>OX419192.1:7800000-8375000 GCA_948465475.1 Thalpophila matura | reverse complement strand
TATCCATTAAAATCCCATTTGCCAAGTTTACCCAATTTAATGAAGGGGCTAAGTACCATTAAAGCAGTTTAAATATTTGATAATGGATCATAATTATCAACTAAGCAAAAATAATTATATTAAGCCGACTACAAAATGGCGCAGTTGCTGATCTAAGATTAAAAAAATACCTATGAAAATTAGCATTGTAATTCTAATTCATTTCATTATCATTATTTGATAAATGAAATAAACTGACTAGCTTAAATTTTAAACACCAGATTAATTTATAAAATGAAATATACCTACCTGAGGGGCCTTTTTAGCCACGATTGAAATAACAGCGTTGGTCGGCAGACTTGGGACATATAGCCGCAGCTTGTAACGGTATCTATTATATGGTATACTTAGATATCTGCGCAAATTATAATTTACACTATCGAAACACTGATATGAACATAATTACAAACGCATTTTTACTATGACAATGATTTTTTTTTTTTTTTATTCTATGATAGGCTTGCGCTTGACCGCCATCTCGCGTTATGTCTAATTAATATAATTAAATACCCAAAAAAGACATACACACTCAGGAACATTCATAAATTCCTCTCACAATACTTCTGACATATTGATAAAATACGTAGGTAGCTAGCGTACAATAGCTCTACTGAGAGCGAACAAGTATCGCACTACACCGTAAATTAGCACCTAGACTGCATTATCAAGAATTATGTGGGTGAGACATTATTGATGAATCTTAGGACATGTTCAGACATACGTACGGAACGTGTCATGTCGACACTGGATCTCACAATGTCGTTACAGAATAGGTGCATGAATCTACCATAATGACGTACCTTGCTCTTAGTTTATAAGTATACCTACATACTTTATGGTAGTAATTATTTTTAATTTAAAAAACAAATTAATATCTTTTCATGTAAGTTACTAGCACTTTGCCCGTGACTTCGTCCGCGTGATCCATAGGAACTGCGCATCTTTTCGGGATAAAAAGTAGCCTATGTTGCTCAGTGATAATATAGCTTTCTACTGGTGAAAGAATTTTTTAAATCAGTCCTGTAGTTTCGGAGCCTATTAGTTGAGATAGTACCTACTTAGTATTCAGTGTTTCCCATCTTTTGATGAGGTAATCAACATCAATGACTTGCAAACACTAAACAACAAAACGTGGTTTTTGATAAAATCTACACGGCAAAAACGTATCTATAGCTCAGACTTTTGATCCTCTATCTTGCATTGTTGCCCAAATCTGCAAACGAATTTTCAACTGGTTGAGTACCACAAGTAAAACTCCAATATCCCGTGGAAAGTCATACGATGCACGTCGCATTTGGGCAGGATTTCCTTTGAGCACGCTCGAGTTGCCCGCATGTTCGGTCCTCGCTAGTTCCGTGCCGTGGTCAAAGTGAGTTGTGTCATTGTTGTCAATTACATCGGTTACTTGACACGTCTGTTGTAGGCAAGGTTCGATTTTTATACACGCCTGGATTTTTAGGTCGTATTTTGGAGTGTTAAAAGATAAGCTCATTCAATTGATACGGTATAAAAGTTGTTTGACTATCATAAAATAATATTGCAAAATAGATGCTATACAAAAATCGACTGGTTATTAATTAACATCGTAGGTACCTGTAGCTCTACAAAGGGTAAGCAGAATTGTGTAGTATACTCATATTTTGCTAGTTATTTAAGACTTATGCATAGAGAGCGAGCCAGACTCCGGGATCACTCAGAATTTCCTAGTGAAAAAAACCCAGTAACACTTTGCCCGACCCGGGAATCGAACCCAGGACTCCACGCTCAACAGTCGCGCTGGTGACCTCTAAACCAACAAGTCAAGTAGACTGGTTATGTACCAAGGATAACTTAGATGGGTACAGCAGCTCTCTGGCATTAAGTTTGTTTAGATGGATAGTTTGAACAAATTAGTGTTATATTTAACAATGTCCATACTCCGGAAATAAGGAAAAAAGAGTAAAAGCTGCACCATTTTGTAATTTTGTAATGGAAAATGGAATGCGTAAGTAATGAGCATATGATTTCACAATCAATAAGCATTTTCATTACCCTTTGTGTTTCATTGATTCGTTGAGCAAAGAGTCGGTCAAATGTTTCCAACTGCAATTTCACTTCTGTAGTCATAACAGAGTAAAAACTTTAAAACATTTAATTATTCTATTCGTTTATAGGCAACCGGGTATTCTGGGAAAATAAATAGGTACATAGTAATATTTTGAATGGAAACTGATATTATGATGAAGCCAAAAATAAATACAGAAACAATAATGAAAACACATTTAAACATGATCATTTGTTATTTATGTATATAGTATATGGTAAGTTTTAATTTATAAAATTGTGACTGTATTGTTACTGCAATAAAATTGACGATTCTATTCATCATTACCACCATCTTAGCTAGAAAAAGTCTACTGTTGAACAAAAGCTTGGCCTAAGCATCATCAAAATGACCCTGCGATTAAATTCTAAAGATGACTTCCCACGTTCAATAATTTTACGGACCATACCACGCACAGCTGATGATCACAGATAGCTACCAACGCTCTTCCAACGATGCGTTGTATTACAGATCTACACAGAGCAACGTCTGCATGGGTACGTGATGCGAAGCTATTTTGTCATTTCAAATAAATACCAAGTGAAAGAGAACCACACCGCACCTTTGAAGTTACCGACTCGCAGCGAATACATACGACGCACTGCAATGGACGCGTGTGCACTACCACTGTCACAAACGTGCCTATTTAACATGATCTGTGGTCCAAGCTCGTACATGTGTATTAAATCCGTAAAATCATTGACCGTTGGAAGATCCTACTAATATTGTAAACGCGAAAGTTTGTGAGGATGTATGTATGGATGTTTGTTACTCTTTCACGCAAAAACTACCGAACGGATTGTGATAAAACTTTACAGATTAGAATAACACATATGCTACTTTTTATCCCAAAAACGCGGGCGAACCCGCGGGCGGAAGCTATTAACTTTATAATTATAGCTCTAATAAATTATTAAGTTAATTTGTTACTTTATAATAACAGTAGATTCTCACCGTTTACTCTTTATCTTCATCGGTTTAAATAGTTTAGTTAAATACCATTCTACAAAACAAAAAGTGATTATTACATAGTCTTAAGAATTATTACAATAATCCGTAGTTTATAAAAAACAATACCCGTTATCTAATGCACTTCTAAGGAGGTGAAACATTGAAATCATATTTAATTGTACTATGTATGCGTTGGTCTAATGGTGGTCTTTCCATCAGGAAATTCTCAGTACCAGCCTGGAGTCTAGATTAATGCCCGGTTAATGTTAATAGGCTCTCCGCCAATAGGTACATTATAATGACTGTTTTTTTTAATTGTTTTTTTTTATTAAAGTGAGGCCGCGCCCGCACCGGTAAGGCGATTGCGGCGCGACGGCGATTTCGTGAAAACAAACTCATATAAACATTTATGTAGGTGGCCGCACTGCAGCAGTGCGGCGGCGGCGGTGCGGCCGCGGCCTTACAGTCAAAAGATATTTTAACAAAGCACACATAGAACTAAAGAGTCTATTATAATATATAGATCTGACACAAATTTTTTTTTGGTCATATTGTTCACTGAACACTGTGTTAGTTTATATCATCGAACAGAAGCCGAAATAGTGTAATAGCTTCACTGCAAATGTTGTTTATTATTTTTTAACAGTATGTGTACATTGTGTACGCAACCTATGTTGGGGATACCCATTTAATTTCATAGCTTTTCATTTTGAGTTGTTGAACAAAGTGATACCTAGTTTTGTTAGTTTTAGGCTCATATTTGGTACATTTGGCTTATTTTGTTGCTATGAAATAACGCCAAAAATAATAATTATAATTTATAATGTCGTTAGATGCATTAAAATCCAAAATGATCAAATCATTTGGTTCATTATATTTTATTGCAATATAATGCGTCTTGCATAGTTCAAAAGTTGAGTTTTATAAAAATGAAACTGTAAATGCAATTAGGTAAGTAATAGATTTTTAGAAACATTAATTACAAGTATTAATTCCTTCTAAGTAACATGGTATCCTAAATTAAAGGAACACCGTAATATTTAAGTTTTTTTCAAATTCGCCTTCTATCTAGCTCATAGCAAAGAATATGCATTAAAATAGTATTTTATTGCATTTATCATGCATTTATAAGGAAAACAGTGTAAAAAAGTACTTATTACTAAATAATCCAAATTATCTATGAAAATCGACACAAAAAGTAATTATCTTAAATTAAAATAACATGGTGAAATTATTATACATTTAAGTTTACGAAAATAAAAGAATTAGAATTATTCAAATTCTTTTTTTTTCGTTTTATTCGTTTAATTTAAGATACTATGTTTTTTAGAAGGAATTAATGCTTATAATTAACCCTTTCAATCGGCATCATAAAAATATAGGATGTTCATTTTTTCATATTTGGTCGGTTCGATTCCCAGATGAAGCAAGCAACTTTTAAAAAATCTGTGAATGATGTATTACTTAATTTTAAAAACCAAGTGAAGTTTCGATGAAGCAAAACTTCCTATCTCAAATATTTAAACTACTTTCCCTCCATGTGGCATAGCCGTGGGACAACCTGCATAGCCGTGGGACAACCTGAACACGCCTACTAATCAATGATGACTAAAAATATCGATAAGCAGCTGCGCTAATTGGAAACCATTCATGTTACTCGGAGGTAAAAAAATGTAGCACGCGTATTTGCGTATGAAAACGAAATCACACAGATTGATATCATGACTGAAATAACAGAGTGAACGTTGGCTCATCAAAACCTGTTTGAATAATGTACATGTATGTCGAAGCTGAATCATCAGGCGTAAAGTGTATTTAAATATTAGGTCTTTACCTATGAAATTGCCGTTCTGCAGTACTGGCCATTTCAAATCAAAATAATTTTAGTTTGGCTAAGAATTCTAATTTCAAATTAATTTTATTTTAAAAACATGGTTTTTTTTTTCCATAAGTAGTCATTTGTTTATTGATTAGTGTTACATTTTCATCGCATTTCAATCTTTTTCGTCATCATGGATACGTTAAAAATTCGAGTAATTATGGAATACGAGTACCGTCGTGGCAGCAACGCGGCACAAGCGGCACGCAACATCAACGACGTTTACGGAGCTACCACTACAAACCAACGCACCACCTGTTATTGGTTTGCTCGCTTTCGTTCTGGAAATTTCGACCTGAAAAATGAACCTCGCGGTCGTCCGAAGACTTTGGTCGACAATGACGAATTAAAGGTGATTGTGGAAGCTGATGATACACAATCTATGGCTGAATTAGCAGCAGCTTTCGACGTTAGCGTCAAAACAATATTGGTCCATTTGCGTCAAATTGGCAAGGTAAAAAAGCTTGACAAATGGGTGCCCCACGAACTCAATGATCGCCAGCGCGAAGTACGCGTCGAGACGTGCCTTGCACTGCTCAACAGACACACAAATGAAGGAATTTTGAACCGCATTGTTACCTGCGATGAAAAATGGATTCTGTTTGATAACCGCAAGCGCTCAGCAAGTTGGTTGGATCCTGGTTCAGCACCTAAACAATGCCCTAAACGAAAACTTACCCCTAGAAAAGTGATGGTCAATGTTTGGTGGTCTAGCGCCGGTGTGATTCATCACAGCTTCTTACCAAACGGGGTGAGCATTACTGCAGATGTGTACTGTGAAGAACTGAACACAATGATGAAGAAGCTGGCACATCTTCAACCAGCATTCGTCTCCACTGCTCCTGCACGACAACGCGCGACCTGATACTGCACAGCAGACGGTCTCCAAGTTGCAAGAACTGGAGTTGGAAGCTCTCCGTCAACCGTCCTACTCACCAGACCTTGCGCCTACAGACTACTACTTTTTCCAGAATTTGGATAACTTCTTGGCGGGAAAAAAATTCAATACCCGAAAGGCAGTACAAAATGCCTTTGAAGAATTTGTTGCCTCCCGTCCAGCTGATTTCTTTAAGAAGGGCATTAATAAACTGCCACTGCATTGGCAAAGATGCATTGATTGCATGGGTGATTACTTCGATTAATACAAATAAAAAATACATGAAAAAAATTCGTTTAAATTGTTTCATACAAAACGGCAATTTCATAGGTAAAGACCTATTATATGCAGTGGCAATGTACAGATTATCCGCTTTTGAATATAATGAGTTAGTGCAGGAAAAGATTTGTAAATGTTAGGCCCGGATTATTTTCGAGTTACATAAAACAAACGGGCTCGCAATTATTACTTGATAAAGTTTCAAAGAGATTTGGAAAGTTTGGTGTAAAATTCAAATCTTTGCTTTGAAAGTATTGCTATTAGTTTAATGGCTAACGGTCTATTAAAATGGAAATTACTTTATTACGGTACAAAATCTTAGTAGGCACTCATTTGTTTTTGAAGAAAAACGGAATTTAGTTAAACCAAGAAAATGTCACAATTTCACAGTTTCTATAATTTTATTATAATCACGGGTTTCAAACGTTAAGATATCGATATGTCTTAAAAGTAAAGAAAACTGTTGCAACTGAAATTTTACAAAGAAATATTGTAACTATAACCAAAAACACGTGAAATAAAACAATGCAAACTTTTTTTTTATTCATAAACTAGATTTCACCGTACCTATCTACAAAAACAGCCTGTTAATCCTGCGAAAAAAGTACAGACGTACAACATTTAGGCACAAAATCCTCCTTAGTCCTTAGTTATTTTATACCTTGACCAAAATGGATCAAAACGCCCACGTTGTTGATACAAAACCTCCTTTGATCGTTCAAGGCGAGAATATTTTACAGAAATGCTTTCATAATGACCTTTTAAATCTTTACAAGTTTTCGCCATCAAGTTTTACATAATTTAGTATCCGAGTGAGAATTCTTTGAAAGCAACGCAAGATTTATAGGAAATCTTTTATGTTCAGTTTTTTTAACTACCTACGTTAAAACAAATTCCCGTAGTAATTTATGCAAGCATTTTTATAAAAGTGCAGAAGTCATTTTCAAAAATTTTAAACGCTACGAAAATGTACTAATTTATATACTTCATTATCACATCTTTTTGGCTTCGCAACATTGGAATAAGAACAATTATTGCAAGTAATATATTTTCTGGGCTGAATTTGTTCATAGGCGTAACATTCATTGGAATTGAAACTTGAACCGTGGAGATTGAACTTTATTAATTACATTACGGAGGGGAGGACTTAGTTTGAAAGTGGGGACTAGTACTAGGCTGGGAGGAGAGGAAGAGAGGAAATAAACGTCGCCACGTACGTATACTTAATTTAGACGATGGATATAAATGAAGGAAACTTTATACCAGCATGGGTGAGAGTTGATTGAATCCATTGTCATGACGCTAGACTGTCAGGCAATAGCTTGAATACCTACCTACTCAAATGCCAGTCTAATCAAAAACAAATTCAAGGTCTGTGAAATTTAAAAGCTATTCTTTTATTGGTTGACCTAAATAACTGATGTTATCGAGAGACACGAGACTTGAATACGGATCGAATAAGTTTTCAGTATAGCTATGGGGTATATCAGCAGTCCTTTGATATGAACATGGATTTTTTCCATAGTTGAACTTATATTACAAACTGTGTCGAAAGTTTAGTATTTTAATCGGAAGTTATTTTTTCTTTTCGGAGAATTGTAATTTGAACAAGCTATTAAATGTTTGTTGAATATGAATAATTTTGCCGGCATATTCGGATTTTTTTTCAGTTTCGTTATAATGCAGTTTATTTAGTAGGTATTATAGGTAGTCAAATGCAGTTCGCTGGAATTTCATTTGTTTTTCGGAACCTTTGTTATAGGTACTTTTACAAAATTAAAATGTTATGGAGTAGAAAAACACTGTATAAAACTACAGTTTCACTTTATCTGTTCAATAAATAAAAACAACATAAAATATTCATGAATACAACAAAAAGGAGTATCGAAATATAGCAACATTCATTGCATTAAAACTTATTGTACAAATATATGATGCAATATTTTAATATTTTTTCTGCGTTTTGAAAGATAATCGTGCAAACAAAGCAAATAAAGAACACACGTATAGTAGTAATTACTGCATTTTGGCGATTTCAAACCATTGTTGCAAATATCGTGAGTAATCACGATGTTTTTCTTCGCTGTAATTCATGATGATGTAAAATAATTATGTACGGTACTTAGAAACTAGTCATTATTATGACAGGTCACATTGATGTTCAGTATTGTTCAGTCATGAACCCCCCGAGGGTTCATGACTGATGACTTTTAATAATATTCTTGATTCTTAACTTTATCTTATTATTTATTAAAATAATAGTATAATTGTCTATTAATTATGGAAACTGATTTAATGAAATGCATCGTCCAACCTAATTTGTTTTGACTCAAAAGCAACTTGTTTAAATTGAAATTTGTATGCTCAATAAATTTTCTTGCGCTATATTAATTTGGAACAAACGGTAAATTATTCAAAACGGTTATAATATCGAAATTGAAATAATGTCTGTTATTGTTGTAGATTTTAGGCTTTCTGAGTTTATAAATGTAATTATGATTTTGATATGAAGAGTAAGAAAAGGGAGTTTACTGGTTTAAAGAAAATTGTTGTCGCCCTTACTTCCAAAAAAATTTTTTTTGTGAATATTTTATCGCTTTATTAAATCAAAACAAATAAAACTGACTATCAACCTTAAGGCGATTCGCACACTGAACCGCATCACGCAGCGAAGTGCGGGAGTGTGTGATCTTACGTTGTTTGCAACTACCTGTATTTGTATAGAAAACATACATAGTGCAACACACTGAAAACGCATTCACGCGCGGTGTTGCAGATCACACGCCTACATGCGGAGAACCGCAACCCCGCGCGTGGGTGCGGGGCAAGACGCCAGGTATAGCACACCGAGATCTGCAGTATCGTGCGTGATTTCGTGTTGACAGAGCAAGACGTACTGTCGCAACAGTGACATCTGCCGACAACATCGAATACTACCTACACAGCTTGACAGGCTGGCAAGGATGGTTGATAGAAAGTTTTATTTTAAATCTGCCAGTATGAAGAACAAGAAAATCATTGCCATCTAGTGTAATAAATTAGATACTAATGAACTGCTTTATCAAAAATGTCAAAAAAGTTGCTAAGACAACACTAGTAGGTGGCGTATCGTTTTTTCCTCTAGGCCATCGCATGACTATACTGCACCTCCGCGCGTTTGTGCGTAGAAATCTGCATGATGATGCAGATCTGCACTCCTGCACACGCACGCGTGGCTCCGTCGCCACGCACCCCGCAGCGTAGCGTGGGGCGGTGTGTGATTCGCCTAAATGGAAGAAAAAAAAATCAGGAAGACGAAAACAAATTAAACAAAATACCTATTAGGTAAAGTAAAAAATAAAAAGCATAATAAGATTCGTTATTTAATAAAAATTAAAACTTATTGATAGATAGGTACCTACTTACCTTTCCATATACAATATTTTGTTACTAAAAATGTAATAACTAACTAACTTCCTCCTGTCAACTGAAAATTTACTTGCAAACCCCAAGTAACCTCTAAGGTATTAAAACGGAGTTAAGGTGTTCAAAACGCGCCTTGACATAAATTCATGCGAGCGGATTTCGAAAACGTGTTAGTATTTCAAATAATGTATAAAATACACCCCGCAAACCCTATTTTAAGAATTAAAAAAAAAACCTTTTTTTTTGCACATGGTTGTATCTTTTTTTAAATTTCTGGGTGTTTATTTTAAACGTATGAAGCGGGACCCTTGACCTCTCTTTGTTTCGCATTCTGAATTCTCTTTAAAAAAAAGCTTTGCAGTTTTTAAACATCTGCTCTGGCGTCAATTTTTACTCTTGTCTTTCGCTTGAAAACACCTTTGAACTACATAATCTGTATGCACTTTAACACTATCGTTGTATTTTTTTATTAGTAGATTAGTAACATAAAGTGGTTACACTGATAAGTCTGTATCGTTGCGTAAATCTATAATTCAATACTCGAGATTCAACGCATTTGGTCGGATCTACGAAATATAAGATTTTCAGGATAAAAAATAAAATTCACTATTAAACCAGAAAACCTTCAGATCCGAATTTATTGACTTGTGTATTTCCTCAGTGGATAGAGATAGGAAAACCAAAGTGAGTGAATTCGAAAGAGAAACGAAATCTTATCTATACCCCCTATGCCAAAAAGTGAATTTGGTCATAATATTATTTTTACCAATAGCGCCCTCCTCACGTACCTACACCGCATATTAATATCGTACCCTCGCATGCCCGGCTATCACATAAATGTGTTCAAACAGATTATGATTCAAAATTCTGTCATTGTAATGAAATGATTGGTAAAAATGTTGTATAATTTTGTACATAAAAGGTCGGATGTGTATATCCGACCTGATGTACAAATGCCAGTACCCCTATCATGAGTTTTTTTGAGGTGTAGTAACGTTAACGTAAGCATATTTTGAATTGAAAAAATACACGTTTGTTACACAATATTTATATAAATTAAATACTTAATTAATTTCTCTGTATTTTTTAAAATGTGCAAATTGTATAAAATTTTATCAAAATGTTCCAGGACTGCTGTATTTTAAATTCAAAATATGCTTACGTTAACGAAACTATACGTCAAAAAAATACATGATAGGGAAACTGATGTATGATGTCGAATGATCGCTTCAAATTCTCATGTAACAACTTTTGTGATTACAGTTGTATAAATATAGGAATATTTTCTTAAATTGGAACGTAGGCGTCTTTGTAATGGCTGTATGTAACTTATTAAACTTATGTAGACATGTGGGTGACACATTGTCAAGTTGAGTGGGATCAATTACGTTCCGCATCAGAAGAATCAAGTGCGTGTAGGTTTTCTGTGATAGTTTTTCTTTTTTATGTAATTGGATGGCAAGCAAACTAGCGGCCGATAGTAAACGGTCACAAAAACATCTGAAATGCCAAAGGTATAGCAGGAGCGTTGTCCACCCTAGAAACAAAGTTGAAATAAGTACCTATATCACTTTTCAAAACAGAATTACAAACGCATCTATGCTTTTTAGCTGCAGACATAGGGCAGGCGGTACTATGGTAGTACTTCTCGTCAGAAATTCAATTCAGTTTTAGCGTTGATAAAAATGTATCAAGAGTGAAAAAGTTCTTCGGCAACCTTGCCGCAGTCAGTCTTTTTTCAAACATTTGTTTAGGACAAAACGAGAAAATCTTGTAAGAGGATTCAAGCCTTCAACGTTTTGAATGAATATTTTACCGACGCGTCAATACAGCGCTGTGGGCTTTCAGGCTAAAAATATACTATCCTTTATCTCTAAACGAAGGGTTAAACCTACCTCTTTGTTCATAAATATATACTTGACATTTGCAAACGCTTTATAAATATTGCTTGTCCTTGACATTGAATTTAGAGGGTATACAATTCAAGATATAAGATTGAATGAGGGGGCGACTGATTAACCGTTTTCAGGAATAAAAGATTACCTATACCCTTTCTTTAAGACATTCAGAGAAATGTCAAGGGCAGCAATTCCATTGAAGGTTTAAATAACGACATAAATAGTGCAAATATGGACCCAATTACCTAGGTACCTACTTAGTTTTTTAACACGAAAAGAAGCAGAAGAAGAATTCTTTTAAAGAAGTAGCTAAAAAACACCCGCGAGGATTGAACGATCTAGGTTTAAAGATATTTATTCTCAATAAAAACATAAAGTCACTTACTTGAGAACAACAAATAAAAGTAGGTAGGAAGATACAAGTTCGTCTTAATTTCTAAGTAGGTACCCACCTAATGCATTTATTTGTTTGGAAATAAACTGATTAGGTATGATCCGCTATTATATATTGTGTCAGTTGAGTTTTAAATGCATTAAATGAGCGCACATTTTTGATACATGAGGGTAGTTTATTATATAATTGTGCTCCTTCATATGTTAACATTTTTTTGCCATAGTTAGTTCTAATCTTTGGCAAGGCTAAGAAACTAGCCCGGCGAGTGCTACGTTGGGATAATTGTTTTAATTTAGTAAACGTTATATTAGTTTGGATATTGTTGCTGAGAGCCTTTCGGATAAAAATACACGTATTATAGGTATATAGTTGCGATCTGCTTAGTTAAGCTGTGTTTGCCGCAGTCAATCTACGGATTGGTGACCATTCTTTACAATGCTTTAATTAAAATGCTTTGTAGAGCACTTCATACAAGCGGTCCCGCAGCCTAATTGTGTAACTCAATTGCTATCACCATGGCTTTCATTTTGACAGTTCAACAACTTTCAGTGCGGCGTTGAACTAGTTACAGAGCACGGATTATGAAACATACGGCGTAATGAATGTCAAAATCAATGCCATGGTGATAGCAATTGAGTTACGCAATTAGGGTGCTGGTTGTCACATGAACATCTATGACAGTCGTTGCGGACTGCTGTTGGTCAGAAATTCAAATGTCGGACAACAGCACTTTAATCTTAGAATACCGGTTTTACCCAGTAATTTCATCGTGTGGGTTTGCAGCCATTCTCTCCATATAAAATACCACGGGGTCTCATCAGGAACAAAGGAACGTTTGTTCATATAACTATTAATAGATGGCGTTATACGTATCGATTTGTTATTGAAGTTTGTGTAAAATGTAGAACATTATTATAAATAGACAAATAGAAATACTTGTTCAAAATTAAAGAAATCATTTAGTTACGAAAAAATATTTAGCCCGATAGCCCGCGTTACGGCGGCGAACACGTTTTTTTTGTATGAGATGAGGCATTTGTACGTGTAGTATTGTATTATCTGTGAAAATACTAACATCTGCTCGTGACTCTATCCACGTGGAAATCGGAAAACAACATAATGTCGTTATTTTATTTATACAAACTTTACTACCCCTTTTCACTCCTTTAGGGATGAAATTTCAAAAACCTGCTTCAAGAAATATTTCCTTCAAATTTCAAATCTTTTGGTCTACCGCTTTAGACTATGCGTTGTCTGTCAGTTTGTTACGGTTCTGTTTTATAGGTTATAGAAAATTGATATTAGCCGCTATATTTAGGCTGAAAGCTGACCCATATTTAGGAAGAAGCTAGGCGCATAATTTTATTCTTGCTCTACAATAACGAATTCCTTAATTTACCAAATGGCCTTTAAATTTTAGTTTTAGAGCATCATATCTTTTAGCTTCGTAAAGTTGGGAATTAGTTATGTAAGTTGGCAATAAGGCACTTACCTATTAGTCTTAGCAGTCCGAATATTTCATTAGGAACTTCTGAATGTAAGTACTTAGAAGTAATTAAGTAACTTAGTTTAACCATAGTAACCTAAATAGGAGGTATTCCTCGAAGCGCTACTACTTTGAGGCGCACCTAATGAGGCGCTCCTTTTTTATTCCTCGGAGCGCACCTTTTAGTAGCGCTCCTGAGAGCAATTAACAGTATTAATATTTTATTCCTTGAAGCGCACCCACGTTTAAAAATAGGGAAGAGCATGAAGTAAACGTAATAAATTATATCGATGATTTTTAAAAACTCATTTGTGCATTATAATTAACGAAGTTGCTTAACCAAAAGTACGAAATTGAGAGAAAAATAAGTTTTTGTTTTCGGCACTATAATGTGTATTCAAAGACCAATGTTATTGTGTATTCAGAGAGTAAAGTGTATTCAAAGAGGATGTTATTATTATATAAAACGCACAGGTATAATATATATGATATACGTATAATAATCACATTGCAGCGGGACTTACATAATAATTACAAGATTACTTTATGTCTTTATAGTACACCGCCACAAAGTGTTCCCATTTTTATTCACTTTTATCGGTTTGTACGTGTTATTATCATACCTATAATAAAACTTTTTTGCCGCTTCTACTTTGTACATATTTAATTAGCGCGATTCTATTACTTGGTCCAGCAATTGGTTCCATGCTCACAAAACTGCCTTATTGCACAAACTTTCTTAAAATAACAAACTTTCTTCAGTTCATACCTTCACTTGAGCCTACGTGACACATTCGCGCAACTTGTGAGTTAAACAAAACAAAACAATGCAATTTTAAGTAAACAAGTTCCGGAAATGCTCGGCTGAATTCGTGTGAACTCGGTGAACGCGACCTGTGACGCGACTATCTAGGATACAATAGGGCGGCGGGGCTGCGGCATATGTGTGCAGTGCGCCCGCGCCGCGCGCGCCGCATCGCCAGAGATTAAAGTATGTACTGACTGATACAGTTGTCTTTGTCTAATCTATGGTCAAGGAGTATAGTTTTTGCAAATTGTATAAAATAACGTGTTTTACTTATTATCGATAGTTTCAGTTAGTATCCTATCTCTATTCGAAAGTTAATCATAGGTGCGCTTCAAGGAATAAAATTTTAATATTTTTAATTGCTATCGAGAGCGCTACTAAAAGGTGCGCTCCGAGAAATAAAAAAGGAGCGCCTCAAAATGGTAGCGCTTCGAGGAATACCTCCTAAATAGGAATAGAACAATCTTCATTGAAAATTCTTCAACTACAGTTAAACATTATATATAATCAATAGTTACTTACCCTTAAAGGCTATATATAGGTAAGGGTGTAAACACAACCAAGTCTACTTTATTTTTGCCACTACAACCTTGATTATACCTCGCAGCTCTTTGCGCGTTCGTGTATTCTCCTAGATAAAAAAAAAATCTAAGTCAACGCAATCAAAAGATACATTTAAATGTCACATATTATGATGAAATTGGTAATAGCGACATCTATGAGAACATAGTTGAACCATTGTCATGTTATTAATCCCACTAATATTATAAATGCAAAAGTTTGTGTTTGTGTTTGTGTTTGTGTGTGTATGTGTGTGTGTGTATGTTTGTTACTTCTTCACGCTGAAACGGCTGGACGGATTTGGATGAAATTTGGCAAAGAGGTAGCCTGGGACCTGGAATGACACATAGGCTACTTTTTATTCCGGAAAACGCGGGTGAAGCCGCGGGCGGAAGCTAGTCTACAATAAGTTTAACAAGCTGCTTGACTAATTAGTACTAAAGTCTGCCGTTTCGGGGGGCTGACCTAAAGGTCACACATTCCTCGGTACACGATTTTACAACATAGTTCTTGTCTAGTATTTTTTTGAGTAAAATTGATACCGAACAAACAGGTGCATATTTACACAAACTACGTATTTAAATAATACGTTGTAAGTTTCAGGCAAAACTGATCCAAAGTTTAACAGATAAATAAAATTATGCCTATCATTTTACGCAACAGACAAAGGTTATTAACTAAACGATGTAGGTGTAGTTGTCAGCCTTACAGAAAATATTAAAGTTAATTTCACGTCGTGAAAACGTTGTAATTCGTCTGTATAACAATTCTTCCAACTACACTGTTATGTCATGTAGAAAAAAAAAGACAAGTAAGAAAATTTAAAAGACCAATAAACCGTCGACAGTAAGTACAAGGGTTTGGTAAATTTCTAATACGATGAAAGCGTGGCTCTAAAAGGAAATCTAGACGGAATTACGACAGTGCAATCGAGGTTTTTTCCCTCATTTTATCTTAGTTGGTGTTGAAGAAAAGCCGGCAATTTGTGTCGGTGCCCGACGCGAGGGTCGTAAATACCAGCCTTCGGAGATGAAGCTTAAAAATAACGCATGAGAAAATAAAACGCCAGACTGAAGCAACATTAATAGAGGCAGATAATAATCAAGCGTGCAAAATATCTCACTTTTAATTTAATTGGATTCTACAAGATGGATTATTTTAATAATCTGTCGTGTGGACTTAATATAGATTAATGATGAAAGCCTAAAACTGTAATTGGACGTAGTTATGCAGAAACGATCCAATCCACAAAAAGTCACTCTTGAAAAATCTGCATTCAAACTTCAGATATTTAGAGCTCATTTTTGACAATATTGTGGATGTGGGTTGGATCGTTTCTGCGTAACTACGTCCAATTTATAATCGTTGATAGACAGACAATGCTTTTTATGCATTGATGCTCAAGTTTACGTTTTTACACAGCCCGATTTTAACGCGCCAATGAAATCATAAAAAAAAAATCCGTACCTATTTAATTAAAGTGGCGCTAGGCTGGCTATGTCTGTCAAAGAACTGATGATTGCTTGACATTTCAAACTTATACTAGACTAAAAAATACGTGTAGGAAAGTAGGTATAGCGTGGGACGTACATGAAACATTTGTACGTACTTAATTAAGTCTGTTAGCAGTACTAAATAGCAGTACCTAATAATCATCATCCGCCTAGCCTTTTCCCAAACATGATTGGGGTCGGCTTCCAGTCTAACTGGTTGCGGCTGAATATCAATATTTTACATGGAGCGACTGCCATCTGACCTCCACAACCCAATTATTGGGGAATACCGGTATTCGAATGTTAGACCAGTTGTAGGAATATCTTTGACAGTCGTTACGGGTAGTCAGAAGCCCAATAGTCTGACAACTGTTATAGCAGTACCTAATAATATACTATAAAAATATTCTGATCACTTTTAATTACCTATATTGCTCCATTAATTTTATTGGCCTACGGCATCAGTCTATTTTCGACCAAAGGCCAAGTTCACCGATAAGATAACAGTCCGTTATATTAAAAACGGCCGTTTCACATGACTTTTTCTACAGAAAAAGATATGTTAAACGGTTGTTTTTAATTTATCGGACCGTTATTTTGTCGGTGAACTCGGCCCTAAGTATACAAGTTATGGAGTCTCGTGAGTATTGTAAGTTGTCATTTAGTAAATTAAGTGATTGGACAACAGTGTTCCTTTCCTTTGTCTGTTTGTCCTATCTGTCCTTGATCTTTGGGTCGTTAATTTATGATTATTTACGTAGAGTATTTTATTAACAGGAGTAAATATAAATCAGACAGCACCATTAAATAACTTTACAATACAAACAAAGTGAATAGATTTTATAATTTAAGTGAAAAACTCATTCATTTTTCTGAATCTGGATTTTATATTTCAATTTCAAATATTTTTTTATTCAAAGGCAAAGTTGTTGAACACGAACAAATGTTTACAATTGGTTAAACACCGATTGAGTGACTGGTACAATCGAATAGGCACGAAAAATTGACACTTTTTTGGGTTCTTTAACAGTTCGCTGCCTGCGCTAACTACTAAAGTTGGGAGGTTCTGATTAATTGCTCGCTCCCACAAAGATACGCTTCTGTGTTAAAAGTTCCTTTGTGATTTAAATTGTAATTATCTGTGATTGGTTTCAGCTACCAGCTTTGAATTGATTGTGATTCAAAATCATTGCTTTCCTTACAATGTCCAAGTTTAAAAATTAAATCATCCTTTTCGGTTGAGGAAATTTCTCGAGGCGTGTGTCAGATACAAAACCGTATGTAGTTTGAGAGCTTCAGAGAAATGAGTTTAATAAAAATGGAAAACTCAAAAATACTGGAAATTATTCTTCGTGTTTTATTCATAATGATGTAACTCTCGTGGAAACCCGTTGTCAGAAAATGAATAAAAATAATGTTTATTGTAAATATAGCTGCTTTTTTTTTCAAATGAATGAATTAAACAAGTGTTCACCCTACAAGTTAAATAAACATTTAAGCAATAATTTATTAATGCCAAACCCATTCTAGATATTGCATAATAGTTCATTAGTATGCAAAAATTAAAAAGCTAACTAAATAAATAACTAAAGTACTAAGCTCTTTAATGAAGGTTTAAAACTAGCTCCGTGCTTAAAGTTGCCAACTATACCTACTGTTAAAAATGGTATTATATTTTATTTCGCTCTTTAATACTGTTCAATAAATACCGTTTTCATCATTTCTGTGACACAAACAATGATGTAGGCTTTTATAATAGCGTTCTGGCTTCTCCGCTGTCGGATGAAGCGAGGATGCTTTACAAAATGACCATATTGTGTCTAAGGTTGCGGGTAGATTACCTTATTTCTATTTTTTATATATTTGAATTGTTTTGTTTGTATACAATCATGGGGGTGACGTTTTCATTATTGAAAAAATCCCCTTATAATAAATATAAGAAAAAAAAAAAAAAAACATTTCTGGTATTCAAAGCCAAAAATAAAACTTGCGAAGATATATTACATAAAACAGAACATTAACAAGCCTTTTAAATGATACTAAATTAATAAGTTGCGCGAAAAGCACTGAGTATCTGCTTTATAATAAAATCTTTAAAAAATATGTTTATTTTTTCAAAATACTTTTTATTCTGTATACTGTTTGTCTGATCTTAATATACTTTACTAGCACTTTGCCCGCGACTTCGTCCGCGTGACCCATAGGAACTGTGAATTTTTCGGGATAAAAAGTAGCCTATGTTACTCAGTGATAATGTAGGTAGCTTCCTACTGTACTGCTGAAAGAATTTTTTAAATCGATCTAATAGTTTCGGAGCCTATTTGGTACAAACTAAAAAAACTTTCCTCTTTATAATATTAGTATAGATAGTATAGAAGTATAGATTTCATGTTCAAAAATTTGGCAACCCTACTTGTTGATGGGAAAATTTTCTTATAAATTATTCACCTACACACAAGGAACTTCTGTGTATTTTGTGCTTCTAGAAATCTAGCTAGACCCACCGATTTAAGCTGTGCGTTGTCAGTCAATGTCTATAATTTTATTAGGTAAGTAGATATTGAAGACTCATTGAAATCATTCAAACAAATTCATATACGTAATATAAGTAAAACATATTTAACGTGATAAAATTACTGCAAGTTATATCTTAAAATCCAACCGATTCTATAGTACCATACAAAGGATCCAAGCGCCATAGATCTCTCTAAAGCGATGAATCAACGTACAATAAGAGGACCGCAGACCAGAACATCCGAGTAGATACTATGACTGAACATTGCATGGGAGTTCCATTCAAGTTGCCACTTATTATCAGAGCCGTATCTAGGTCTCAGCAGATTTATTCAATTATTATTACTTTTGCTACCGACAAGAACATCATAGTTCCAAGAGAATACATAGAGAAAATTTAAAGGCCTGTAAAGTTTTAGCACTCTGGGCGTATTGCCAAATTGATATGCAGTGCATATGCATTTATTTTTAGTTGTTAGTTATGAAATGTATGTAATTTAGTAAAGCCTAATGTAGTACGAACGTTTTGGTGATATCGATTTGACAAAATAGCTTATAATATTGTAATCAGAGCATTTTCAATATTTTAAAGCTTTTTAGCAACAAAGTCTCCAAAAACTACACTTTATTTTCACAGTCGTGCTTACACCGTGCACCGGCGCGGATGGTAAGTGGCACGGGCTACGGCATAGACGTGTCTTGTACCGTTTCATAGCGATGAAACACAATGGTTGGACAACGACTAAACGGTTTATTATGAAAATTGCTTAAGTGTGATCATAGGTGGCGCTACTGGTCACATACATTACATTTTGTTATTCATTCTAACACCCCCACTTAACAAAATAATAGGTGCATACATTAACCCATCAATATCAGTATACATCTAAGTACATAAGTGTTTTATTTTATAACAAACCAAAAATAATTCAATTTTTATCAAATTAACCAAACATTCCCAAAAAATTATAATGTTTTATTTTACATAAACCCTTAGTTAGTAGATCTGCGGGCATCTCTGAAGTGGACAAGTATTTGATCTTTACAATTTCACTAGCAACTTTTTCCCTACAGAAATGATACCGCACGTCTATAAGTTTTGACCTTTTATGGTGAATAGGATTGGCCGACAACTTATGGGCGGACTGATTATCATTAAATATTGGTATAGTATAAGTTTCATTAGTTAATTCAAATAACAAATTTCGCAAGTATACAGCTTCTTTGCAACTTTCCGAAATGCCCATATATTCGGCCTCCGTACTGGACAATGCTACAGTAATCTGCTTCTTGGTTTCCCAAGAGATTGCACAATTTGACAGCCTAAAAAAGTATCCAGTATAGGATCTCCGATCAATTACATTACTGGCCCAGTCTGCATCTACAAAAGCTTCTAACTGACTATTACCACTGGCTAAAAACTTTAAACAGAAAGATTTGGTTTTCTTCAAGTACTTTAGAATTCTCTTTGCATAGGCCCAATGTTCCTCATTGTAACAGTTATTAAATTGGCTCAAGAAATTTACAGAAAATACAATATCAGGACGCGTGAGCACAGCTACATACATAAGCGAACCAATAAGTTTCTGATAAGGTAACTTTTTGTCACATTTTTCACTTTTAGTTAAATTCAGTCTAGGTTCAATTGGTGTCTCTGCAGACTTACAATCAGAAATATTGAATTTTAACAGTAATTCTTCAATATAGCTTTCTTGGTCTAAAGTTATAGTACCATTCGCTTTATCTACAACCACTCTCATGCCTAAACAATTTTTAATACATCCCAAATCTTTGATTTTAAATTTTGATGACAAACTTTCTTTTAACAAAATAGTTTCATTTTCATTATTCGAAAAAACAAAGAAATCATCTACATACAATGCAATAATGATCTTAACACCTTTATCAATTTTTGTAAACAGACATGGTTCTAGTTTAGATTTTTTATAACCCATGGATTGCAACAATTCATCAACTCTTTGGTACCATGCCCTTGATGACTGTTTTAATCCATAGATAGCACGTTTCAATCGCAAAACCTTGTTTACATCATCATTGCTACCCTGAAAACCTGGTGGTTTCATCATGTACACATTTTCATTTAAGAAACCATTCAAAAAGGCAGTGTTTACATCTAAGTGACAAATATCTAAATGAAGCTGAACTGCTAAAGCGAATAACAACCTTAAAGTGGAATGCCTGACAACAGGTGAAAAACATTCATCAAAATCAATGCCTGGCCTTTGGGTGAAGCCCTTAGCAACCAACCTAGCTCTGTGCCTGACTTTATTATCATGATCAAGTTTCCGCTTAAAAACCCATTTACATTGTACAATTGTGCCATTGGGTGGAACATCAACTAATTCCCAAGCATCATTCTCTTCAAATGATTTAAATTCGCTTTGCATGGCTAATTTCCACTGTTCACTTTCTGGTCCATTCAATGCTTCATCTAGTGATATTTCACATGCATTTGTTTCGCTGGTTTGACCTACACACACACTACCAACACCGTACCGATCAGGTTGTTTGCGAATACGCTTAGCAGGCTTCTCCACTGGCAACTCGGCGGGAAGCCCTGGCTGAGGCATTTGATCTCGCACTGGCTTCGCAGGTTCAGCCCCCAGCATATCTGTTGAGTCCCTAAAGTCCTCTTCATCAGTACCAGAATTTTCTTCTTTGGGGTTTAGTACTTCTTTCTGCTCCTGATATTCTAGTGTTCTTATGTGCTTCATGTCCCCCACTTCTTGGGTACATTCTTCTCTTTCTTTCTTCATTGGAAAGATGTCATCAGTGCCCTCACTAAAATGTCTAAGTGTATCACATCTTGCTTCTGTTCAATCCCCTCCTCAATCACAACAATATCTCTTGCTATAGTTATACTGTTATTGTTGGGATTGTAAACTCGGTAACCTTTCACATTGTCTGAGTACCCAACAAGAATACACTTAGTTGCTTTTCTGTCCAATTTCAATCTTTTTTCTTTTGGTATGTGTACCATGGTCTTACTTCCAAAGATACGTAGATTACTGACATCTGGCTTAGTTCCGGTCCAGATCTCCATAGGCGTTTTGTTGTTTAATCCTGATGCGATTGACCTGTTTCGCAAATAAACAGCTGTGTTCACTGCTTCCGCCCAAAAACGCTTAGGCAATCCTGCATCAAACAACAAACATCTTGCTTTCTCTACTACTGTACGGTTAAACCGCTCGCAGAGACCGTTCTGTTCCGGTGTGTATGGACAAGTTTTTTGATGGACAATTCTATTAAATTGCAAGAATTTTTCAAATTCCTTACTGCAGAATTCCGTACCATTGTCTGTCCTGAACACTTTCAACTTCCTGCCTGTCTGGTTTTCCACTAACATCTTGAATGCCTTAAAATGTGAGAATACTTCATCTTTTGTCTTCAGTAAATATACAAATGCCATCCGACTGCAGTCGTCAACGAATAACAAGAAGTATTTCTTTCCTCCGATAGATCTGGCTTCCATAGGCCCACAAACATCTGCGTGTACAACCTCGAGAAGTTCCTTGCCTCTGTTGCCAACATGACTGAACGGCAACCTAGCCTGCTTTCCCTCGCAGCACACAACGCAGTTTGTTTTACTGACCTGAGCCTTGTCCGAGTATGACATTCCTTTTACAGCACCATCTCTCATCACATTAAGATCTTTGCTGTTCAGATGACCAAATCTTCTATGCCACACACTTCCGGACACTGAAGTCAACAAACAATCTACTTGCTTGATTCTCAACTTATAAACACCTCCTACCAAATCTGCCGTTGCTACAAGTTCACTCTTTTGGTTATAAATATAACAGTGCTTCGCATCAAATAATGTCACTGTGTTTCCTTTGCTAATTATCTGGCTGACGGATAACAAGTTCGTAGCCAAGTTTGGCACATATAACACTCCCATTACTGTATTCTCGTGCTCTGTATCTCCAACAACTGTAGTTATTTGCACATCTCCACAGCCTTCAACAGAAATTTTCGTCTTATCAGCGATGATAATCTCATGCACTTCGTGTTGATTTGTTGTGTTCAACAACCAGTCTTTTTTAGACGTTAAATGGCAACTGGCACCGCTATCGATGTACCAATCCGTTTGATTGAAGTTACCGCTGAGAAATACTGCACTGAATGCATTAGATTCCTTGCTTTTAGAAGTATTTTCACATTTATTCATGAAATGCCCAAACTGTTTACATTTAAAACATCTGACATTTGTTTTGACGTTTTGCGATGACGTTTGTCTTTGCGTTTGTCTATGCGCTTGCGTTTGGTTTCTTTTTTTATGTTGCCAACCTTTCGTCGCAAACGCATTCTGCGTAGAACTAGAACCAACTTCACTTCCGTCTTCCATATCCAGTAATTTTGTTTTAATGGCGTCTGTTGTCAATTCAATACCTGAATGCTCCACCGCCATGATCATTGGTTCAAACTTCTCAGGCAATCCTGCTAACAACAAGGAGCCGACCCATTCGTCACTGATCTTGAATCCTGTATTGTTCAATCGCTGACTTGTTTCTAACAGTGAAGTCACATATTGAGACATTGATTCACAATTTTCTCGACGGATTGATATGAGGTTCCGAAGCAATGCGATGCGCCGCGCGTAGCCATTATCATCAAACAGCTTTTTCAGCTTTTGCCACAGTCCCATTGCAGTTGATTCACTCTTGATGTGCACATATAAACTGGGATCTATAGTTAAAATAATCTTGGCTTTTGCTTTCGCGTCGTTTGGATCGCCGCCGGTCATGATGCACTGTTGCATGCCCTCTAATACGAGATAGTTCTCCACAGCAAACGCCCAATCTTCATAATTTTCTCTGCCTTTTAGCTTTGCAATACTTGTAATAAGAGTCGTCGACATTTTTGCACTATATTTCCACCAAAATTTCTATAAACTCGCGTGTAATGCCCATAACCTATGAAACACAATGGTTGGACAACGACTAAACGGTTTATTATGAAAATTGCTTAAGTGTGATCATAGGTGGCGCTACTGGTCACATACATTACATTTTGTTATTCATTCTAACAGACGCGTACGAAATGTGTACGACAGTATGGCTTACGAACTGCGCTGGCCACCCCCGCTGACGGTCAGCGCGACTATGAAATCATCCATAGAGTCTTCACATAGAAGAAATACCTAAAGTGGCACGACCACTCTACATATGAGTGCACGAATAGGAAGAAGAAAGCTGTATATTTAATATTTACACCTACCATTGTTTATTTCTGCATCACCCAAAGGCTGATTGGTGAAAATGCCTATAGGTATTAGTCTACCTTTTTAATTTGGTTTTTGTAAACTATTAATTAAATACCTAAATATTGCTTGCGCATCATCTAGCAGCACTAAGAAGTGTTCGTGACGATGTCACCAAAGTGTTATGTGCAGTGTTAAATTTGTAAATATTGAAATACTTAAGTTTTAGAGTCAGTTTGTTATACAACCGTAAGTAAAACTCGTTTGTAAAGTCGCCTATGTAAATAGGACCATTCCAGGGCACCTAGATCGATGACCTAGATCTAGACCTAGGTTTAGACCTAGGTCTAGACATTCCCTTTTGATGTGCAAAGCCCTGGAACCCCTATTTACATAGGCACTAGGTCATTTGTAAACATTGTTTTTTTATACCTTTATATTTTGTTATATAGTGCTATAATTATGTATTTGGTGACAATAAAAATATTACATTTCGTTGTTTCATTACCTAGGCTACCTATAACAAGTAGTTTCATGGTTATAAGTTGCATAGCTTAGTAGATATTTAACTTGTAAAATAATTTTTGTAGCAACTTTAACCGAAATTTCTTGTTCATACTGAAATAGCTTTTCAGGGTTAGGTCCTGAAAGGTTATGACTTGTTGTAGCGTGTAGCCTACCTCATTAGGTTTTCAGTGATATATAACATGTGATAGTCAGGTTTAGTATAAGCACTGTAATTAGCTGAAAACCATGTAAATAATAGTAAAAAATTGTTAATAAATAAAGTTAAATCAGGGAGCGATTCGCGGGCCTCGTTACGGTAAAGTTTCGAGGTACCTGAGCGGCGCAGTGAATTTAGCGAATCGTAGTCATCGGCAAGGTACTTCACTACGTCACCAGATCCTGAAATCGCTCCCTGAAGAGTTATGAAGACTTATTATTGTTGTTATTTCAAGACTCCTTGCCCGTATGAATAGGTGATCTTCAACGTATGCTGACACGAAGCTGTGAACCAATGCGCACCGGGACATCGGCGTCTCAAACGCTATAGACATACACTTGAGCTACGAGTACGCCCGTCCCGTACATCTGCTGGTCCTTCGAGCCGGATATTTTCTTCGTGTCAACACCTGAAGACTGAAGATAACCTGTGACGTCAAGACTTCAATCAAGCATGCCGGTTACAAGATAGCATGGCAAGGCGCCTGAAGCGTGGATAGTGGACGTCGACAGAGAACATAGAACACCGCCTATCCATCATGACCTGCCACCGCGTTCGCCGTCTACGACTGAAGGGACCGAGCCGCCACGCCCTCCACTGCGTCGGGAGGGGGGAGACCTGCCTGCATCGATACAGATAGAAGAAACCGAAGTACCAGCTGCATCGACATCCAGGAGGGACATCCATATTGAAGAAGGAGACTCGGACCGAACAGTGAGACCAGCTGACAAGCCAGCAACCCGCGCCGTGCCGATGACTACCCGGGGTGACACCCGTAACGAACATTCCCGACCGCCGCCGCAGTCAACAACGAACAAAACTCAATCGACAAGAAACATTTTGAAAGCACGTGAAGACTTACTGAAGATTAAGTTGGAACTTGCGCAGATAGCACTTCAGAGAGCCGAAGAAGAATCGGACGATGGATATTTAGAAGATGGAAATTCGAAAAGTGAATACGTGCGTTCCTGGCTAGAAGAAGCACCGGAGCCACAGCCAACGGAGGACAACGCCACAGAGCGGGGCAATAGACATACAAGCATCAAGCCGCCGGCCCCCACCGTGGACATCGACATGCAAGCCCTTCAACAGCAAGTACCCCCATCTTCTGAAGTCAACGAAGTGAACAAGCAAATCGAAAAGAAGAATAGCACCGCGACCCTCAAGACTCAAGAAGATGTCAAGGGGGAAGAGCAGCTCCGTCCATTCATATCGGAGCTCACGTCTGCCATCGCGTCGCTTGCCGCCAAGAAGAATGGTGAAGCCGTGTGCGCTTCATACAACCCTGCGTCAAAGGTCATCATGATGTTACCGAACTTCAGTGGAGCACATACAGAATGGCTATCGTTCCGTGCCATCTATGAAACAACACGGAAATACTTCAACGACGTTGAAAATACAGCAAGACTTAGAAGAAGCCTGCGAGGAAGAGCACTCGAGACAGTGAGCTCTGAACTCATCGGCCACGCAAGACCAGACGACATCATGAAGGAACTGGAGCTGCAGTTCGGCCGTCCAGACTTAATAGCACAAGCGGAAACAGAAAGACTGCGAGGACTGCCGCGCTGCAACGAGACTCCAAAGGACATCTGCACATTCGCAAGCCGAGTCAGAAGCGGTGTCGTCACTCTGCGTGCCTTGAAGAAAGAACACTACCTGATGAACGCCGAGTTACTGCGCTCACTCACCGAGAAGCTGCCGAGTTCACTGCGAACACAGTGGTACAGAACATTCACCGAGAAGTATCAAGCATTACCGGACCTCAGTCTCTTCAGCGACTTCATCACTGAACAAGCTCGCTTCTGCAGCGCCTTCGCTCCGCCTGAGAACATCAAGACCACCGAAGATTCAACAACAAGACGCAACACACAGAGGACCCACGTGACTACAGACAGGCCACCCAGTAGATGCCGCGTCTGTAACAAGGAGGGACACTACGCATCTGAATGTGCGAAGTTCAAAGAAGCCTCAATCGACAAGAAGTGGGAACTCGCGAAGAAACATGGCATGTGCTTCCGCTGTCTACGGAGCAGATACCAAGGACACGCTTGCAAGACTACAAGATGTGGCGCCGAGGGATGCACAGCCTCGCACCACACACTTCTTCATTACGAGAAGAAGACGAAAACAGAAGAGGTCAAGAAGCCCGATGCTATAGAAAACAAGAAACAATCACAAGAAACAGTGGCCAGTTCGCACACTTCATCCAGCCTGACGTATTTGAAGATAGTACCGGTACAAGTAGCCGGACCGGCGGGAGAAGTCAGTACCTACGCGCTACTCGACGATGGATCGACTGTTTCACTCATCGATGAAGAAATAGCAAAGCAACTCGGAGCAGAGGGCAAGCTTGAACCGCTGAAGATCGGTGTGATTGGAAACACAACAATCAACACCCCTTGTTCGAGAAGAATCACCGTCACACTCATCACGCAGAAGAACAACGAAATCCCCTTCAGAGCGCGCACCATACCTGAGCTTCATCTCACGCCACAGACGATCAGCGAAGAAGATGTCGCACACTGCAAACACCTGCAAGACATCAGGGAACATCTCATCTATGACGCCGGCACTCCCAAGATACTCATCGGTCAAGACAACTGGCACCTACTGCTGGCCAGCGACATTCGCAGGGGACCCAAACACCAGCCTATTGCGTCACTCACAGCACTAGGTTGGGCCCTGCACGGAGCACACACCAGGACACTGGGTCAGCAGGTGCACTGCGTCAACAAATTGTCAACCAGCGATGAGAACATAGAAGAGCAGCTGCGTCAATTCTTCGCACTTGAATCGATGTACATCAATCCACGCCGTCAAGACTCTGACCCTGAGAAGAAGGCAGAAGATATACTCAATCGTCATACGAAACAATTAGAAGATGGACATGTACAGACAGCAATGTTGTGGAAAAATGAAGACACTCAGATGCCAGATAGCTACGGGACAGCTTTGAAGAGGCTCGTAGCAATAGAAAAGAAGCTTGATCGCAATCCCGCGCTCAAGGAAAGATACACGGAACAGATGGACTCTCTCGTGCAAAAGGGATATGCAGAAAGAGCACCACAGAACACCACACCAGGCAAGACGTGGTATCTGCCTCACTTCGACGTCTTCAACGCCATGAAGCCGGAAAAACTCCGCATCGTTCATGACGCAGCCGCGAAGTCGCAAGGAAAATCACTCAACGACTTCTTGCTCACGGGACCAGATCTGCTACAGTCTCTACCAGGCGTCATGATGCGCTTCCGGCGACACCTTACCGCCATCTCTGGAGACATAGCAGAAATGTTCATGCAGGTGAAGGTGCGACCGGAAGACAGAGATGCGCTCCGCTATCTCTGGAGAGGAAACCGGCGGGAGGGAGCTCCTGAAGAATTCCGCATGACGTCAATCATATTCGGCGCAGCGAGTTCACCGTGTACAGCTATCTTCGCGAAAAACTGGAACGCAAAGAAATACATCGACAAGTATCCGGAGGCAGTAGAAGCGATAGTCGAAAACCACTACATGGACGACTATCTGGACAGCTTCAGAACACATCAAGAGGCGGCGCGCATAGCCAAGACAGTTCGAGATATACACAAACAGGCGCAGTTCGACCTCAAGAAGTGGGTATCAAACTCAGCAGGAGTAATAGAACAGATAGAGCCCACACAGAAACCGTCTGAAGTTGTCAACATCGGAAACAAAGAAAACATAGAGAAGATACTCGGCTTAATCTGGAGGCCGACTACAGACGTGCTGAGCTTCAACTTAGAGCTCGCGCGCCTTCCGTGCAACATACTAGAAAAAGAAACGCCCAGCAAGAGAGAAGCCCTGAAAATCGTCATGTCGCTATACGACCCCCTTGGCCTCGCCTCACCAGTCACGATTCGGGCCAAACAAATATTGCAAGAAGCCTGGAGGCGAGGCGTGGACTGGGATCAGTCGCTTGACCAAGATCTGGCCACTCAGTGGAAGAACTGGATTCAACATCTAGAACAGCTCAAGAACGTCAACATACCGAGATGTTACCCCGGCTACAGCGAAGCTATGGAACTTCAAGTACACGTATTCACCGATGCGAGCGAGATGGCATACTCAGCGGCTGTATACTGGCGGGCCGTTACACCGGACGGCAAGATTCACATCAGTCTCGTCATGGCAAAGGCGAGGGTGGCACCGTTGAAACTGCAATCTATACCACGCCTCGAACTGCAAGCCGCCGTGATGGGAACTCGCATAGCAACAGCGGCGGTACAAGAACACAAGGCAACGCCGGAATCGGTGACGTACTGGTCAGACAGCAAAACAGTACTGACGTGGATCAGAAGAGGGGCACGAGTCTACAAACCCTTTGTAGCTCATCGACTGGCCGCCATAGAAGAAAACAGCAAGACGGAAGACTGGCGCTGGGTACCTACGAAGATGAATATCGCCGACATCGCGACCCGCGATGTGCCACGCCACTTCGACTCAAACCACGAGTGGTACCGCGGCCCCACCTTCTTGTATGAAGATCCGTCAAATTGGCCGTCAGAGAAGCCGGCAGTCGACGAACAAACAGGCGAAGAAAGAACGCACATAGCCACAGAAATGCGAAGCACACAGAAATTGTCAGAGGCCGTCCCAGACCCGCTAAGATTTTCAAGATGGGAACGACTACTACGTGCTACGGCTTACGTTCTACAGTTTATCGCGCTATGTCAAAAATCGAAAAGCGCCCAGACAGAGAAAACGTTCTACAAGAGAACTAGAAAAAACATCGAAAAGGATCCAGACTGGAGGAAGCACAAGAAAACGTTGCCATCCTCAAGCAAATCGCCGCTTCGCACAGAAGTACAGCACATGAAATACATACAGCTGGGAGCAGAGTACGTCATACAAGCAGAAAAAGTGCTTGTTCGAGTCGTACAACGAGAAGCGTTCGCACAAGAGTTGTGCGATCTGCAGAACGGGCAGAGCGTCGACAGAAATAGCCGATTGCGACCGCTGCGAGTAGAGTTAACAGACAACGTAATACGACTGAAGAGCCGCATAGCTGCTACCAGCGAAGTAACCGAAGAAATGAAGCGTCCGCCGATACTAGACGGCGGTCATCGCATCACGCAACTATACATAGACTGGACGCATCGCAGTCTACAGCACAGCGGGACGGAGCTCACAATCAACGAGATACGTCAACACTACTGGGTCGTCAGATTGCGGCCCACAACGAAGATGGTGGTGAGCCGGTGCCTACAGTGTCGCATTCGCAAGGCGCAACCTCCGGTGCCTGCGACCGGCGACCACAAAGCGTCCGGTGAAGAAGCTAGTGCCACTGCCAAAGTGAACGAGGCGTCGCGACGACGGGCGTCGCGCCGGCGATCGTCACTCACCGGGTACTGCAGCGCCGGCTCCACTCCGGGTCGTCGCGGCGCTGCACGGCGGGAGAAATGTTCGTGACGATGTCACCAAAGTGTTATGTGCAGTGTTAAATTTGTAAATATTGAAATACTTAAGTTTTAGAGTCAGTTTGTTATACAACCGTAAGTAAAACTCGTTTGTAAAGTCGCCTATGTAAATAGGACCATTCCAGGGCACCTAGATCGATGACCTAGATCTAGACCTAGGTTTAGACCTAGGTCTAGACATTCCCTTTTGATGTGCAAAGCCCTGGAACCCCTATTTACATAGGCACTAGGTCATTTGTAAACATTGTTTTTTTATACCTTTATATTTTGTTATATAGTGCTATAATTATGTATTTGGTGACAATAAAAATATTACATTTCGTTGTTTCATTACCTAGGCTACCTATAACAAGTAGTTTCATGGTTATAAGTTGCATAGCTTAGTAGATATTTAACTTGTAAAATAATTTTTGTAGCAACTTTAACCGAAATTTCTTGTTCATACTGAAATAGCTTTTCAGGGTTAGGTCCTGAAAGGTTATGACTTGTTGTAGCGTGTAGCCTACCTCATTAGGTTTTCAGTGATATATAACATGTGATAGTCAGGTTTAGTATAAGCACTGTAATTAGCTGAAAACCATGTAAATAATAGTAAAAAATTGTTAATAAATAAAGTTAAATCAGGGAGCGATTCGCGGGCCTCGTTACGGTAAAGTTTCGAGGTACCTGAGCGGCGCAGTGAATTTAGCGAATCGTAGTCATCGGCAAGGTACTTCACTACGTCACCAGATCCTGAAATCGCTCCCTGAAGAGTTATGAAGACTTATTATTGTTGTTATTTCAAGACTCCTTGCCCGTATGAATAGGTGATCTTCAACGTATGCTGACACGAAGCTGTGAACCAATGCGCACCGGGACATCGGCGTCTCAAACGCTATAGACATACACTTGAGCTACGAGTACGCCCGTCCCGTACAAGAAGAAACGTTTGACCCAATCTTCAAAATGTTGTCTTACGACCAAAAACAAGTTTATTATGCTTAATATAGTACTATATCCTGTTTCCACGTACATTTGAACCAAACCTAAAGCGTGACCAGATTTTCAATGTGTTCCGTGTAAAATCTATCAACGGAATGACTCTTTAGGGAGACGATATATATCATGTCCGTGTGAGACTATGAACATGAGAAAATTCAGCAGAAGATACATTTTATGTAACCTTAACAGAATATGTTTATGTTGCAATATTTATACCACGCATACTTTGACCACATAATATGACATCATGTCTGATTCTTCGGAGGTGTAGGCATTGGTACACCTAGATTTTGTCAGATACTATTATGTTTTTAATGCTATTACAGTGGAATGCGCTGCCGGAGTGGGTGTTCCCCGATAATTACAATCTGTCTTCAAGTCGCGAGTGAATCTCTTTCTTCTAAGCAAGCGTACTCCATCGTAGACTGCATCACATCAGGCAAGATGGCAGTCAAGCGCAAGCTTATTATTAAAAAAAAAAAATTAAGTCCCATTGTATAGGGGATGAACCAAACAAATCTGGATTATTCTAAAATTAAACTTCCTAACGGAAAATCTTGAAACACTGTGCCTGATCTAGAGATCTAAAGACCCTATGCTCAGTATGCTCAGCAGTTTCTTACTAGTTAGGTGCAATAACTGATGGATTTTGGGTAAGATCCACTATTCACCAGACGATTGTAAGTGGGAAAAATTGTCTATTTCACTGCATATACAGGGTGGCAGTTTAAACAGTGGAAATATTTTAAGGGGTCACTGTACTCATTATGAACAACTTTAACTATAGGACCAACCCTGAAATCGCGAAAAAAAAATCAGCTGTTCCATACATTTATGTTCACATAACTCAACAAAATGTATGGAACAGCTGATTTTTTTTCGCGATTTCAGGGTTGGTCCCATAGTAAAAGTTGTTCATAATGATGAGTATAATGACCCCTTAAAATATTTCCACTGTTTAACCTGCCACCCTGTATACGTACTAGTTTCCGCCCGCGGCTTCGCCAGCCTTTTTGAAAAAAAAAAAAAACAAAAGTAGCCTATGTGTTATTCTGATGTATAAAGCCATATTACTGTAAAGTTTCATTAAAATCCGTTCAGTAGTTTTTGCGTGAAAGAGTAACAAACAACCATACATACATCCATCCATACATACATCCTCACAAACTTTCGCATTTATAATATTAGTAGGAAGTAGGATAGGAATAGGATAGGATAGGATTAGTAGGATCACGAAATCACGAAAAAATATATTTGTCCCATACATTTTGTCGAGTGATATGGATATTTTTGTATGGAGTAGTTGATTTTTTCCGTGATTATTTTCAAGATTGGTCCCGTAGTTAATCAAACTAGTATGAAATATCTACGGAATTCTCTCCTTCACTATGTCCTTCGTTTAACCTAACATACTGTATTTATTACAATTGAATACATGGTTTTCGGGTTATTGAGCAGATTCGGTGACCTTTTGGATAAAACAATAGCTCTGCTGATTATGTAACAGTTCAGAATATACCTCGTAGATGGAACCTTGAACACTGTAAGTTTATTCTATTATACGACAATAAGCCCACACATTTCAATCAAGTGTAGTTTATCTAAGCGAAACTAATTTATATATTAATTAAGATGTAAAAGCCCTGGGAATGATCACACTTGCTTGAAAATTTTCATTTTACATAACAGATTATTTAGATACTACTATTTCATGAAGCTTAACAACTGTGAGTTGAAGATTCTTGTTCGTTTCTTTGGGCAAAATACATAAATTATGCCATAATATTGATTACTAGCTTCTGCCCGCGGCTTCGCCCGCTTTTTTGGGATAAAAAGTAGCCTATATGTTATTCTGATGTATAAGCTATATTATTGTAAAGTTTCATCAACATCCGTTCAGTAGTTTTTGTATGAAAGAGTAACAAACATCCATACATACATCCATCCATACATCCATCCTCACAAACTTTCACATTTATAATATTAGTAGGATGCTATAATTTTTAAACATTCTTATTTACCAAAAATAAGGATCCCACCTCTAAAGGGGTCATAACGGTAGTTCAAAATTCATATAATGCAAAATTAACGATGAGTGGGGTTCGTGGCAAATAACAGCCGGACTGATCGATAGGTCGATCTACGAGATAAACTTGCTTGCCGCGGTCAGTCCATGGATAGGTTGATACATTAACACTGACACATCGAGACACCTCTGTGCTTCGAAGAGCACGATAAAACAGTCAGACCCGGTTATTAATAAACCAAAATCAAAATCAGCTGTTCCATACATTTGCTCGAGTGACATGGACATTTTTGTATGGAACAGTTGATTTTTTTCGTGATTTCAAAGTTGGTCCCGAAGTTATGAATCGGACTATGTAGTATCGAATACTAATTTCCTTCAACACATCCCTCGTTTAGTCTTACAGAGTGTAAGGTAAGGTTATATACCTACTTATGACTGAAAAGTTCTATTCACTTTAAATTCTGCTTACCTACAAATCAAGAAAGTTTATAAAGCTACCTCTAGTGATTTGTATAAAATTTTGGCAGACTCGTAGTAATACAAACTATGTAGCTACATCCTGCTTCAAGAGTTGTGTCATACATTTGTTGATTGCTTCTACCATTCTCTGATAGATGGCACGACACAGAACTTTAAAATACGCACCCGTGACGCCACCTAGTATAAATTATACACACTATGGAGAGGAGCCTCTGGAAAATTTGTTCGGGGAAAACCAGCGGTGGATAAAAACTAGAAGGCTCTATGTAGCACGCGTAATATCAAAAGCGCAGTGTTAGGTTTAGCTACTCCCACAAGATGCCGCTGCTTTAAGATATATATACTATAAGACTATAAGAGAAAATAAATGTTATTTATATATACCTACGTATAATATATTTTTTATAAAAACCCTGTTGGTAAGCACGATGTGCTGATAAAAAATTACAAACTAAATTACGTACCGTGTTTCTGTCTGCTACTTTTTAATGGAAATTATTCCGTGAATTTCCATTAAAAATTACAGACAAAGGTTACCTTCAACGCAACCTTTGTCTTTACTTGCGTTTAACGCAACAGAACGCAACCTTTGTTTCGTTTTTTTTCTTTGCAAATAAAAGTTACTTCTGACTTGACATTCAAATAAGTACCTAAATTGTTAATTTGTGCATTTAAATTAATAGGTCAATATCACCAATATGTCAGACCAAGGTACACTTTTGTCTTCAATTATTCACTGGTTATTTTGTACCCATTATGGTTATAATATTCTTGTTTTAGAAATTACACAAAAAAACGTAAAGTTTGAAATCATATTTTTTACGTAAAATGCGCTTGCGTGACGAATTGAAGAGGTATATATATTTTACACACATCGCCATAAATCACACTAAATAAAGAGGTTTGTAAAAAGATGAGAAAGCTATCCCTTCCCACTTTATCAGACTCTTGCCCAGAATTGGGACAGAAATTAGACCAGCAAAAAGCAGATGATAACTTAATTTTTTGTTAATCTTCATATTTATTTATCGTCCCAGCTCTAATTAATTAAAGCTAAAATAGTAGGTATATAAATAATTTCATAAAAGCATAAGACAACTTGTACCGGCCCTCTACATAGGTCATGGGTTCATATCCAGCTCGAAGGACCAAAATTTACCGGCCAAATGGTTTCGTCTATTTAATGTAGTCAGAAGTCAAGTACGATGGGATTGCGAAGTTGGGTTCAAGGGAACAATAAAAAATATAATAGTTAACCAATACCACGGAGTGATTTAATTGCCAATAAATAATTACATTATATGTCGCAGGCGTCAGCTGGTTAGCATTACGTCAATCGTTATAGTTATGCTCACTATGTCAAAATAGTGAACGATGATTCGTTCAGACCTCAGAAGATCGGTAATAGTAAAAATTAAATAAATTGTGTCTCAATTTACCCACTCTGATGAAATGAGCACGGTTTTAGTTAGCGTAGGAGACTCAACTGCTATAAAATTTTTAACGTGTATGAGTGTGTGTGTTTTTTTAGGAATGTTATTCTTTTCCGTTTCACAGATTTGGCAAGAGTTCTATTAGGATTTCAAAACTTTTGAAGCCAACAACTAACTCCCAGAGTTCGTCGTAGCGCATAAGCAAGTAGCTACCAAATTACTTTCAAGCCATTATGTTATTTCCGTCCCTGCGCTGATTTATGTGAGAAAATAAGCTGACGTACCCTTTAATGTTTCCTCGCGTTTATGCCCATAGGTATACCTTTATTAGAAATTAATTTGCTTTCTGAGAACGTACTCTCAAGCAGCTGAAATAATATTATTGTAGAGACCTTTGATGCCCAAAATGTTAGAATTTAGATCAAAATTTAACACGTGTTCATATCGATTTGTTTGACTATTGTATCGTGTCCAATATTTAGCGCTCATTTTTAGGGCTTATTTCCGCGATCTATGAAGTCATTGCGGGGGGGGGGGGGTCAAACATATATTTTTGTGTTGCCGTCAGAGATCTTCGCAACGATATAACTATGTTTTTTGTAACTTTTAGACTTTAGGAGTATGAATCTGGGATGATGACATACATCGAATTCACGACAAAATATAAAAATGGATACAAATGACTAAACCACAAACAGATGTTGTTTGAAAAGTTTAATTTGAAAAGTTGTATGTTGAGACACGTTCATTCGTTTTGCCCCTGGTTTCCTTTGCCCCCCAGTGGCGTGCCTAGAAGGCAAGCCCGACGATTTTTTTGCGTTTTTATGTTTATGTTTCACGAATGTCATCAACGACATTAACTCACTTAAATTCATAAAAAAATAACATCAATACCCTCGCAAACAAAAATAAGGCCCTTTAGGCACGCCACTATTGCCCCCGTGTTGATTTCATCCGATTCGAATACATTGACGGGCTCTAAAAAAAGGTATTTAACTAATGTTTTTTTATAATAATGTCTTAGGTTTTCACAATTACTACAAATTATATAATAACAAGTTTAAACGGATTAAATCGCGTATATTACTGATTTTTCCAGACGTTTTGAACACTTTGCAGCAACACACTTTGTATCAACTGAACGATTTAATCCGTTTAAACTTGTTTTATTATAATGTGCAAAACCCTAAGACAATTTGAGTTAAATCACTTTTGATTTTTTAACATGTGTCAGCTTCATCAATACATAGGTACCTATTTTTTGATGACACACGCCGTAAACTTTGACTGCAATCAGAGTAAATTCTGATCTGTTACGTTACAAAACCTTCATCAATACTTATTATATTTAAATCGAACTCTTCCTAGAGATTCCAAAGAATTCTAGAGATTTCATCTCTTTCTTCAGCGCTTTAGTTTCATTGAGAAATAAATAATCATATTTTATTTTATGATCATTAAATCACTACACATTATAAAATATATTTTATTAAATAATATTTGGTTTATTACCTATTATTAAATTAAAGTTAAATAGTAAGTTGTAACTATTAGTTATACAGGGTGGCAGGTTAGACAGTGAAAATATTCTCTCTTGGACCAACCCTGAAATCGAGAAAAAAAATTCACTGTTCCATACATTTATGTTCACATAACTCAACAAAATGAACAGCTAATTTTTTTTCTCGATTTCAGGATTGGTCCCATAGTAAAATTTGTTCATAATAATGAGTACAATGATCCCTATAAATATTTCCACTGTTTAACCTACAACCCTGTATACTCAGCTTATCTTAATCCCGAACCGACGCTTGTCGAAGTCGGCAGTCGATCGACGGTAAGAGAGCCATAATAATTTCAAATTGCCTATGTCAATAGTTTCAATAGGGCGCAGTACAGAGCTAGCCGTAGCCGTAGGCATCCGTAGGTTTGCGTGCGCACGACAGAAGTGCATCGTACAGGATTTTTTTTAATGGTTTGTTGTTTATTGAATCTCAAGTGCGGGTTAGTAGTTGTCACTTGTCTTCAAAATTTTTAGTTCTAGGTCGATGGTTCTAAGACATGCCGGTTTTCTCACAATGTTTTCCTTCACCGCTTTTAGAGCAATAGTGAAGAAACGAATCGCACAATGTAAAGTGCGTGCCTACATGGGTCCGAATCCACGACCATTCGTAAGTCGGGGCCACCACAGGTCACCACTGCTCCGGAAAATTAATCAAGTACTTTCATATTTTTTTATAAAACTATGATAACCATGTACATAATGTACTCGCCAATAAAGTCTAATTTCAACATAACTAATAACATTTACGATTACGAGCACAAGTGAGTGGAGAAAAATTAAAACGACCGACTCAAAATCTAAGAGCATACACAATTAGAATTTTCTACTGAAATAATTATGTGGTAAAGAGTTGTGACTTTGACAAAATACCTTCATCGTTTGGAAGCTTACCATACATTTAATCTACTTTGCTGATAGGGAAGCGGATTTGTGCGCCCACGTTTTCATTCCTAAGATTAACTAGTAAATAAATGTTCATTAATGCTGGCTTTTTGGGAGTGCTTTTCATTTCTGAGTAGAATATGAGAATATTTCGCAGCTGCAGGAATCATAGAGAGATGATTTTATTTTCTATGTGTAGATCTTTCCTTGAAGTGACTGCTTGATTCCATCAATAGTTCTTTGCAAAAATAAGGTGTTCAAATAAAATAAATGTATAAAATATGTCAAGCAGCGAATATTTATATCGATCAAAAATAAATTAGATTATCTAACGAACTTGCTGAATAAATATTACATACAAAAATTGTAACCTTTAAAAAGGCAATCATATTGAGGCGACACGATTCCGCCCACATATTATTTTTTTAGTTTTATTACTATGTCCGGTTAAGCAGTGACGGCTGTTAGAAGCCAACTGCGAGAGGCACTTCAATAAAAAAAAAAAAAAAAAAAAAGTATATAGTAATTCCATCGAGTTTGACGTTTCCCTTTTACGAGGGTTCATGGTCTACAAACATTTTATAGTTTTATTTATAAAAAAAGTTTTCCTAAATATTATTTTCTACAGTCTGTTAGAATAAACGAGGGACATATTGAAGGCTATTCAGTACTCGATACTAGTTCGACTAACTACGGAACCAACCTTGAAATCACGAATAAAAATCAACTCTTTCATAGATTTTGTCGAGTGATATGAATATTTTTGTATGAAAAATATTTAGGATTTGGAAGAAAGTTTTGTAAAAACATTGAAATTTATTAAAAAATATAGAATTAAGGCGATTCGCACACTGTACCGCATCAGGCAGCGTAGTGCGGGAGCGCCTGAATTTACGTTGTTTGCAAGTAGGTAGGTACCTGTATTTGTATAGAAATCACGCATCGTGCAACACACTGAAAACGCATTCACGCGCGTGGCTTTTGTTCCGCCGCCACGCACCCCGCAGCGTAGCGCGGGGTGGTGTGTGATTCGCCTTAAGCTTCAATAACTGTATAATATAATAGTTCTAATTTATTTGCCTTTTAGAATAACTAAACTACACCATGAGATAATAAGCAATCTACTGCCCATGGCCACTATTATTGTAGGAACCTATTACGTAGGAACTTTATACCAGCATCTGGTAGATTTTTTTTTTTCTTGAGATGAAATTCACGTGTTTAAAAATAACAGCTAATCCTTAGCACGTGGAGGAGTCAGGAACTACAATTCATATGCACTTATTGTTTTGCGAGACTGAACTGCAGCAAACAACTCCTTTTGTTTCGCAAATAGACATTAATTATAGTAAATTCCAAACGAATCGTTACAAGCACGTTCGACGTATAAAAGAGACGAAGAAAAATGTAATATTCGCTCTAAGGAAATGTAACTACTGTTGCAAAACTAACCTAGAAATACACAGTTATAAAACAAAGAATAATGATAAAATTAAAATTGAATTGACTGAAAAAAATATTTACTGCCTCATTGGTCTAGTGGTGGCAAACAAGACTGCTGAGCGTGGGGTCCAACGTTCGATCCCCGTGTAGGGTAATGTTAATAGGTTTTTAAATTAGGTAGGTAGTGAATTTTTAGTAGCAGCCCGGAGTCCGGATTTGTGCCGGTTACATAATACTTATTACGTATCTAGTTAAATGTGGGTATGTTAAACACCTCTGTCTAGTCCTTCACGGAAAATAGGCGCGATATTATGTTAATTCCGTGCGGCGGAAACTAAGTAAAAACTATGGTAACACCCGTGATTCTTTGTGCAAAAGAATGCCAACATTATTATTTTCTACTTTTGCTTGTTACTTCATACCTCCTTTGATTATTAAGTTTGTTAGGTACATGTTTTGCGGAAGTTACTCGAGATAATTAATGCAAATTGGAGTTTGTAGGTTAATTACTACCTGTCACCGCTTGTCGAGCATAGCACATTTTTCTATAAATGGTTCCTGTGATATTGTTACTAATTAGAACTTCAGTATTGTCTTAAACTACATCATTATTTTATGGTGGTTTAATCCAGTTATTGTAACCTAATTTTGAAGCTTTCATTTCTTCCATCTCTTTTTATCTATAGGTATACTTTCAAGTTCACAATTCAAATTCAGAAATCATTTAGTTATTCAAAGAGAAAATATTAAAAATTTAATTACCAGACCTGGGTCTCAGCTGAAAATTTGCATTAGATCGTATTTTTGTACTAAGTACTATCTAACATTATGCTGAGCTGATGGCCCTGATGGATGATGATAGGGCAACATCCCATTTGATAAACATTAAACATCCCATTTGGAAGCCCTCAAAAATAAATATTCAAAAGTGTATTTTCGTAAACATTTTATATTTCACACATTTAGTATCACTTGGACACCTTATAAAAATAACATGTATTGTATCCTATTTGGTAAACCTGTGTTCATGTAAGTAGGTACAATCAATTTAAAAAATTGTCGAGTCAATGAAGGGTCTCAGAAACAGCTCCGATATTGATGATTTTATTTTTTAATATGTTTGTTTTTGTGTTATTCAAAGTCAGAAACATCGAATTGGGGGCAAACTGTTATTTTTTTTTGTTTACCTTTTAAATATTTTTTTTCGCCTTATTTGTATAATTGTGCCAATCAATTAAATTTTCTTTCTATCAGTCTTTCTATCTGGTGTCCCAAGAGCTTCAACTTTAAGGCCGCGACGGCGATTTCGTGAAAACAAACTCATATAAACATATGACTGTGGCCGCACTGCAGAAACTACAAGTGAAATTTATTTGTTCACGAAATCGCCGTCGCATCGCTGTTGCCGTACCAGTGCGGCCGCGGCCTAATGTAGGTATATAAGTGCTCTTAATGTGCTTCTAAACGGCTGAGTCTTACAAGAATCAATTGTGAAGAAACAATTGCCAAATAGAGTTGTCGAATATTGACAATAATTCTAATAGCCTGTGCAGATCATTTTTGTACCATTGAATTGCTTGACGAGATGATCAACAACCGTTGATCAAATAATTATTGAAAGTTGCAAAATATTGTTCAATTGATACGTAATATTTTTCCAATGATCTAATGTTAACTGTTGCTCAATGATGCTTTGCAGAACAAACTTCATAGAAGTTGTTAGCAACTCAGCAATTTTAATCGCTCGTCTAACAACACTGGGAACAGCTAAGTGTTCATATTTCATATTGATGTCCTTTGTTTTGTGCCAAGTCATCTTATGTGTATGATGCCGCCTCAAGAATAAGATTCATCCCTTGTTTTGTCTACGGGTAATGGAACAAACCATCTCTTTGTCTGTATCTGTGTTTGCTTTGACCTCTTTTTGAAGATTTGTTGAAGAAACGGCTTAAAAGGATCTTAGGTAATTGGGATCAAACGATTTTCCTTTCACTTTCAGTTCTATTTATGTCTCGGCTAGCATTTGGTAGAATGTCCATCATTATTCTTGTTGTGTTATTTTAATGGATGTGTTTGATTTGATGGTGAGTGGTAATGACTGTGATCTGCACTTGACTAATAAACGAAACTTTAATTTATGTAATTTAGGGATATGAAATGTTTTGCAGTCGGGTTTTTATGATGAATTGTTTTGTCTCGATTTTTGCAGAAAGTGAACTTTACTCGTAGTTATTTCTTATAATATTTTCGCTAATAAATAAAATGTTATAGTAGATTCTTATAAATATAATAATTATATCTACAGTACGAAATAATACAAATAGAATTTATATTGACAGCCATTTTACTATAGCGCACCTACCTAATATATACCACTGATAGTGCCTTTGCTAAAAATGTAACGGTCAGGGAAAGCGGCCTAAGATCCAATAAATAGAGGTATTTTTTAGATCCCTTGCCCCACTAACAAGCATTGTGGTCGCTCATAGCTAGCGAGAAAGCGATATTATAATAAAACCGTGATTCAATCAATCATGAAAGAAGCCTTCGGAGATTGCTATGCGGGTTTTACCGAATTATTATATCCACGGTAGCAAATTTCTTAAGCTGGACATTAGTGATTATACATTTTTTATAAAAAGGTGCATTAAAGCCTTTCGAATAAAATTTTTTGTAATCTATTAGAAATAAATTATATCTAGGCGTAATAAATCTTTCCTCAATAACAAGGTTGAAAAATTGTTACACATTTTATTTTATTTTTTGCTAAAATTTGCTAAGAAATATTTTGTAGTAGGTAGTAGGCAGTAATTATAGGTATTAATAAAATTAATGAGTTTTAATATATTTTTAGCATATTTTCATCATAGATATAAAAAAATAGTCTCAAAAAGAACAAACAGCTGTTGAATTGTATTCAGAACAGTACAAACAATCTAAGTATTAAATAAATGTCAGAAAATCTAAGTAAACTAATTTAAAACTAAGTGCACTTATTTGTAATATGTTTTAGTAGTTTATTTTAAAAAAAATATGCAGACCGTTGCAGTTGCAGCACATCAAACATTTGTTTTGCAAAATTTATCATATCCATTTTCTAGTTATTTACAGAACATCAAGGCTACATTTCAATCATCTACGAGTATCTAGCTAGACACAAGACAAAGGCAATCTTGAGCTTGAAATACGTAATTAACATCTGATTAATCGTCTGGGAACTACATACCTACATGCATATTGTAAAACTAGCTGATCCCGGAACTCTGTTTGCGTGGAAGTCGGAAATGCATGGTATGTATATGTGCCCGCTTCTACGTTGTGAAAGTCGGTAAATTACATGCAAACACCACTACACATCAGCAGTCGTCACGAGTCCTTATCACTAATCACCACCATGCCACACCCATCACCAGTCACCTGTTGCCAATCATTTTCCTATCAGTAATCAATTAAGGTACCTACCTAACTACTAACGATGTCATCGTGAAGATGACTTCCTACTAGGTCATAATATATATCCTGGTAGGCACCAAGAAATGTTACTTCTCACTTTAAATTTACAACTGACAGAGTGGACAGATTTTAATAAAATGAAGAATAAATGTTAGGTACCTCAATATACGGCCTATGAATTTCTTTTCAATTTTTCAAAATCAAATCAGTAATTTGATTTCATGAGTGTTTAAATACACAGACAAATACACAAATAAATTACCCAAATTATTTTATATGCAAATATATAAAAATTTGAGATATGCGGCACTTACGCTGAGTTGCAGAAAAGGTCATTAAGTTTTAAAGGAGCCTTTAACGATAGAAAATGTATGGTTAATGCCTCCATTAAAATTTAATTTTCTTTCTGCAACCGACCGTTAAATTCTTATAATTATGTACCTACAAGAGTACATTGATAAATAATAATTGTGCTATTAATATTCTATTTCAGAACGTCTATTTGACTTCGAGTTGTCGTATGAGTTATATGGAGATGTCGCCACAAACTATAAACATCATAAAGGACGTTGGCAGTTTTGGGCTTGTTATGGTACAGTAATAAAAGCTTAACCAAAAATTAAAATAGTACCTATATTTCATTGCAAGTGCGGAAAGCCTGTCATTGCAAAGAGTTCCGACAAATGTCTACCCGAGCAGAGGCGCAGCCGAAGGTGAGGGTTGACAGTCGGAACAAGTTGCAATGACGGTTCCGCACGTGTACTGAACAACTATTTTAATACAGTTGCGAAAAAATCAAGCAATTTAATAAAGATCATTTTTGGACAATGGCGCCAACCGTAAAAGAATATAAGCAGAGTTTTTTTTTTTTTGTTTTCCACACCCATTCTGAGTAGGCAAAGGTAACTCATTAAATCTGATATTGAAACAAATTAGTAGCTTCTGAGAAAAATATGCATAATAAATATGCAGAAATATTTGCATGAATCATAAAAACTTCTATGATTTTTTTTCAGTAAAAACATTGTGGTTGGTTTTTTTTTAATAGACATTATTTTGACAGTTTGGAAAGAGAACACACGAGTTCGAAAAAGGTAAAGAAAAAGCTCGAGTATGTAATAGCCTACATCCCGAACGCTATACGTCCCTGCAATACGCCACTTTTTGAGCAACTGTATTAAAAAATATTTTAATTGTTCTTTGCCTAATCTTAGAGATTAAGAATTGAAATCAAAAATCGAAATAAATAAGAAATAAAATGATTATGCCGTTGATATTCAGAAAAAAACAATAAAACAAAAACGGGTGCATGCTGGCTGGCGTGTGCCTCCACAGAATATCATGTCGACAGCAACTAAAACCTTTGAATTGAAAACTCATTAGTCGGGGTGTACTTCATTGGATCATTAAAAGGATCATTAAAAATTCACACCATACTTAACCTCACTGTCACAAATACAAAGATTTCTCTTTAACCCAATTACGTACAAAAGCAAATAAAAATAAAAATGAATTTAAATACTCTTGAAATACTCGATCACACCAAACTAATTTCATATTGGTACCGACATACACAATCTGAAGCCCAGCGTTCTATGGGCGTCTGCCAGTGTCCTTTCCGTTCGTGTTATGGAACGTGCTATTAAATATGGGCATAACTTTTAACATACCTATCTTGTACTAACAAAATGGATACTTACTAATATCCCAATTCCCAATCAAGAAAAGTCTCCCAAGATTTCCATAGTATGAAGCCTAGTTGTTATAGTAATATTAATAAGGCGTATTTTCCACAAAATAGGAAGTTCCTCTCTCTGGAGCCCTGAGTGCCGATGCCGATGCCGGTACAAATTTTATACATCTTTTTTTTTATTAATGGGTACTGGGTACCTATTTTTTATGTTTATTAGGATAAATAATAATAATGATAACCTATCATGGCTTTTATCCAGATTCTCTCAACAACTCGACCAAATAAGTAAGCGTCCAGACAGGCGCATCGCAAAAGCGGAACTCGTAGCAGAATCGGATTTTCAACAAGCATGAAGTGAACTTGTAAAAGTGGGTGCACACTTGTGTACACATACTAGGTACAAACCTGCTGTGATCAAATTTATGTGCCACTGTGCCTGCTGTGAATTCACTTGCACGTTTCTCCTCTCAGGACATAATAATATCTTACCCTGAGAAGCAAGACTTTAAAATTAAGCTCACAGTAACGTTAAAAAATATAATTTTGTTTTCATATCTACATTTGTTATCCATTTAATATTTTTAACGTTATCGGTCAAATGTAAAACGAAACTCTGTTACAACGGAAATTGCTTATCCTTTATTCATCGTTAACTGCACGTGCGTCCTATCTTTATTACTATATTTAAACGATTTAAATGTTTGAGAGGCTACATTAGCAAAATATTAGAAGGATAGGTAACATTTTGGTATTAATATTCACTCGGATGTGATCGTGTGAGTGATCAGGCAAAGTGAAAAAAAGGAGAGACAAAGGAAAAAGATGTAGAAAGGTAGAGCACAGTGAGATAGATCTCTTAAGTTTGGAGTGTCCCGACTGAGGAAGTACCTCCACCTTATAGAATACCACAGCCACTTTTCGGTAGTGTTGTGTTCCTATGTGTAAGGTCGCCAGAGCTGTTAAGGATGCGCTGTGTTGATAGCGGGGGACCTGATGGCGCCTAAGCTGTCGACACACACACACACACACATATAATAATGCATCCACATTTTAAAGGGTCGGCAGCGCACATGTGGTTTTGCAAGCGTTTCAGCTACGGTAACCGCTTACCATCGGGTGGGCCGTACCCCTGTTTGCCACCATCGTCCTAAAGAAAACAAATAAAATATAATTTTATCAACTCTTAGACTCCTACCTAGGTATTTCATTTTAACGACGCGTCGAATCGATAAATCCTAAAAATGCTTTTAGTGGTCTCTTCGTTGAAAATAAATGGCTATAGTCCTTTTGACGGCTAATGCTGAAAAGTGCTTTGTTGGTACTAATCCTATTTACGAAGACTGCATGCGTCTAGGCTAAAGTTAGGATATAATGCTTCAAAGCCCTTCCGATGACTATTGAGTTACGATACAATATTAATAGTACATTCATAACCATGCAACCTATTTGCACACCTAGATTGCCTTTATACGACGCGACGCGACGGTACCAAACGTGGGTTGTATGTGTGTGCGCCTGTACGCAACATGCACAATGGTAATATCTCAGTCGCTATCTTTATATGGAGATTAGATATTAGGAGTATTAATCTCGATATAGAGACAAGATGAAAAAGTGTCCAGCTTTATATAGTAAATAATAGTTCAAAAGCCGTCCTAAATGGCGCTAGCAGTAGGCATAGGGTTTGGTATGAATGTAGGACAAATAGTGTAACCATTTTTTTTTTATTTGTCGTTTTCAACGATTGCATTTAAGTAACTGTAAAATCATACAACTGAACCATATTGTGTGTGGAGTACAGATAATTTTACTCCAACAAAATCTACCCTCAAATATTTTGAGGGTACATTTTGTTGGAAAACTATTGGCTGCCGCCGCCGAGCTAAGCATCCTATCTCATGTATGTTACGATATTAGCGCACCCGATTGATTGCCATTCCATTCTCAATTGAATAATTTTACGAGTAGTTTATAATTATCTATTGGTTATACTTTGTGCAAGAAAATTAAATAGTCTAGAATCCGTGTGGGCACACACACGGATTCTAGACTATTTAATTTTCTTGCACAAAGTTTTGGTTGCGCATAATTGTGATTACAATCGTCCCCGCGTCGTACGTATTCCCGTACAACGTGATAGTAAAACCGAAGCGGCCTAGATTGACTTGTAAGCCGCTTTCATCATGGCTTTTCGGTAAGTACAAAAAATTAGATCACGTCGCTCTAGCAGATTTTTTATAACAGGGTTTGGGTCTTCGGGCAGTCGATCCGTGGAGATGGTATCAGCATAATTAGCTGAAATTTTGCCCCATAAGCTACACATCGACGATTTATTGTTCAAGATAAAGCCTTTGTCGTATAAGAACCTATTAAGCTTTTATTTTAGCGCTTCATAGCAATGTTGTTTATAAATTGTTAATTTACCAGGATTAAGGAAAAATGAAAGTTATTCTATTTTTCATTACTCAAATGTTTCTCTTTACATTCAACTACTAGGTAGATAATGCCTTACGGCTTACAGCATTAAACACGCCTTGTCTTTAACCATTGTGCGTTTATATAAATAAATTTGCGTATTCCTAAGACGCTTACTATTTTAAGTATTCGTATTACTCTGGATATAGGTACGCAATCTTAACGTCTAATTTAAACGGTAATGATACCTTTTTTTAAAGCTTTCCCACTGCTGGGCAAAGGTCTCCCCCTTACCTTTCCATCCATCTTTGTCAAAAACTTGATGTGACCAATCTTTGAGAAAAGTGTCAAGATCTTCTCGCCATTGTTTTCAAGGTCTTCCCAATAATTCGATAATATTATGGTAGTGAAAAAGAACTACATAACTTTAAAAGTTCAAAACGAATTGTCTTCCGCGATATGAAATAATAGAGAATAAGCTTACTTCATTCATTTTCTCTAAGCTTTTCGGGCCATACAATTTAGCTTCTACAAGGCACTGAGCCGTAGGGACGCTAAATTGTATGTTATATTTTGTACACGTTCGTTACTGCGTAAATCGTAGTGGTCCTCATTAATAAGGAAAAACGTCCAAGTCACAAAATATATGGTCCTAAGCTTTCACTTTCTCTTATCTTTACTTCTGTTTTATGAATGATATAAGTAAAGGATCTTTCTATCCCGAATCAAGCCACTTAATTTCTGAAAATATAATAATAAAATATTTTACCCTTAGAATACTTGACGAAAACAGATACCTAAGTATAATGATATTTTTTTATTAAAACCACTTCAATGTGTCCTTTTTCTACTATTATATTTATTGTTACTTATAGTTAGTTATAAGCCAGGTTATGAGAGTCAAAATGGCGGGTGTATCATTACGAATCCAATCAAAATTATTACCAAATAAATGTACTTAAAATGTACTATTTAGTACCTATACTCATGAAAAATGTACCTCCTTTAGAACAAAATTATAACCAAATTAAGATACACCCGCCATTCTGATGTCAATATGGCGGGTGTATCCTAATTTCTCCCTAATTATCCATTGGTGATTGAATATTATTATTCCAGAAAAATCTACCTAAAAAGTACCAACAGTAAAAAGAAACACTCACTCGATCTGTTCATTAGTTCCTGAGAAATAAAACTACAAATGTTTGGTACAATACCGTGGCGTCGCTCTAACTACTGAGCTACCGAGTCAGTGATTAAAGCGACGCCACGGTACGGCAGGGGTCGCGGGTTTAAGTCCCGCCCGTGTAGTTGTTTTTAAATCTCATATATTACAAGTATATTATAATGATTATGTTGTTAGTTACATTTTTAGGGTTCCGTACCCAAGGGTAAAACGGGACCCTATTACTAAGACTCCGCTGTCCGTTCGTCCGTCTGTCACCAGGCTGTAATGAACTGAGTTGTTGAAATTTTCACAGACGATGTATTTCTGTTGCCGCTATAACAAAAAATACTAAAAACAGAATAAAATAAATATTTAAGGGGAGTTCCCATACAATAAACGTGATTTTTTTTGCTAATTTGCTAATAAAGGGTGTCTAATGTTGTATAGATAATGGTACGGAACCCTTCGTGCGCGAGTCCGACTCGCACTTGGCCGGTTTTAATATTTTGACAACACTGTTATAATATGGTTTCCTAGACAACGTATAAAAATGTCAAGCCCGAGTCGACCGGCGAAGGAGGTCGACACCATAAAACCTTAACTATGACCTTGGAAAGCCAAAATTAAATAGGTATGTACGAACATTGACCTATATGTCTCTAGACAAGCAGTTCCGAACAAAAATCATGCCCCACACGCGGGTACTTGTCTGTTGCTCACTGCATCAAGTTTCAATCACTGCATCAAGTTTCAGTCAATTTTTATTTTATTAAAATTTTTAAGGATTTAAATGAAGAAAATGATTGGAAAATAGCCAAACTCGTTTTTCAACTTCGTAAACTTTTATTTATTGAATATTTTTTTACATGTCCTCCTCCAGTTTTAGCCGAAACCGAAAATTTTAAGATTAAACAAAGAACGGTTATACCTGTTTCGTTATTTGGATATTCGCGCTTATTAAGCCTCGTTATTTGACGATAAATACAAAGCTATGTAATCTATTTATAATCGTTAATTTGGCAAAAGGCACATCCAAAAGACTCGTGAATAGATTTTCAGTTATATTTTTCTTTAGTGTTGTGCGGGTACAACACAAGCCTCACATACACTTTGACGTTTGATGCAGTGAGCAACAGACAAGTACAGCACGATTCACGAAAGATGACCACAAATGGCGGCCGTCTGCGCACGTACACTGGCGCGGACCAATGGCGTCGCTCCGGTCTTGACGCATTCCGCCCGCGCCTCACCTCGCACCTCCAAAGGGACCTAAAATATGCCTTCTGCGCAGTGGTCATCTTTCGTGAATCTTATTGTACCCGCGTGTGGGGCATGATTTTTGTTCGGAACTGCTTATCTAGAGACATATAGGTCAATGTTCGTACATACCTATTTAATTTTGGCTTTCCAAGTCATATAGTTAAAGTTTTATGGTGTCGACCTCCTTCGCCGGTCGATTCGGGCTTGACATTTTTATACGTTGTCTAGGAAACCATAAAATAAGAGTGTTGTCAAAATATTAAAACCGGCCAAGTGCGAGTCGGAATCGCGCACGAAGGGTTCCGTACCATTATCTATACAACATTAGACACCCTTTATTAGCAAATTAGCAAAAAAAACACGTTTATTGTATGGGAACTCCCCTTAAATATTTATTTTATTCTGTTTTTAGTATTTTTGTTATAGCGGCAACAGAAATACATCGTCTGTGAAAATTTCAACTGTCTAACTATCACGGTTCATGAGTTCATTACAGCCTGGTGACAGACGGACGAACGGACAGCGGAGTCTTAGTAATAGGGTCCCGTTTTACCCTTGGGTACGGAACCCTAAAAATGTAACTAACAACATAATTATTATAATATACTTACAATATATGAGATTTAAAAACAACTACACGGGCGGGACTTGAACCCGCAACCCCTGCCGTACCGTAGCGTCGCTTTAATCTCTGACTCGGTAGCTCAGTAGTTAGAGCGACGCCACGGTATGGTACCAAACATTTGTAGTTTTATTTCTCAGGAACTAATGAACAGATCGAGTGAGTGTTTCTTTTTACTGTAGGTACTATTTAGGTACATTTTTTTGGAATAATAATATTCAATCACCAATGGATAATTAGGGAGAAATTAGGATACACCCGCCATATTGACATCAGAATGGCGGGTGTATCTTAATTTGGTTATAATTTTGTTCTAAAAGAGGTACATTTTTCATGAGTATAGGTACTAAATAGTACATTTTAAGTACATTTATTTGGTAATAATTTTGATTGGATTCGTAATGATACACCCGCCATTTTGACTCTCATGCCAGGTTAACCTTACGAGACTAATGACATGCATGGTAAAATTTATTTTCAGGAAACTAATTTCAATACCTGCAAAAATAATTTTGTAAAATCATTAGTGTCGTGAAAACCGCACTGTATCGCTGAGATCATGGCCCCGTCAGCATCAAAGCTTTATTTTGCAATGCACGCTATTCTCGCTCATTATGTAATCGCGACACTAGTTTGCGTAGGTAGGATTTATACGATGAAATTAGTTGCACGATAATTTAGACAATTATTGGTGTCGGACTGTTGCCGTGCGGTAGTCGTACAGCAGCCGTGCGGTGGTCGCACCGCGCACCGGCGGCGGCGCCGGTTGTTTTTTCCATAGAGTTGACACGTCGAGAGATGCGTCAGACTGTCGTGCGGGCATCGCACTATACCAGACGGCTCTAATTCCGTTCATTTTCGGTAAATGTATGAATTTTTTTTTTATAAAAACCCGACCGCGGTTTGCCCTACGTCTTTTGCAGCTGGGACCCATTAAATGAGTATTACCCGGAAACACTGGGTCCCGACTGCAAAAGACGTAGGGCAAACCGCGGTCGGGTTTTTATAAGAAAAATATTAATTTTCTATTTTTATTTTTCGCTTTTTAGTTTTTGATGTCTATGACATACTTATATCATGTATTTTCGTAATCGTCTTTTTAAGCCCTTCATTTTGATACCCCACATGACCATGTCAGATTTTTTTATTTTTTACGACTTCACTTTATGGTGATTAAAATCCGCCATATTGGTTTTTTTCGTAATCCATATAGTCTATGTTACTCGCGACGTCAATACGAATCTAATGATATGTGATATGTTAAAATCCGTTCGCTCGTTTAGTCTCTAGGAGGGAACACAGAAACGGAAATACATACCCACATACATGCATAGATACTATTACAGGTGAAATACTATACCTTCCTTTTGGGCTTCGCCGCAGTCAGGTAAAAAATGATTTGACAAGTGTATTAAGAGATCAGCTGTATCCGTGGCATTGCCCACGTAAAAGTGAACTGAAGTAGATGTTATTACTATCATATTTTTATTGATTTTAGTTTTAACAACTGCCTGATTTTATCATTTCTGGTAGATTTGATTTTGTACCAAATTTTTTAATTGCTTGATTCAGTCATGATTTAAGTTAAGAAGCGATTAACATGACGTAGATATTTCCTAGACATAGTCTTAGTTATTTCCATGCCTAAAGGAAACCTAATGCATTTAGATGTAGTTACGCAAGTCATCGATGTAAATAATTGCTTGACAAGGGTTAGTTGCTTCGATCGTACATGAATAGAATGTTAAAACGTCTTGTACAACTCCATTAGCGTTCTTACATGCCGAAACAATGTATGTATTACCTAAGTAAGACCCCTGTCATTACAACATCCCGTCATACTTTCTTTATAGTTGGCTAGGCCAACATTTATACACACTTGATTGATCTAATAAAGTTTATAATTTATCTACACAACAACAAGTTGTGTGGATGTGGACTACGCCATTACCATCAAACACCCGAATTTTAAAACTGTCAGAAACACGGACTGAATACAATGTTAGCTTATCTTTGATTAATCGAGCGTGAGACGTTGCCGCGTCGGATGAAAGTCATTACTCATTTTAACTGCACCACTCTAGCATCACAAATAACTTGTCATTTAAATTAGGGCTTTACATCGTGTGTTATACAATACATTTTATAATATCAAAATAGATAAATAGTCAAGCGAGCCGGTATTGTAAAATGTGTTGTGCAACACACGATTTAGAGCCCTAATTTAAATAAAAAGTTATTGACTGTGCTGGAGCAGTGCAGTTACAATGAAAGATGACTTTAGTAATAGGCATGCCAATCACAAAATGTATATGCTAAAAATACGGGTATGCCATAGCAAGGCAATTTCCAAGATATTAGTAATATTCATATTTTTTAAATATTAAATAGGTATTAGTAATTCCGAAAACAAATCAAAACTGGTCCGAGTATCATCTCAAGGTTTGTAATATTTACAGTGGTTCATTTTAGTTTGCTTTGAAGTCACTTTATAAAGATGTTCCATTAAAATGTCTAGCCAGACTGGATGTAAGAACAAGTCTAGTGTCAGTCCATTGTGGACAGGAAATAGCTGTCACTCCGTTCACTGTGCATTTGTGTGTTAGCTTTAGACTGCTATTAAAAGTTTTACTAGGTAGATACTTTATAGAGACTATATTACAAGCGATTATATTCTAAGCAAGATAATCAGATTTTTTTCATCGTGACGTTCTAACCTCGCGCAATTTTGTTTTAAATTAAAGTTTCAATATATTCTAAGCATAATATTCAAGACGAGCGAAAGATGTAACAAAATTTTATACAGAGAATAATTTTAGAACTGACTGAACTACCGAACAATTTCTTTATTACACGTGCCCGTAGCCAGATACAATTTTGTTTCAAGAAAATAAACAAACGTCAACCCTCCTCTTCTAAAGAGGCTTTGTTAGTATAATAATCTTTCTATAATAACAAAAGTGGTGTTTCATGTACCAAAGTAAACTTAATTAAATGAAAATTAAATAAAGAACTAAATGAAAGTATCGGTAAAAGCCAAACCATGTTCAAACATTTTTTGGTATCCGGATTTGAAAGAAGATTGTTAACTAACTTTTTAAATAAACAGTTTTAAATAAACTGCTTAGTAAAGCTTTGCCCTATTGATTTCAGTGTCAGAGTCGTTTAGGGGTAGGTTTGGCAATTGTATTTATTGAACGTATAGGGATTTGTAAGAGGGCATTGGAGTTTAAAAAATACCGAGTTCTAATATTATAGTAAATTAAAGATTAATTCTGAAGTCTACACTAAATAAGTATTTCAATCAGCGTCGCATGATTGTGAATATTATTTTTGCACTCCCTAATATCTTTTGAATGGTTCTGTTCTCCTAGTACTTTTACCATTCTGCTTATAATCTCATTATTCTGCGCGGGATCAACAATGCACTATCTACAATATATTGCACTCCCTGACATCTTCTGCTTGGTTCTGTTCTCCTAGTACCTACTTTTACCATTCTACTCATAACTATCATTATGCGCGTGACAATGCTTTCAGAGTACTTGTGTGTATAGGTAGGTCTGTCATAAAAAGAGACCACGAAATTATTCTAAAACATTTTTTCCATAATTCCCACCTATCAGTAGGGACAACGGGAACAAGTTTCAATCATTTTATTCAATTCCCGCTGCCCCCACTAATGGAGACAGAGCAGTGGGGTCAACGGGAACATTTTTTTATTTTTTATTCCATTCCCGTTGGCCCCACTGATGAATACAGACTAGTGGGGCCAACGGGAACAAATTTTATTTTTTTATTCTATTCCCGTTGGCACTACTGAGGAAAACAGTGCAGTGGGGCCAACTGAAACAATTTTAAATAATTTTGGAAAATTCCAGGAAAAGGGCTAGACTGCTTAATTCTTTCTAGTTACAATATTTACATGGTAAAATCAATCCCTTAAAGACTATGTTTTCATCCATACCATTAGCTCTGAAATAATAGAATAACTTTTGCTGTGAACATAAACTCAATTCATAAATATTTCATGTCAGAATAATTTTCATTATTAGATTAAATAGTATTGTATTGTTCTGCTTAATTTAGCACAAGGGTGGTTTACAAAGGTCGGCCTACTAGTATCGTCTACAAGCTCTCTGATTGTTTTAACGTAATGAAGTCGGCGGACACCAAAAATTTCGTCTTCGATAATAATATATTTTCTCTACTAGGTATTTGTACAGTCACGGTCTAAAAATGTTTACCAGATTCCGCAACTGTGCCAAGTAGGTACCTATAGTACCTATTCGAATAAAATCTTGTAAATTTTTATAACTTTCTTTAGTGAATCTATTTTAAGTACGGTAAGAAAAGTTAGGAAGAGTTTGGGTTTAGGACTTGATAAAAATAAATCTATACTATTATAAAATTGCAAAAAAGCCGTGTCTGTATATTGAAGATATTCCAGAAAAACAGTCGGGATAGGGTACTGGGACGTAACCATACCCAAAAATATTTTTTTTATATTTTTTGCGTGATGCGCGCACAAACAGTTGTGCTCGCATCACGCAAAAAGTACTGAACGGATTTTGATGTGGTTTTCACAGTTCGATAGCTTAGAGTCCAACTTAAAATTTAAGCCACGTTTTATCTTATTCCGCTGAAAAAAGCCATAGATACAGCTTGACCTCTTGGTAGTACTAGCCAACCTACACTACGGAGGTTATTTAAACTGGTCAAGTCATTGTAGTCCACGCGGACGGAGTCGCGGGCAAAAGTCTAGTTTATTAGTAGTAGTTTATTAGTAGCTTACAATTCATAATGTTAAAAAATAAATGGTAGCTTTCATTTACCGGGTTCAATCTGATAACAGTAAAATAAATTGAAATGTATGTTTTATGTTACTAGATGAACCGAAAAAACCGTTCAAAGACGATTAATTACCCGTATAATGACAAAAGACGTTAACCTCTTATTTCCTGTGCAGCCCTAATAAGGGAGTAGTTAATTAACTTTAGCTGTACCGAGTGTAATTACTGAAGCAGAAATTCAAGACAACTATTGGGCTAAATTACTTGGCACCTGTTGAATTGCAATTATTGCTTGGTTGTCAAACAAACAACAGTAAATATTGTCACAGTTTTAAATTAGTATTGTGTACTTGGGCTAAATAAAACACATTGTCAATGTTCACAACTCATATTTTCTCATTGCTAAGAATTCATAGGCATATCTAGGATTTTTCCCGCGACTCCGTTCGTGTGGACTAGAATAAATTGAGCATTTTAAATAACCTCCTTAGTGTAAATGAAACATCGGCCCATCGTGCTGCTCGACGAGGTCGGCAAGCTCTTTGAGAGAGTGATTGCGGGCCGCCTCGTCGGGCACCTGGTGAGGACGGGGCCGGATCTTGCCGCTCGACGGTGGACGCCGTCATGCGCGTGAGAGCCCTCACGACGGAGGACGCGGTGTCTCGGGGCGGGGTTGTCGTGGCGGTGTCACTCGACATCGCCAACGCATTTAACACCCTGCCCTGGAGCTGCATTGGGGAGGCACTCCGGTATCACCGGGTGCCAACCTACCTCCGTCGAATAGTCGAGGCATATCTGACGGACAGGGCCGTCATCTACCCTGGTCGCGACGGGGAATGGAACCGGCGAGAGATGTCGTGCGGTGTCCCACAGGGATCGGTTCTGGGGCCGCTCCTGTGGGACATCGGTTACGACTGGGTGCTGCGGGCCGACCTCCCTGATGGCGTCAGCGTGGTGTGCTACGCTGACGACACGCTGGTCCTGGCGCAGGGGAGGTCGCATCAGGCGGCGGCCGACGCGATGACACGCGGGGTTGCGATAGTCGTGGAGAGGATCCGGCAGTTGGGTCTCGAGGTGGCACTGCATAAGTCCGAGGCCATGTCCTTTCATGGGCCTCGGAACAGGCCACCATCGGGATCCCAACTAACGGTAGGAGGGGTTCACATCGGCGTCGAGTCCACGATGAAGTACCTGGGACTCGTGCTCGATAGCCGGTGGAACTTCGTGGAGCACTTCCGACGTTTGGCCCCCAAACTGGAACGGACTGGGGCCGCCCTCAAGCGGCTCCTACCTAACCTGGGGGGTCCAAACGCCTCCTGCCGGAGGCTTTACGCTGGGGTCGTGCGGTCCATGGCCACATATGGGGCCCCGGTGTGGGCGCGTTCACTGCGGCGGAGAGCCGCCCACTATCTGAACGCGCCCCAAAAGGTGGTAGCCGTAAGGCTGATCCGGGGCTACCGCACGATCTCGGGCGAGGCGGCAAGCCTCCTTGCCGGACTGCCACCGTGGGATCTGGAGGCGATAGTCCTCGCGCGCCTGTGTGAGTGGCGCGCGGAGGCACTACGTCGGGGGGAAACCCCGCTTCCGCGGCAAATTGCGGCGGAGCGGACGGACCTCCGGCGCGATCTCATGGTGGCATGGAAGGAACGACTTTCGCAACCCAGCGCAGGGCACGCCGCAATAGCGGCGGTAAGACCCCTCTTTGAGGAGTGGCTAGGGAGACGTCACGGCGTCCTCACCTACCGCCTGACGCAGGTCCTCACCGGACACGGAAGTTTCGGGAGGTACCTGCACATCATCGGGCGGGAGGAAACGCCCGGGTGTCATCACTGCGTTGATCGCCCCGAGGACACGGTGGAGCACACGGTGGGGGCCTGCCCTGCATGGGCGGAGCACCGCCGTGTCCTCGTAGAGGCGATCGGCAGCGGCGGCGACCTCTCGCGCCCGGCCCTGGTTCAAGCCATGGTCCGGGGCGAGGGGGAGTGGGAGGCAGTCGCCTCCTTCTGCGAAGCAGTCATGCTAGTGAAGGAGGCGGCGGGACGGGAGAGGGAGAGATTCTCCCGTCCAAGCCGCCGCGGTAGACGCTCCGGGCGTCGGGAGCCGCGTGACGACTCCCGGCCACCGTAGGCGCGGGCCTGCGGGCGGTGAGTAATGGGTAGCTCACCGTCCGATCAGGACCAGGCCCGTGCCGAACGGCGCGTACGTGTTCCACGCGCGCCTCAAAGAGATGTCAGCATCGGAGAGGGGGCCCTCTAGGGCCCAAGCCTGCCGGGAAAGCGGGATTGTCCGGAAGGGATACCGCTGACCCGGACAAAAGGGCTAACGAAGGAACATGGGTGGGTTTTAGTCAGTAAGAGTCTGACACTCCCTTCCGCTCCTCCCAGAGCGGGAGGAGTCATTTGATGATTTCCCATGAAACCAAGCTGTATCTCGAGTTTATCCCATCGGAATTAGATAAAATGTAGCTTCAATTTTAAGTTGAACCCCAAGCTATTAAACTGTGAAAATGTTATCAAAATTTATTGAGTGCTTTTTACGTTATGCGCGGACAAACCGAAAAAAAATTAATTAAAAAAAAAATCCCTACCCTTCCCGACTGTTTTTTCTGGATTTTTTCTGGAATATATTCAATGCTTTTTACACGGTTCTTTTACAGTTATATAAATAGTATAGACGCACTCTACTCCGTCATTTCTTGTTTCCTACGGTTTTCATAATATCAATGACCCGTCGCGTTGCGCCTCAGGACAACCCACGCCCGTTTCAGGAATTATAATTGAGCGTTTGAAGGGCTTGGGTCATAGACATATTACGTCAAGCAAAGTCGTTCTCGCTTTTACTGATTAATTAATCTTAATTTCTTAATCTTAATTTGACTGATTTGATAGCCTCTCCAAAATTTTGCGCATGTACAGTCCCTTTCTCCGAAAAAGCGTGAAACTTAACTAACGTAGCAAGATTGTTCATTGATTGAAAGGACGACCTTTCAATCAATGAAAAATCTTGCTACGTTAGTTAAGTTTCACGCTCGCAAAAAAAAATCAGCTGTTCCATACATTTTCTTGAGTTTTGTGAACATAAATGTATGGAACAGCTGATTTTTGTTTCGCGATTTCAGGGTTGGTCCCATAGTAAAAGTTGTTCATAATGATGGGTACAATGACCCCTTAAAATATTTCCACTGTCTAACCGGCCACCCTGTATATTTTTTTTATACTACGATGATGGCAAACAAGCCTACAGCCCGCCTGATAGTATAAACAGTTACCATAGCCTATGAAATACTTGCAACACTGAATATCACATATGCATTACCGACCCTTTAAAATGAAAATTCACTGTGTCGACAGCTTAGGAAATAAAAAGACCCCCGCTGGCAACACAGCCCTTTTTCAGAAGCTCTAAAAATACAAATCATTTATTTGCATAAAACATCTAGCGACCGTATTCACCACGGGAACAACACTATCGAATAGTAGCGTTATTTGACTGGGGTATTCTGTAAGGTAGAGGCACTTCCCTACTTGGGCTGCTCCAGACTTGAGCCAGATATTCTGTTATGCTCTACCTCCCAATTGCGCTCCATTAGATACTACAAGCCCGGTAATTGTAAAAATCCAACGTTAAAAATACATCTCTGCATTGTTTGCTGAAGCTACAAACATCACTAAAAGGCGCTCGTCTTTTAGTGCAGTTTGTTATTCACTGCGTTCTTTATGTTCACGTTGGCTGCCGTGATCTCAGGAAACTTTTAGTAATTGCTTTTGAACTATTTAACTCACCTTGCAAGCGCTGTTGTAGAGTATTTAATTTGTTGGCGTAGCTAAATATCGTTCTGCATCACTAGTTTTATATACATTTTCTTAATGAGTTGTACACAAAAACTAATTAGGCTACCAATACAAAACAACACCGTCACGATATTGCTACGTTAAATTTTACTTTTCGATGGATCGTACATCTTTAAAATCTTTAATTCATTGAATAAATACCTACGGGAATTTTAACATCACATGTGACATGTATGTCAGTGAAATACGAGTCTTTTACTCGTATTTCACTGACATAATTTACAATAACAGCGTTACTCGTTGAGATTTGGCTTTTCAGCGTAATTCCACTTGACACCTCAACTCTCCGTAGATATTACCGATGATAATAATAATGTTTTGAGGAAGTCAGGATGCGGAAGAAGGATTACCAAGTTTACGCGCCGCTCGATTAATGAATGTAGGGAGTGAGATAAATATTGTAAATTATATCAAAGTGATAGTGATCATGAAATGAAAATCAAATCATTATTTTCTTTATGTACAATATTTCATCTATTTAAAAACACTTTTGCAAGTAAATATTTTGAATCTATGAAACATCAGAGTATTAAAGTCAACAAAACTTCTAAAAGATAATATTAGGCAAATATTAGAATCCTTCTTAATTTTATATAAGTACAGTAATCACTTAGCGCCGGATTAAGTTTGTGTGGGCTCTGTAGCTATGAGCAGAATAAATGTAAATTTAATTTACTAATGAGCATACCGGTGACAACAGTCGTTCAAAATACCTTCATAAAAAAACGTGCCTAACATTTAAACTAATTAAAATAAAAGTAACCGAAACATTGCTTTTTGTTCTGAGATTGTATGTATTATTATAATAAAAAATTAAAAACAAAAGAAAAATATAATGTCTAAAAATTAATCATTAATTTTGACTAAAAGGCAAACATCCACCACTATAATAAGAATATTTGCAAACACGAAACAATATTATGTAATTAAACTAGTGTTTTAAAGAAGTATTACAGCTTAGACAGACCTATATCGAACTATCAATAAATTTAATTAATTCTATTCGGTAAAACTTTTCGGATTGTTTTGATTAACGAAAAGTTCTGTGACTCAAATAACTTTTAAGAATACTAAGTATAACTCTGGAACTTAAGGAGTTTCATATCTTAACAAAATTCTGGCTGGTATTGTAAAAGTTGTTTAAAGTGTATAAAACTTTTAGGATAGCGTTGAGTTTATTGTTGTAGTTTGTCTGTTTGAGACATTTTCTGATCTGATAACAGACCGCTTAAATTGCTCAGGGTTCTAGGGTTGTATAATTGTTTCCATTCCATTGTTTAGGAATCATTCATACCTGTTCACGCTGAAATAATAAGAAAACCGGCCAAGTGCGTATCGGGCCACGCACAGTGTAGGGTTCCGTAGTAGCAACAAGCAACTACTTCATCTTAGTCACTTTAAAGGGTTAATGCGAAGGATTTTGTATTTGGTACTTATCCAACACCCAAGATTACGACTATTACAGTACTGCTAAATTAATAAAGTTATCTTAGCTGCTATAGTTTTTCTTTAAAGTTCATGAAATGCATTATCATCATGAATTTTTCGAGGTTTTTCAAGCCAGCTGTTTAGCTTTTAGAGGGTGAGGATGCCCTACTTGAACAAAAATGTGCACTTTAAAGTATAATATTTCGTAAATGGAGCATTAAATCGAAAATTAATTTTAGCAACCCCCAAGTCATTTTAGAAGACCTATTCAACGATATCCCATACAATGGGGAAGACAACGAAGAAAAAATTCATCCGCTCTTCACATGTAGGGGAGCTACTCTAAAAAAAAATATTTCCCAAAATTTTATTTTACCACTTTGTGACACACTTTTATTTTACCGCGTAATTGATATACACACTCCTACAAAATTACAGCTTTCTAGTACTAACGGTCCCTTAGCAAAACCTCGGATAGACAGACAGACGGACATGACAAAACTATAAGGGTAGGAACCTATACAGTTTCGTAATGTCCGTCTGTCTGTCAGAACTACGGAACCCTAAAAAGTGAACAGTCGAACGTAACATGCAAAGATAAGTTAAGAATACATTGCGAAATTCAAGAGCGATTTCCTTCTAAATATAGATATTGGAATATGTAAATACCTACTTACGGTACATAATTTTTGCTCAACATAAATCTTACATTTTTTATCTGGTTCGCCTTACGAAAATAAGTACCTACATACATAATTTGAGAACATTTTAATCTTTATTGCTGTTATAATGGCCTTCTGATCATATTTTTTTTTCATTCCCAGTTGAAGTTGAATCGCTTTGGCAAAAAAAGTCTGACTTACCAATTTATTATTTCACCTAGGTAGGTATTTGGTACTTTATGTTTTGGGTTATCTGAGAAAAGAATACATGCAACTAGATCTGTGGAACTCCAAATGGCTGCGGTATTCTAATACCGCAGCCACCTTCACTCTAGTGAAGGTACTCTATTTCACTTGAAAATGTATGAATGTAGGTTTATTGGTAATTACCAATAAACCTACCTACCGACTATTATTTATGGCTATGTATGTACTTGTAGTTACAAGGAAAGCTGTAGGTACTCTCGCCATTTTGAAAGACATTAAGCCAAATTTTACAGTCACTTCCATGCCTCATTGTAAACTTTAGCGGGTTTTGAAAACTTTTAATGGATTTATCCAATTTCGACTTACGTCATTATATTTTTAAATTATAACATTAGTTTAGTCCCCTTTGTTTTACAAATCAATTTTGTCAGTTTCTAATCAATTAAGTAAGTACCTACTTAATACCTATTACCTATGTACGCTGTCATTTTAATGGCCTTCAATTTTTTCAATTTAATATTGATGACTTTTAATAAAGTTGTGTTTACTTATGCTTAAAAAAAGTGTGAGAAACTACGTAAAATAATATGTAATTATATAGAAGTAGTTTAAGTTACAACCATTTTTGTTTAGTTTTGTTTTCATTCCCCGTTTTACCCTTTGGGTATGGAACCCTAAAAATAACTCTCTTGTTTCCTTCAATTTTGGTTTAACTTTATTTGTGCTTGTAAATATTTCATTTACAATATCTTGGCTTGATCTTGCTACAAATATAAGCTAGCAGCGAAGAATAAACATATTTTTATGAAAACAAACCTTTGGAATAATTTTTCACCCACCCCAAATTGGGTCGATACTGTACATCACGTAGCAAATCAAAGTTAGGGACTTTGAAATGCCTTTCGTATAGACTTCTAATAATAATGTATTCGTACTTTGATCTACTTCTCCTATTAATATTGTGAGAAACTTGTCAACCAAAGCGAGCCACAACCAAAGACCCTTAAAGTTCCGACCCACAAATTCAGGCTAATTGGTTATCTCTTCAGCCTTATTTATATTCTGACGCCACCATATAGATAATAAAAAAGCTCAGCTTTTTCCCACTGACCAGCAGGATAATACAGAGGGTATTATCTTCAATATATCTCGTGATTGGTGAGATGTTTTCACGCAAAACTTATTTATGCAGAACACGATTCCAAATAATCCGGCTTCTGAGAGTGATACAGAATTGTCTTCTCCATTCGATCGTTGTTCCGGATTATATCAGAGTGCTTGAAAAAATTGGCTTACTTAATGAAATAATATTACAATAATTTAGATAAGGCTTTGTGTTATCGAGCATAGAGAGCTTACTAGTACAAAGAGAGGTCATATTTTTCGAAATAAATGTAGGTAACTCTAAACAGATATGTAAATACTTTAATAATCGTCGTTAGAGAATTTTAGGAATGTCTAATGTCTATTATTTAGTGAATATAACTATCCGTAAACAAACGAGATAAGTTTCTTCATTTAGGTGTTACTATGAAATGTCTCAATATTCCCTAAGACCGCAAATTACGGAGAACACGATTGAGTTCTGAATTTCTTGATAATTAAACATCTACCCTGGTTTGGTAAGTACTGTTTAAGTTAGAATGGTTTAATTAAAATCCAAAACAAAAGCTTCTTAATCAACTTTAATGATAATTCTACTAATCTCAGATCACAACATCGAATGGCATTAGGGTGTGTACACATCTAAAAGCGAGTTCCAAACAGGTGCGCTAATTGTATGAAACCCACAATTTGAGCGATCCACTCACAGGCGAATATATTTAGATGTGTAACCACCCTTACATTATAAAACACTATTTTACATCATACATGTAATCAAAAGTATGTACAAAATTTACACAATGTTCTTAATTTACAAATAGTAATTTACGCTTAGAAATCAGTGTAATTAAAACGATTTCTCATTCTTTGTCTTTCGATACACACTACACAGGTTATCTGCCTGTTTGAGTCCACATGCACTGTCTCTTCAGGTATAGTTAAACCCCGATTGTTCACAGTTTTACGTGATGGTTATAATAAACTGACGTTGTGTCCGTTGGAGTATTTGGCTGAGGACCTCAACGACCGGTTGTTCATGGTCAGTCGAATTGAGGACGTGTTGTTGTCGCCACGGCGGAGAAGTGAAGCATGATGGCCCCCGCCGGACTCCCTGTAAAGAGATTCAGTGTTCAAAATGTTGCATTCTTTTGCAATCGTCGGAAAATGAACTGTAATTAAAGATAAATAAAACGTACAGTTGGTGACGCGATTGTAATTTCATTGGCCTTTTACAGGAATAAAAACTAGTTTTAACAGGAATAAAAATCCAACATTGAATTAGATATTGATCAGAAATAAAAATAGAATATAGCCTAATTTTGAGATTAATACCAAAAAGGGATAACAGTCCTTCAGAATTTTCTATTAAAAGTAAATCAAGCTTCATAAAAAACCAATCCGATCCAAATATCTAGGATTCCTCTTTCTAAATAATAACTGAACGGTTTCACCGTAATAAAGGACGTGATTGACAATTGGTTTTGGATGGGCATTCACATTTTTCGAAATAGATTTAGGTAGGTATGTTGTGAAAATTCAATTTAAATAATATTTTGTCTAGAAAAATAATAAAGAAATTAATGTAATAGATATTTCGCACCCCCCACCGAATAATATGGTAATCGATAATTCTAAATTTTACAGGAAAAATAAAAAACTGTTTTTTGCTTATATCTCAGCACGGGTGCATCGTAAGATAGTGATTTATATGTCAAAACAAAGCATATTTTTTTACTGTCTATTTCCTTTTATGATTTTTTTGTAATAGTTTCCTAAATAAAGTTATTGACGAAAATAACATTACTGAAATTGCTGGTCAAAAGTATAGTATGCAATGCATCATTCCGATATTATTCGCGTGTAAACCCAACGATATCGTAGGCAGTATTAATGCATTACAGTATTATTCGTCAAAATGTAGTGTCAAAAAAGTTTACGGTAATACGATATTACGACATTATTCGGGTGAAATCTCAGCGATAGTGTATACAGTATTATTACATTACGACATTATTCGGGTGAAATCTCAGCTATAGTGAATACAGTATTATTACATTACAATAATATTCGTCGATGTATGGTGTCAATAATGAACAGTAATATAATGTTGCAAATACGTTATTTCATTAAATAATTTAGTAAATATTAATTGATTTGGCAAAAAAGGAAAAAAATAGAATAAATTGATTTTGTAGGTAGGTACTGCATAATTTATATAAATAATAGTGATTTGTTAAAGGTTTTCAAATAAAACTATGCATAGCTTTTATTATATTAATCAGGTACAACATTATGTTTTCTATCACAAATAATAATCAGATGGAAGTCCTGTTGGTCCGTTGGGTCGGTATGTAAATGATAGTAAAAATCAATCATGTCAATCATCATTACAGTCCGATTCAGTCTGAAGATTGTTCTGTCATAATTTCACTGGTCTGTAGGAAACGATAAAAAGTATGACAATGCTGAGGTAAGGCTTCTTTTCTGCATAGACTTAATCAATTCTTTTAACAATTTACCGCTACTCGATATCGGTTTCGTCACCTTTAGGTAACTCCTATCACTGTCTGGTGAAATCTGTATCTGTTTACTCCCCGCTCGATCTCTGCCCAAGAGGAACTCACCGAGTGTGGCGATACAGGTCAGCAGATAGGGATGAGATGCGGTCTTTCTTTGCATTTTATCCTTGGCAGTTGATGTGTTTTTCGTTTGATGATCCTTCGACTTGCGCGGATGCTGTGACGGATGTGTTGCACCGGGCCATGGAATACTACATTCCTTATTCCGAAGTACCGCTCTCCGGCAAAGCTCGCCTGTGGTTTGGGCCTCAATGTGGTCTCACTAAAGCCAGTAAACAGTGAGGCATACCTGGCCTGGGTTGATGCCCGACACCGTAAAGCGAAGGACATAAGTCAGAGGAACAAGTCGTTTAACAAGGCTGCCAAGTCCTGCAAAAAGGAGCTCGCTTTGATCACATTAGTCGAATAGGGAACAAATTGACTTCGTACCCTGCGGGTAGTAAAGCGTTTTGGTCAAATCAGTTGAAGCGAATCTGTTTGCGGAGTCATCACGTCTAAATGCTGGCAACGCGATACCTCCAACTCTACCTGGCAGCACGACATTTAAGTCGGAAATTCGTATTTACCAAATGGAGATTTGCAAAACACTGTGCAATCTTGACGTGAACAAGGCCAGTGGCCCAGATGGTATTCCAGCCATAGTTCTGAGGACATGTGCGCCTGAGTTGTTTCCTGTCTCTTTTAAATACTGGACAAATGCCGAAAACGTGGAATCTTGCCAACGTGCAACCCGTGCCCAAAAAAGATTTCAAGAGAGAAACGAAAGAGGTACCTAGTCGTGCCGACCCTGCCAATTCGGTTACGTCCATACTTTACAAGAGTATCTTCAATAACAGGCTCTTGACGTACCTTGAAGCTAATGATCTCCTCAGTTATCGGCAATCGGTATTTCGCCGAAACCGGTCTACTGGGGACCTAGCCTACGCTACTCACTTATGAAACATGAGGACGCGCTAATTGTTTCCCTGGACATCTCGAAGACTTTCGACAGGGTTTGGCCCGACGGCCTTATTCGTATGCTTTCCTCATATGGCTTGCCCACCTGTTTCGTTGCGTGGATATCAGACTTCCTGAGGGATCGTTCGATTCGAGTCATTGATGGCTGCTCGTCCGATCGAAAAGCAATTAATGCGTGTCCCTCAGGGGTCAGTGCTCTCTGCGACGCTCATATTATTATATGAGCGACGCATATATACCTGCTGCATATCAACGATCTGCTTTAGCCCGGAACGTTTGGGTATGCAGATGACAACACTGTTGTAGAGAGATACATAGCCAATGAACGGACTACTGGACTACAAATCCAGGCTCTGAGATAGGCCATGGTCGAGCGCTTGATTTTGTCCTTAAGGCAGTCTCTAATTGCAGCGATGCCAATCTGGTCAAGTTCAATGCAACTAAGACTCAGGCATATCTGTTCTCTGCCAAAAAGAGCCCATTCCAGCTGGCTCCTATTTTTTGAAATGTGTCCATACTCCATACCGATAACTGACCATCTTGAGCTTTTGGTCGTTACTCTGACGTCTCCCCTTAACTTTGGCTCTTATATTGAGTCCAAAGCTCAATTGGCAGCTAAAAAGCTAGGATTCCTCTCGAAGCTGCGACGGTACTTCATGTCCCTCTTACCCTTTTTTCTATCGGACAGCCAAAAGCACGAAAAAGCGCAATCGGTTCATGGTTGAAAGCGCTTCGTATGGGTTTTTGGTAAAACCCATTCGAAGCGCTTTGATTCCACTTTCATTGTGAAAACCGCAAAACAATGGAATTCACTATCGGAGTGGATGTTCCCGATAATAACAATCTGGGTTTCTTCAAGACGAGAGTGAATCGGTTTCTTCTGGGCAAGCGTGCTCCATCGTAGACCGCATCATCGCTTCACGTCAGACGAAATAGCGGTCAAATGCAAGCCTAATAAACAGCGAACAACATTACGATTTTGCATAATATCTGTCATGTATTGTAAAAAAACTTTACCAAATCGTGTAAACAAAAATAACACATGAATATAATTGTTTTAAACTTTACATGAAACACTAAATGTATTTCTTACGCGAATAAAATGGTAATCGTCACTTACCGAAAAACTTAACGACTGCATAATCTGTATTTACTTGTGAAACAGAAGGGAACAGAAACGCAAAACGTAGGCGAAAATAATTTATTCGATCAGTCACAATTAGGGCAGAGTTTCGTCTTACAGTTAGAGCAGTACAAAAGTGAACCTTAAAGTGAGCTCGCATCGCTATTTATAATTTCATCCCCACTTAGTTCAGGCGATGTGACGTCACAGCTCGTCATCGGCGCGTAGTGTTGCCAGTGGCGCGCTTATCTTGGTGTTGCTCTGCTGGCCTGGCTGGCCTAGCTGGCATGGCTAGCTTGGCTGCCACGCTTGACTTGGCTGGCATGGCTGGCGTGGCTGGCTAACTGGCTCAGCATAGGCCAGGCGTTACACTCGGCCATCCTGAAACAATTGCTCCCGCAATGGGAACACATAATATGTGTGATTAAACTGCTCATCAGACCTACTAGCACTGGTAAATACAGGAGCTATACTTCCATAAGGTTGCAGAGAGTCAGCGCAAACAAGTCCTAAGTTTGTATAACCTCTTAGGCCCTTAATGCTCCTGGTCTTGTATCTGTCATTGCCAACTACTGCAGTTACATGTAAGGGCTGGAATATTATATATTGTGACTTTATATAGTAGGAGCCTGTCTCCAAAGAACCAAATTATTTCCCTTTTTGTAAGCCTGACAGTTTTAAATCATTTGTCAAAGTTATGTTAAAAAATCCATTACGAAAATAGTAATATAGAAGAAACATTAGATTCAAAGTTCTTAGGACTGCATAATGACAACAAAATTAATTCGAAATCACGTATTGACCATTTGTATTAAAGAAACTAGGCAAGTTCTCATATGCACTATACAAATTAAGAAAAGTTGCAAATAACTCCGCAATATTAACAGCATAATGGCTACGTAAGCTCTACCATCAGATACGGTGTAATATTCTGAGGTAATAGTACCTACAGAAAAAGAACGTATATTCATTGCTCAAAATCGCTGTCTAGTCTATGATTAATCTACATCCAACTTGATTAAACCGACTCCTGTAAAGTATTTTTTTTTTTAAGCATGAAGATATGCAGAGAGAGCCTGCAGAGCCTTTACTACCTATATACCAGATACCTACATGAATGCGCAGTATTTGTCAAGTCTATTATTTGAATATTCTACCTATAGTTCCTAGCAAAACATTGCTTCTATTAAAGTATCTTCCGCACATCATTTATTAATATATCCCAAAAATAAAAATATTCAAAAAGAAACTTCATGACAATATGTTAGTGTATGAATGCTACTGCTATATTTTCTTAACTGACAAATCACTTGCATTAACCTTAGCCGTAGTGTGTTCATTAATGCATACGTATAGGTCTACCTGTTGGTGGATACTTAATTGAATAGAGTCTTATTAAAATGCATGCAATTTTTATGATATACCGTACTTAATTTTATTTATCTGACATTTTAATTATTATCTTATTTCGACATAAATTATCTCCCTATATTTAATTTTTGATTGATGACAGTGTCATTATGTAACTTCTTCAATTCTAATATATACCTATTGATTATAATAATTTATTAGTTTTATTGTGTGCCTAAACGGCGGGACATAGCTGTTCACATTATTTAAGAGCATCTGTACTCTGTACCTACCTATGATCTATAGTAATCTATATAATATTATAAAGAGGAATGTTTTTTTTTTAGTTTGTACCAAATAGGCTCTAAAACTACTAGACCGATTTTGAAAATTCTTTCACCAGTAGAAAGCCACATTATCACTAAGTAACATAGGCTACTTTTTATCCCGAAAAATGCACAGTTCCTGTGGGTCACACGGATGAAGTCGCGGGCAAAGTGCTAGTCCACAATAAAGAATATGAATTGGAATATGTTCTTCTTAGCACCAGCTTTTTTTTTTATACACATGCCTTAACGCCCTTTTTTTTTTTGCACGCTTAGTGTGATTTGGCTCGGTAACCTGCCCCGGAATAGATACGTCGCACACCGATCTATCACTAAGAGCAAACCTCAAATCATACGGCTTAGAGCTAGATGTGTCATTAAGTATATTATTTATACCTGCCCATACGTCTGGTAAACAATCAGAACAGTTGCTGGCTGCTTCACTTAGGTCAGTAATGCGTAAGGCATTGAGTATGGTACGATTTGTGCGCTCAAATCGACTAGTTAATGCCTTTCCATGGTCTTTTACTAAATTTTCTTTTGAGGACTAGTATCAGCTGATTCTACGGTTTGAGTAGGTTCCGCCATACAAACTAAAATACGTCCGTTATGACCAAAATATTTTCATGACCTTTTTTTGTTCTACAAAACAGGACTAAGTGATCTACTTAAATGATTCGAAATAGTTCGTTAGCCTTTAGTATAAGGTGCAACTTGCCCTCCCTTTTGCCTTGTTCACCCCTACCATATGCACAATGTAAACAGGACGTTACATACTCTCAAATGAATCGCGTCATTTTGGGGAACCAAAGGTCACTTTTTGCATTTCACAAACCTACATGCCCTATCTCGTCATGATGCATCTGAACAATTTTCCATCTAGCTGCTACAGAAACTACCTACTAGGCGATTTCCATTACCAGTTTCGCGTTATAACCTTTCATCTATCAATGCATAATGATTTACTAAGTCGGATTTCGTTAAGCCGCCTTTTAATCGATCAGATAAGTTTTTCAATTTTTCATCCTGACACCGCGTATAAAACCAATGGCAACAAACAAACAAACTTTATGGCAACTTATATTTATCGCATCGATTGAGTTTGTACTCAGGGCATTCACATGTTCATGTGCTCACTGGGTCTGTATTCAACACTAATAACGATATCCAGAATTTGTAGCCACCATCTCGCAATACGCGGAATTATACCTATTGCGTTTTGTAAGGGTTGCACGGACTTTTGTACAATTGGTAACAATTTTTACGTGTTTATCTACCACCTACGCGCGAAATTTTCGTTAAGATTTGACTACCGCGAGTGTTTCGAGTTCATAACTGTCATAGATAGACACCTTCCCTAGATGTCACTCTGCTAAAATATATAACGGGTCCTAATGTCGTAAGTCGTAATGAACCATCAGCCGGTTGCTGAAGTAATATGCCTGCTTTATCTAACTTGCAGTCACTTGCATGAATGTATATAATTTCAATTTGCAATGCGAGGCAAATGCTAATTGGCTTCGAACACAAACACAAACTTAATTTGACATAATTATCCTAATGGCTATTGTCCCAACCCAGGATGCGTTTTTCTTGGCAAAGTCAGAAAACGGGCGGGCAATCATTGCAAAATATATGTATTTGTGAAATTAGCTACCTACAAAGTCCTATAAGTTGGCGCACCTAGTGAACTTTTTTTTTTGTCACAGGAAACCATGACACTGCCGTCAATTTTTACTATATGTTGCGCCATTATAACTTTTGTGCTTTAAATAAGTCCGTTAAGTCACTATCTTTGCAAAAACGAGCACTTTTTTTTTATATTTAGTTTTCAAGTTTAACGATTTAAACTTTTGCAACACTGATTCCAACATTTTTAATCCAGATAAATAATGTCAACCGAGGGTACTAACAAATCACACAAAAATGCTAATATTTCCTTCGGAGCATTTGCAGGTTGTGTAGGTATTACGAACAGATTCAACTATTTTGTTAAACTAACGCTGAAAAACCGATAGTGCATTAATTACTAAGCCAAATGGAACGCAAAAGAATTCTTAATAACCTTGTGATGTAATTAATGTAGGCGACTATAAACGTGTCTTTAGAAGAAATCATTTGGTGGTGATAATTCTGATCCGTATCAAGACTTTTTTTATATGTGTATTCTATAGGTATATTAGGCAACGGGTACCTATCTATCTGATAGATATTGCGTTATGGGCGCGATTAATGAACGACAACCTACCGTCGTTTTTTTTTGACTAAGTTAACTAAATAGATTCTGATTCTTTAATTATTCCGGCATCTAATAATTCGGCAACTTTAGACCTTATGATTCCCTGTTCTCTGTGCGATAACCTGTAAGGTTGACGATATACCAGCTGCTGAATAGTAAGTTTCATTTTCATCTACAGTCGATTTGTTTAACCAAGAATGTGAGTGCTACTAGCGAAACTATTCTGTATACCGCAATAATAAATGAATTCAATCATCACGCTAGATTTTGTTTAATTTCTCTAACTGAATTTTGGCTAAAGGCACAAAGTTCACAGCTAAGGCAGAGGCAGGCATTTAGACGCAATACATGAATTAGATAAATCACAAAAGAAAATCAGGCAGACAAGGTAAGTGGCAATTGGCAATTGGTAATTGGCATGACTTGGGTACACACCTGGCTAGTTGATGTTGATAAGTCGCAGATTTCGGCTCGTGCCCGCTTCTTGCTTCTTCTTCTTGCCCGCTTCTTGCTTCTTCTTGCCCGCTTCCCAACCGACGTCCATAGTTCCTGTATTGATGACCTTGATGTGGCCCTCGCTGCAACAGGGCCGTGTAGCAGGTGACAAGGTTTCTTCATTGAGTTCGCGTATCGCCCTATCGACTTCCTCGTACGTTCTTCTTGTTGATTGCGCCATATCTAACTTTAGTAGGGCGATTACGCTTTATATCCCACTTCTGAGTGAAACAGAAGGGAACAGAAACGCAAAACGTAGGCGAAAATAATTTATTCGATCAGTCACAATTAGGGCAGAGTTTCGTCTTACAGTTAGAGCAGTACAAAAGTGAACCTTAAAGTGAGCTCGCATCGCTATTTATAATTTCATCCCCACTTAGTTCAGGCGATGTGACGTCACAGCTCGTCATCGGCGCGTAGTGTTGCCAGTGGCGCGCTTATCTTGGTGTTGCTCTGCTGGCCTGGCTGGCCTAGCTGGCATGGCTAGCTTGGCTGCCACGCTTGACTTGGCTGGCATGGCTGGCGTGGCTGGCTAACTGGCTCAGCATAGGCCAGGCGTTACACTTGTTAAGGTACTATTCGTGTAAAAAGTGTGTTTAGATTTTAAGAGAATAATATTGTTATGTTCATTACGGGGCCATTGAAATTATTGTACTTTTATCAATATCCATAGAAACATTACAAAAAAAATTCACAAGGTGTAATGAATGCTCTAGACACCGAATATGCAATAAAACATAAACTACCGCAATAGCACATTACCATATTATTCGGTGGGGGGTGCGATTTATCTACGATATTTTGTTAATTAACAAACATGATACGTAACGTACATAATATTCTTTACTAAACAATACATAATCATCACAAAGCTTTGTTTTGCCCTCCAACTCCCATAGTAACAGCTAAGTTTTTCTCATGTGCAGTATAAACAAGGAAGTGGTTGTTCAAACCGGATTACTTATGAGCCAAATTGTTTGTCTTTAATTAAGAAGTACGTGATGAAAATAATATAAGATATAACTTGAAAGGAATTTTTCATGCTGAAATTTTCAAAGGACAACAACAGCAAACAATTTTTCATAACGTTATTTAGGGATTGTCGGCCCGGGACGCCCGAGGAACCTTGACGCGCGTTTATTAAGCTACTCGTACCAATATTACAAGTGATTGTGACAAATCTATTCACGATTTATATTAACTTCACATATTGCTTTTATACACGAGTATTATTAACAGCTTTTCTAGTGCAGAAACGTGTTATACAGTGTAAGAAATGTAAGAGCCTATTCACACAGCATTTTATATTAACAATATTTTTTATTATGTATGTTGAAGATATATCACCTCCATGTTGATACTGGCTATGTAGAGGGCTGTCTGCTTTTGTGGTTGACATATGTTTTTATATTGGATTCTATTGCAATTGTTCTTACTCAATAAAATGATCCCAACAAAGGTTATGGGCCCAGGACAGTAAAGTGTGTTGTGTTGTGAAAATAATTCATAATTGAAATTGAACATTTGTAAAGTACACGTAGGAAGAAAAATGACTTCGAATGTACGTATAGAATTATTGACGAAGGACAAATACGACAGCTGGAAGGTCCAAGTGGAAGCATTGTTAATAAAGAATGACTTCTGGGAGTATGTGAGTGGAGAAAAGCCAAAACCTACTACCGATGCTACTATATCAACATGGGAGAAGGCTGACAGAAAAGCGAAGTCTGAGTTGATATTGGCATTAGATCCGAGTGTAGTTCGTCATGTAAAAAGAGTGGAGACTGCACGAGAGGTATGGTTAAAATTAGAGAGCTTGTTTGCATCAAGAGGGCCTGCAAAGAAAGCGAATTTAATGAAAAGGCTCATGTTACAAAGGATGAGTGAAAACCAAAAGGTATGTGAGCACCTTGATTCCTTTTTTGAAGCCGTTGACAAATTTGAAGAAATGGACATAAAAATCCACGATGATTTGTTAACGATCATGTTGCTGTACAGTCTTCCGGGAAGTTACGAAAACTTTAGATGTGCCATAGAATCTAGAGATGAGCTCCCAAAGCCAGAGCAACTAAGGATTAAAATCATCGAAGAGGATAGTTCAAGAGGAAACGCTCAAGTTGACAAAATAGAAGGCGCCATGTATTTGGACAAACATCAGAAGAAAACTGTAAAAACATTTAAGTTTAAATGTTTTAAGTGTCACAATTTTGGCCATAAGGCATCGGACTGCACAAAGAAAAGGGAGAAGACTCAAGAAACCCGATGTGTGGAGTCAGGCACTAGTCATGAAAATTGTGAAGCTTTAACCATAAATCATGTTTCAGATGACTGCCGCATCGCTGTTTATGCGAAGCGCCGTCAGGAATGGATTTTTGATAGTGGTTGCACTTCTCACATGTGCAATGACGCGAAAAGGTTTGCTGAGGTATTCCCTGCCAGTCAAAAATTAAAATTAGCTACAGATTCTTTGACAACCGTGCAAGGTAAAGGTACAGTTAAGTTATTAGCATGCAATGATGATCGAACGCGTAAAATTAAATTTGAAAATACCCTATTGGTTCCCGATTTAAGTAGTAATTTAATTTCCATCGCGCAGCTTACTGAACGAGGTTGTGAAGTCACGATCAAGCGTGACGTAGCCTATGCAGTTAAAGAAGGTGAGGTAAAACTGACCGCTGATCGGCGAGGTGATTTGTATTACTTGAGGGAGCCGGACGCTTCAGCGTCTGTGGTATGTAGTGAAAATGTTGATCTGTATAGATGGCATGAGCGTATGGGACATCTGAATGCTAGGGATCTTATGAAAGTACTAAAGAAATCAGGTATTGATCAGCTAAAGATCGATAGTAACTTGCATAATTGTGATGTGTGTGCTAAAGGAAAAATGGTTTCGTTGCCTTTTGTGAAATCCAGTTCACACTGTAACGATAAGTTGCAAATAATATACTCGGATGTGGTAGGTCCAATGAGAGTTCAATCGAATGGCGGAAATAAATACTTTGTCACTTTTATTGACGACTATACTCGTTGGTGTGAAGTTTATATGCTGAAAAATAAAAGTGACGTTTTGTCAGTTTAAAATTTTTAAATGTCATGTCGAAAATTTGACAGGAAGAAAAATTAAATGTTTACATACGGATAACGGAACTGAATATAAAAATAATTCTTTCAATGAATTTTTAGAACATGAAGGTATTAAGAGACGTTTTACGACGCCATACTCACCTCAAAGTAACGGTATCGCTGAACGCATGAACCGTACATTGATTGAAATGGCGAGATGCATGATCTTATCGTCAGGTATTTAACCAAGTTTTTGGGCAGAAGCTGTAGCTACTGCATGCTATTTGCGTAACAGATGCCCAACTAGTAGTCTAAATGGTGAAATTCCATACGAAAAATGGTTTGAGAGACCTGTGAATGTCAAATACTTAAAAACTTTTGGCACGAAAGTACACGTCTTGGAAAAGGGACCAGGTAAGGATAAGTTTGCAGCACGAAGTTCACTCGGCATATTTGTGGGTTATCCAGCTGATGCTAAAGGCTATAAAATATGGATACCTGAGAGTAGAACAATCGTAGTGTCGAGAGATGTAAAATTTCAGGAAGGTAAACTAACTGAAATTGAGTTTAAGGTCTCAAATGAATCACTAATTCAACCACAATGTGAAAAGAGTATTGTGAGAAAAACTGTTGAAATAGTAGGACAAACCAAAGAACAGTCGGATGTGCCATTTAGTGATGAACCTTTAAGAGAAGAAATTCCATCAGATATTCAACCGATTGTGCGAGTGATTGATGAAAGTACAGAGAATACAGAATCTATTGGAATTGATAATGGAAACGTTACTTTAAAAAGAGGCCCTGGAAGGCCAAGGATTCAGAAAGGACATGTTGGCCGACCTCGTAAAATCTACAACATGGTTGAGGTGAGAGAGAGTAGCGATAATGAGTCATCGACGGAAGAATACGTTGACAGTGAAAATTTTGCTGGAGCTATTGAAACCACGTTAAAGGAAGCTTTGGCATCTGACGAAAAGGTCAAATGGGAGGAAGCGATTCTTTCAGAAATAAGAAGTCTAGTAAGTAATGACACGTGGGAAATTGTGAAGAAACCTTCAGATCGTAATATTGTAGGATGTCGATACGTGCTGACGACAAAGCTAAATATTGACAAGACTGAGAAGAAGAAGGCCAGACTGGTGGCAAAAGGATACAGTCAGCAACATGGCCTAGATTACAATAAGACATTCGCCCCAGTTGCGAGGATTGCAACTGTACGTTTGTTGGTCGCCTTAGCTGTCGAAATGGGCATGGACATTGATCAAATAGATATAAATACCGCCTATTTAAACGGTGATCTGAACGAAGATATTTATATGAAGATCCCAGAACTACTGAAAGAAGGTTTAGAGAAATTGAAAAATATAGATGGTGTTAATTCTACAGTAGGCAAAAAAGCAGCAAAAATGCTTGAAGATATGAAAGCAGGTGGTGACACCTGTCGTCTAAAGAAGTCTCTTTATGGTCTCAAACAAGCTGGACGACAGTGGAATATTAAACTGGACAAGAAGCTGAGAGAAATGGGATTGGGACCTACGATAAATGAACCTTGTTTGTATTACAAGCGCAATAAAGATGGATCAGATCTTTTTGTTGTTGTTTATGTAGATGACGTATTGATCGCATCACAAAAGAGACTGTATATAGATAGATTCAAGCAGGAATTGGCGAGGAGGTTTGAACTTAAAGACTTTGGTCAAGCAACCTTCTGTCTCGGGATAGATATAAAGAAAAGCGGCAATGAATATTTCTTGTCACAAGAGAAATATATAAAAGATATTTTGAAGAAATTTGCTATGGATAGTTGCAATCCTGTCCGGACTCCAATGGAAAATTGGAAATCCTGTTATTAGCGAAAAATAAGTAATAGAAGGGAAACAATTTCCATATAGAGAACTGATTGGAGCGCTCATGTATTTAAGCGTATCGACTAGACCTGATATCGCTAACGCTACGGCAAAACTTGCGCAGTTTGCAGAAAACCCACAGGAAACTCATTGGAGGGCTGTGAAACGAGTTCTTCGATACTTAAAAGGTACGATAACTCACGGTTTGGCGTTTAAACCGACAGGGTTATGCATACAAGGGTATGCAGATGCAGATTGGGGTAGCTGCGTCATTGATAGGCGATCCTTTACGGGTTATTTATTCGTTCTAGGTGGCGCAAGCATATCGTGGACTTCACAAAAGCAACGCATCGTTGCGACTTCTACTTGTGAGGCTGAGTTTGTGAGTTTGGCAGAAGCTACGAAAGAAGCTGTGTATTTAAACAGCCTGTTAAAAGAACTAGGTTTACATCAACTCTGTAAGGTAAGAATACATGCTGATAATTTGAGTGCTATTTGCCTTGCTGAGGATCATGGTATACATCATGCGAAAAGTAAGCACATTGACATTAGACATTTCTTTATAAGGGATGTGCTACGTGACAACAAAGCTATAACGTTGGAATATTTGTCAACTGATAACATGTTGGCAGATGTCCTCACCAAACCTTTGCCTCGCGTAAGACACGAGTTACTAACAAGTGCATTAGGATTGTGTGTGCGAAAGTAAATAGGTTTATAGGTTTATTTTTTATGTATCGTATCGTACATGAGTTGAGGGGGTGTGTTGAAGATATATCACCTCCATGTTGATACTGGCTGTGTAGAGGGCTGTCTGCTTTTGTGGTTGACATATGTTTTTATATTGGATTCTATTGCAATTGTTCTTACTCAATAAAATGATCCCAACAATGTATCACATAAGTTAAGAAGTAACGCAGAATTCTAGGAATAAAATACAAGACAGCTTAAAGTACAGTTGATACTTGAGGATGTGTCGTCGCAGCAGACGACGTGTCGTCGCGACAGTACCGGTTTCTATGTATTTCCATGAAATACCTTCCGTAACTAGCGACACGTCGTCTGCCCTTTACAGGCCAAACAGCAGAGGATACTGTCATCCGACTTTAGATCAGTAGCAGTGGGTGGACACTTTCATACATTGAGTCTTGTCCAATAATTCTTGAACTGTGATGTATTTCGAGACTTCGTACTAGTGAGAGGAATAATTGGACAAGTATCAATGTATGGAAATGTCCGCCGTAAGTTTCAGAAGGTGCAAACCAAATAATTGACTTCAGGTAAATATTAATTATGGGCGTTTAAAAAAAAGAGGACAAATAAATAATCTAAAGTATCAATTTAATAGCGCCGTTGTCAACATGGAGGTCACTAATTCACCTATTTCTTTCTACAAGAAAATATCAGTGGTATGTAATACGTAGAATTATTTAGTTGATACTTTCATTTACTTTAATGTTTTTTCATAATAAAAAATATATTCATTTTCCATAACTAGGTATAGGCTCTTTGTTACACGTAGAATATTGTCGCGTCTATTTAATAATTTAAAACACAAATACGAGGAATTTAAATATATATTTCTACGTGTAAATAAGTATATAATTTCATCCTGTATATTGAAAACCCTTTCATCAACATTCCAATGCGCCATACAGGATGTTTTGTAACTTCAAAGATTGAAATTCTAACATGTCTTTTGATGAATTACTCAAAGACTCTCCAAGGATCTGAAGTACGAGTATTAAAAGCCGCATTGTTTCGGTGTAAAAAAGGAAGAAACTGTTCATCATGTATCTTTATCTCTTTCTCACACTGATACAATGATCTTTTTAAGGAGGACGCTCCAAAGCAGCCCGCAAAATTCAAATGTTATTTATTTTTTTGCAACCTGTAGTTCTGTTTTACGTCGTAGGTTGTTGCTCAAAATACTATTCGAAATATTGACTGAGTAATAATATTCAAAATCAAATCAATCGTCTATCATTATTGGAAAAACGTAAGAAAATTTGAGTTTTGGGAGTTACTTTATAACATCCCCTTAATACTTCATAATATCCCCTTAAGTTTTTCAAACTCTCAATACATGAAATTAGTCTAATTTAAAGACTTACCTATTGTATAATTATAATTATTATAACATAATTCAGATCATAGTAAAGCAATTCAAGGTCCTGTTTCAGAGTGTCCGCAAGCACTATCACACGATAAATGAATAAATATTTGTACGAAATTATCCGTCAGACGGTTAATCGGTACTTATCTGGATATAGTGAAACAGGCCATATTTTTTTTCATTAGCCTACTCCAATTAGGCCCAGTGGTACAAATTGCCTGTTTTCTTTTGACAACCGTGAATGAAGCCCAAAACATTTTTTAGGAAAATGGACGGCAGCATTTTCTTTGCGCTAATGACAACAAAACGTGAACCGCAATTCATTTGTCTTGGAACGTCTTATGACAATGGTCGCTTACGTCACGCTGGGGTATATTACGAACCTGTTCAGGAGTCTTACTATTGTAACCAAATGATCCTTCTTCATCACCCTTTTATTATTTAGTACTGGCAATTTATCATAACTGGCCACTTCATGCTTCTTTAGAACACTGCACAGATTCACCAATGTTTTACGTTTCGTTTGAGCTACTTCGGGACATTATGACATGTTTTCTCATCATCGTTTTGGTGTGAAAGCTCAATGTATAGGTACCGGCAGGAATCATAAACACAGATTGCGCATGTACATTTTCGGCTCAATAGACAATAGACAGTTGACAATACGTAATAGAAAATAGTCCAATACACAACGAGCATCGACTGACGAACTAATCGCATGCAGTCTCGGCGCCCCCCGTCTTCTTTATTCTGCCAAAGAGACTGAAAAATCAGTTAATGTGCAAGTGACGTTTGTGTTTATAACTGCTGCCGCTAGTTATAGGTACCTATTTACCTGCCTAGTCATATTATTATTAAACGTACGACTAAATTACATACCCCGTTAACAAAGCCTTAAAATCTAGTAATATTAAAACGTTAATTAACATAACACTTTATTGCTTCCACATAGTGATTAATTAGCACGTTATTAAACAAAGTGCCCTAATTGAGTTCCAACAATGTGAATATTTTGAGCATTATTTATGTTAGAATTCTCGGAAGTTTATTAGAAAAGGACTATAATTATAACTCAACCTGTACATTTTGCAGGCCTCGTAAATGTTACTACTTAATATCTTAAAATTGTTATATTAATTACAACACCTGTATAAAGGTACGTGTTACGTCATACTGCCGGATTCGTTGACAAAATCTTACCTTTGCATCGATTTCAAATTAAGACTGAATGTACAGACGCCTTCATTAATACAAAAACCTTACCAAAGGGGCTACCAGCTAATACAGTCGCTTGTAATTCAAAGTAATCTAGAGTTAGAATATTAATAAGCTCTTAAATTATTTTTCTTCACATTTCTCGAGACAAATCTTGATTAAAGAATATCTGTTTAAGCTCTTTATTTTTCATGCACTTATACATTTTAGGTTCATGACAGTTCTAAAGAAAAGGACATTAAAAACTAGTTTTAAAAATTCTTGAGCATATTTTGCGAGTCGAGCATACTAGGTAGGTACCTAATAAATTAATGGACGTGATAAAACGGTAAAAAACACGAAGATAGTAACTGTCGATGTTAATTTTATAAAACAGTGTAAGGTATTGATCTTGGATTTCAATCTATCCGAAATCTAAAATCTTGACGTAGGTAGGTTCCTTACTTTGTAATAAGGAAATGAGAAAATATATCCCACGTAGCCTATTCAAAGAAAAATCGTAACACCTACAAAAAGGAACAATGAACAATATTACAAAAACGTCGTACCTACGTGAAAACATACAAGCTATAACTTAAGATTCAATATCCTTTTCGACATACCGTCAAACATTCTTAAGTTACGCTTGAATTCCTATTCATTTTCCTTTAAAGGCACAAACGTGTGATGTAAAAGCTGAATGGTTTATTATATTTTCCTTCAGCTTTGTATTTTGTGCAGACTTCAAATAATGCCAACGTTGACAAAGTTGCAGGTGAGAGCCATCGTTTGTCACAGGAATAGTTCGTCGGTCAGGTCGTTAGGAATATGATGACGTGATGTATGGAGAACAGTTTTAAGTTATGGTAAAGGCAGCATTACATTATTCAATTTTTAGAGCGCTGGGTTAGTACAGCAGTGGTAGATAAAAGGTTAGGTCAACAGCTGTCTTACTATGGTTGTTGCTCTAGTAGGTACAACATTTAAACAAAACTGCTATTTTATTTATCTGGATCTAACTTCAAAAATATTTTTCCTACTAACAGCCTGGGTTACTCACCACTAATTTATTTTATCCGTACAATTTATATTTTAAAAAATCACTCAGAAGACTGGCTATAATGGATAAAAGATTTTAATGAAAGAAGTCGGGTAAAAAACGGAAAATATGTTCAAGAATATTAGATAAATTATCATTATATAAGAAAAGTAACAGGTTTTTTCAACAATTGCCCAAAATAGCCTACAAAAGTAGTCTTCAAATCAGGTTTATCTTCTCTTCAGAAAAGGTTACGTGAATAATAAAGGCAAGTCATCAATCAAATTAATATAGAATAAAAAAATTCTTTCTTTTGTATTGGCTTGGCAGTCTCTATAACTTAGACCTACGGAAAAAAGTAAGTTCTCCGGAAATAAAAACCTTGAAACATGATGAACGGAAGGAATCTTTCACGTCGTACAATGCTCTATCGTGTAATCCCAAAGCAGTACAAAAAGAGAATTTGCCAACAATTTCAATAGGCTATTAAACGTGCCTACTGTAAAAAACTGGCCAAGTGCGAGTCGGAGTCGCGCACTAAGTCTTCCGTTTCGGTTATATGGGGGGTCTCCTTGGGGTTTGATTTATTGTTATTATTTTTTGCTGTGATAGTAGTTATACTTAAACGTATTCGATGAAAATTTCAATTGGTTATCTATTACGATTCATAAAATACAGCCCTGTGATAGACTGATATATGGACAGACAGACGGCTTTGGTCCCGTTGGCACCCTTTGGATACGGAATCCTAAATATTTCGATTCCGAATCGTCATTGTCATTATTCTAATAGCCAAAAGACGTTCACAGGCCACATAATATATGTATGCCACAATGACCGGTTCTAGGTTATGAGCATCCAGTTTCATTCACACCGAAGATTCCTAGAGAAAAGGGTAAAGATTGAAATAGTTTACGAGGTAGCAATAAAACCTTCTTCAACATACTCAAACATATTGAATCAAAGCAAAACTTTTAAGTTTGAGCGTAAGAATAGTTTCATCCCATCCTGAAGTTTTAAGATACCAACCTTCTCTTAAATTTTGCATGAATGGAAGCCTTATTATGTGTGGTTCCGACAATATTTTAATGTATGAAAGGATTCCCCATCCTATCTATATTAATGACATACAAAAAGACGTCTTTATTTATATTATGAAAGAGAGTAAAGAAAACATTTTCCTCCACAAGCTAACATTGTCAATTTCGCATATTAAAAAGTAAGTATCTTACTGGTAACGCGAATATTTTTGTATTTCCTCGTGAATCAGATAATGAAGAGCTTATGTTCAACAGAGAACATTTTTCCTTAGCGAACATTTATGCAAAGATATACCTATATTTTTGTATCTAAATATACCTAGATGAATTAATAATATTTTATATAAGAAAAACAAAGTCGGCTATTATTGCCTAGAAATAGAATCATCATCCATCAAGCCTTTATCCAACTAGATTGGGATTGGCTTCTAGTCTAACCAGATGTAGCTGAAAGTCAATATTTTTCATGAAGTGATTGCATCTGACCTCCACAACCCAACTACTTGGTAATACCAGTATTCCATGGTTAGACCAGTTGCCAGACTTTCAAACTTTCGACCACTGTAACAAATGTCATACACGTATACGACTATACGTATGACAACCGGGACCGATTGTTTAACGTGCTCTGAAGCATAGAGGAATCTCGGCGCATAAAAAATGGTCACCCATTTATGGGTTGACCGCAGCAAGCGCAGCTCAACCTGGCAGACCAATCAGCGCGGCTGATTTGCCTAAAATAAAATAAATGATTATATATAGTATATTTCTATACCTGTCACTGTGTCGACGAGATCGATTCTTCTTGGGCCATAAATGGAAGGCTCCATATATGACAGGATTGACTAGACTGTTTGACATGCCGAAGAAGAATATCCCACTCAGGAGCTCCTCACTTTGCTGTGGAAAAATAAAATAGAATAAGGTAAGTAGGTATAGTAAGTAGTAATACCGAATTTATTAATATACTCGTAACTGGGGGACGTCCCACGCTATACGTTTGCCGCTTGCTATAGGACATAATAATATTGTGTGCCATCACAATAAGGAGTATGAAGGAGGGAACTATGTTAGAAATTATATGGGTAACAGAGTTCTAGACAGTTCGTATTCACTAGCTGTGTCTGCAACTCCGTCCGCGCGGTAGTCGGAAAACAAAACGGTATCGTCATTTTCATACTTTTCCCACCCCTTTTCACCCCATTTGGGATGGAATTTTAAAAAAATCCACCTTATTGCAGCTCTAGAACAGGTATTTAAGGAATATTTCTTTCAAATTTCAAATTTCTAGGTCCACTGGTTAAGCTGTACGTTGTCTGTCAGTCAGTCACGGTACTGTTTTATAGGTATCTATAGAAGAAGATTAATCGTTTTCGAACATTTAATATCGAGAAATTTTTATGTAGGCCATGACTTTATAAGCTTATAATCATTAATCATCATCATCATCATACTATTATATCTATAATCATCTAATGACTGTATAGAGATTATTCAGTAGTATTTATTAATATGCAGTAGATTGGTTATAACATACCTAACTCACAGTTCGGGCTTTCCTATTCGACTATTCACAATATTTACACACGTTTAGCTTATAAATTGTGAACGAGATTGTGTCCCTTATCTAAGGATTAGATGCGATTTATACGAAAACAATATGTAGGTACTATAATATGTATCGCAAAATATTTGCTTAGGACCAAATGGTTATATTGCTGTTAACAATGTAGATACTAGAGAAAATTCTCAACATGATAGTACATAAGTAGGATCGTATGTTTACTTTGAAAAGATGCTAGTAATACCTACGTATAATATTTCAAGTAAGAAAAAATGTTTAGTCTGCGTAAGCCAGTTTAAAAATAATCGTGATAAAAATATTACCTATGAGCTGTGAATATTCCATGATATTGCCTTATGTAAGCAATTACGTAGGTATATACTATATTGATTTTAGATACATAGCAACATAATTATGGTCTCTAAAACTTACCAGTGCCCACAAATGTGTTTAAATTGGACTAATATGTACAATTTATTTATTGTGCCTTCTATAGTGCAAATGTAATTTTCCTGATTAAACTTCCACAGAAGGAATCAATTTCCGGTGTCTACTTATATTTACAATCGGACATTTGTCAATAGAACAGAAACCATCGTTAAGCAATAAATTATTAAGGTGCCAACTCAAATACTAAATGATGTTCAAAAGAAAATCGCTCTCAGTATGATTAAAGAAATGTAAGAATGGCTTAGAAACAGTCTTGTTATGAACGAAAAAAGAAAGAGAAAAATAAAGATAATGAAAAAAAAAAGAAAATATTGTAACTCTCTAGTTAGAGGAACATTTTCGAAACTAATAATCGAACTCCTATCAAATTGGCTTAACTATTTCCAATTAAACAGTGAGCACTTTCTGGGGACTAATTATAAAACTCCGAAAACTTTTGCGAGGGTAAAACATTTTTTTGTTGGTTTTTGTTTTGTATTTATTTTAGTATAGTTGTAACCAGGGTTCCCAACCGTCTGGTTTTGGACCGGGTTTTAGAAGGAATTGCTGTGGTCAGGTCACTAACTTCCGACCGGATGCAATTTGTCCGGTCAGATAAAAATATTTGGCAGGACGAAAGAAATCGACTGAAAGTCGAAATGGTGAAGGCGGAATTGATGGTGATGTTTAACTAATAACCTGTTCAGAGTTTGCAGAATTTCTAAGAACAGATGCAGGAAAATTACTTGTCAAAAATGTCAAGCGAGAGCAAGTAGGTACAATTTTATTTTAAGAAAAACTAATTTTCCTACACCTATATTTTGTTTTTACCTACATCTGTAGTTTTCTTAATAAAACTCTTTCATTGATACGTAACGTGTTTCTTTTTTCGATTTTGACCAAGTACCTACCTATGATCAGATTAAAGTTGTCCGGTTATGGCGGCTGGAAAAGTTGGCAACCCTGGTTGTAACGATTGCTTTGGGATATAAAACAAACTAAAATATTTCACCAGACAATAAATAATAATATCTACAAATTCACTAAAAGTTTGGTATAGGTAATTTGAAAGCATAATATTATACTACTGCCCGTGACAATTTAAGTAATTTTCTACGTAAAATTAAGCGAGAGACAAAACAGGCTCAACTTTTAAATAGAAACATTCCATTAAATCGTTAAAATAAATTTCAAAAACTTTATCATTTAGATTTTCTATTAGTCGCATAAAAGTTTTAAATTATCTCAGTATTAAAGTACTAACTGAAATTAAATTAATAATTTTTTTGTAGCCCGACGGTTATTATTTTTAAAGTATTAAAAAATACGGAACCCTAAAAACTAATTGTATGAAACGATGGAACGTTTACGGAATTCAATGTGGTAGGAATAAGATTAAATACATACTAAATTGTTTTAACATCTTTACATTAATTAAACTTGCGAATTTCGCAATTCTATTTTCTTGCTTGTAATTAAATGTAGTACAACATAATATAAGTCCTAAATAATTCTACGGAGAGAACGTATGTAGTCAATATTAGCATATTAATTTGTTAAAGTTCACTGAAATAATGTTAATACTCCAAGGGCTCGTTATAAAGACAAGATGAATAATCATATTATTCATAATTCACAAATCAAAATGTTTTGCATTTTTAAGAAAGCGACTTGCCTTTGTATCGGAACAGTTTCAGGACTTCAAACTTAATTCAAACTGCATTCAATTGTTTTCTGGCTTTTTACAAAACTTGTTTATTTATTTTTTTCCTCACCGTCCTCTGCTCTGAACGAGCCACTATGAACAATCTTGATAAAGTAAAACAAAGAGAATAGTTATATTGAAATAGGTGCTTGGCTTTCACTGTTACACTCTTTGAAGTACTCGTATATTTTTTTTTATCAAATAGAAGTTACAAATTAGCGTGTTTTTTGATTAGATATATTTAATACTGGCTGACCAGCCCCGGCTTCATACGGGTAAAGTTTAATTTACCGTCGTTAATACCGTGTTATTTTTTAAACTATACGTCCATATAACATAAGGTATAAGCCATATAAATTAGGTTTAACAAAAATCATATCCATTAAATACTGTGACGATCAAACTATGTAGATACTTATTTTGATAAGGATTAATACATATTTGATTTATGTGTCCAGTTAATATTGCCAAATTATTGTCGTTATTTTTTGAAACATAAAAGCAGCTTTTGTGTCTTAAATATAATGGTTAGATATTTTAGCTTTGGATGACGGAAAACCAATTAAATTAAACATGAATATAAAATTAAATGATGAATCTGTGCGAGGTTCAAAATTGAAATTTAATTTGGAAGCATGAAGTGGCCAGAGATGAAAGATTGCCAGTACTAAGTAATTAAATGATGGTGAAGAAGGATCACTTCGTCACACGTTTATGGGTATCGTAACACGTGAAGACTCTATATCATACTTCAGTAATTTTAAGAACATGTTAAAGAGGGGCGTATATTATAATTATGTTACAAATCAAATACAAAGTACTGAAACCACATGTATTTACCACTAGCTAGAAATATAGCCCCGTAATAATAAATTATGTTGTAGGTATTGGGCGCTTTCAAGGAAAACATAAACGTTATTCATGTTTTTTCAGAGTTTATTATTATTTGTACGTACTTATTAAATTTATAAAGTGATATGTGTACAGTGTGTAGGCAATCGGTGTACCTATTCAAAGTAAATAAATAAACATTTGGCTCTCTTTTCTTTACTTCCCACGTAGAATTTCATTCATCTGGTACACTAGATCTGTTATATAATAGGGTAAAAGAGTTTGTTTGTCTACTCCATACAGGTAATATCAAAGGAATAAGTAAGATCAGTTGAGGTCGAATTTCCTTTGAAACGACTACAAAATTAAATAAAATGGTCTTTCCTTGGCCAATTACAAAATGAATGAATGAATTAACTGAAATGTATTTTTATTTTACAGTATTTGAATAATGACTGATTTAATTAGTTAGGTATATTTTGTTATAAATAAACATACGGTTTACTTTGGTAATCCAAAGAGTTTGGATTGAATAAATTCAAACTTCGAAACTCGATACGCACACAATTGCCTATTCCGATCAGAGTTCTTGCATTTAATTTTTGGACCCCTGTTGAAGAAATATAGAATATTATAACTAGGTAGATACTTTCTACGTTTATATTTAAATGGAAAACAAAACAAAGAGAAGATAAAAGTATTATAAAAGTTTTCGAAGTATTTATAAGTGAGATGAGATGACTCAAGTTAAATTAGCTTTATTTAACCTGACGAAAAATTCCTAAAAAAAATTATCTTTATTCTTTAAAAAAAATCATTTCAAGTGTAACGTTATCATTTGTCCAATCAAAAAATTATAAGCCTGATTTGCGTGGGAGCTTTTTCAACTTCCGTTAAAGAAGCGTAATAATGAAAGAAATAGGTAACAATAATTTTATTTGTATATTTTATTTTGCGCTTTTATAACGCGGCGTTTGTTTATCGAACAATATTATATATTTTAAGGGGCTATTTCACCAACCTATCAATAAAGGAATCTGTCAATTAAGTTTAAATTTTTGACAGATTTTGTATAGAAAATCTGTCAAAAATCTTATCTTTAGCTTATTGAACAGATATTGATAGGTTGGTGAAAATGCCCCTTAATATTTTAAATGCTCGGCGGTATAAGTGTTGTAAATGCAGATGTTATGTGTCAGGTTTTACGCAACGCTTATTAAGTCCCGTGCGGTTGAGGCCTAAGATGGCATTACAGGTCGTCGTCCATTTCACGCCTTAGCACCAGACCAGCACCGCTTTGCCTCACAATAGAGTATTGAACGTGATGTGAACCCGTTGTCAACTGTTTTCACATAAATGTGTAAAATATACTGGGGTCTGCACGAATTAAAGTTCGTTTCTACTACAAAATACTCTATTGTGAGGTGAGGTGGTACTGGTCAGATACTCAGGCGTTAAATGCCTTGGCACGGCGTAACTCCATAAGAGCAAAAAACTACATGTATATTTGTTTATGTATAACCAGAAAAAAAAAGTATACTTGAAAGGTACTTACGTCTTTGTCAGGATTCAGGAATGTAAATATAATCATCATTACATAGTAAGGTGTCCACCAGATGAGGAAAGCGGCCACAATCACAACTGACATCCTCAAGGATTTCATCTTTGCTCTATCAATAAGTCTTCTACGATTCATATCAGGAGTAAAGTACTTCTCCTGCTTCCTCACTTCAGGTTTAAACACTTTTTCACTTTCTGGAAATAAAAAAACATTTTTGATTTTTTTTTAATATTCACACCGAAACTGTTTGATCTAGATAGGTAATAACTTCGAAAATTTGGAAGAGAGGCAAATAATATACTTTCATTTTAAAATTCTTTACGATTTTATTACAGTGATTCATATCGAAAAATGTTACGATTCAAAAAAAAAGATCGTCTTTGCAAATATGATAATTTAAAAACGTGATAAATAAATTCTTGCGATATATATTTTCTTTTATTATTTTCAAAGTTAGGTAAATGCTTCACTGTCACATTAATTGTGATGAAGCATCGCATTATTTTTTACTGATACTCAAAATATGACTTGTAGTAAAAAGTGAATCATTATACTGTTACCAGTTCACATAAATCCATTTGATATCAACATTTTTCAACCCAAAGTCGTGAAGTCCACGAAGAGCAATGTTTCAATATATTTTTGTCGAACAATGAAAAATATTTTCGTGATTCTATTTCAAGTTTTGTTAAAATATTTCAGACGCCTTTTGTATTAAAATGCGTTGTATTACGCATTTTAATACAAAAGGTAATAAATATGATCAATACCGATAAAAAATAAAAATAAATGTAGAGGACGAAATTGAATGTTAAAAAGTAATTGTGTGAAATGAATCTTTGTTATTTTTGTCAAGGGCCATGTATTTTACTATCGGCAGTTTGAAACTTCACACACAAAGTTAAAGTTCTGTTGGCATTCTGATAATTTATCAACCTCAATGTTATTATTAATGGCTTTCCAAAGTCCATAACGATATTATACAAAATACTTTTACCGTGGAAAGTTTGTTATGAAATTTGTTTACAGCACATTGTAATTGTTTTAAAGTCGAATTATGTTTGAGGTTCACTTTTTAACTGTATCAATATTAAAAATGGTCTCATCTTTTTAATGAAAATTTAAAATAAAAGCCAGTGAAAGTTTTGATTAATATTATAAAGACTTATTAACCCTTACCACAAAAAAGATAAACACGTATTAAACGCGAATGCTACCAAAAATTATACACACTTGTTTTAGACAAGTTAGTGCCAAAACAAGAGCGTATTATTTTTAGTAGCATTCGTGTTGAACACGTGTTTATCTTTTTTGTGGTACGGCCCATTGAGTTCATTTGTGAACTGAGTGGTTGAAAAGAAATTTGAGACGTGTATCAAACGGCGTGTCATAAATTTCTATAGGGATGTAACTTTTGTAAGTGAAGGAATATTACCAGAAAATTATACCTATTTGTTAGTCAAGAAATATGTTAGGCCGCCTAATATAAACTTTCTAGCAAGATGTGTCTCGCCAATTTACGTAATCAAAGGCTTTTTGTTCCATTCATAAAACTCATAGCTTTATTTATTTCATTTACACAAGTGTACACAAAGTTTTATAGAAACCAAAGTTTAGCGCCCTCTCAACTTTTCTAGATCTTAACATAACCTAATAAAAAGTTTTTGTATAGTAAAATTACTTAAAGACTTTTCACTACTTTGAATTAAGGAATCTATTTTTAGGAAATTTAGAAAAGGAAAACAGAAAGTAAGGCAAGAGTGGTAAGAGTTAGGATGGTTGGGATCCTAATTAATTAGATTTAGATAAGATAGTTCTTGTGTTCCTAACTCCTTAAACTCGCTAATTTATTAAATTCAGAGTAGTGTAATAAGCCTATTAAAATCAGATTACGTAAACTTAGATTCCATCACATTCATGTTCTACGTACCTTTATTAGAAACGAAATGGCTTTACAAATAACATAAAGAAATAATTTTATGCATAAAGGCCTGTGCACACCACGTTTTTGAAACGCGCCGTCGATGCGCGTTTTAGAACAGTTTGTTGTCGTTTGTATCAATTCAAACGCGCGGCACCGTTAACACTCCATTACACGCGCCTCTGATAGTTACATGATTACACGCGCGGGGCACTGGCGTGCCCCAAAGTAATTGAAAGATTTTGTGTTATTAGGATAGAAATAAAAAATAAATGTATTATTTATGGAATCAGTATTTATTGACACTTATAACAAAAATAAAAGATAAGCCTTATTTTAATTATAACCAGAAAATAAAAAACTTCTTTCATAAACTTACAAAACTGTAAAAAATCAACATAGGAACTCAACATTTGAGATTCTAGCCAAAATTAGGTGACCTATCGAGGTCATTTAGACTTAGATTATAACTTTGTAAATATGATAATGAATAGCATCTTTATCTGAACGTTTTGACGATAATTTATTTATTTATTTATTTATGACACTCTATTTGTATGTAGGGCTGCTGAGATTGATGGTAGCTGTTCCTGCTCATCATGTTCCTCTTCTGACTGTGGTTTTTCTATGCAGAGATCCTCCTCATCCTCACTAAGCAGCACAGGCCTTCTATACCCCCATTTTCTTCCTCATCTAATTCCTGGAGCCAGTCAGTTACTTGATGTTCTGTACCAGCCATTTTGATATATAAGTACCTAAAATGAGCAAAATATAAATGTTTTAACAACACAATAAACGTAAATAATGTTCGCGTACAATTTCATACAATAATAAATAAAAAAAATAACAAAATTAATTAAAAATGTATAATACAATAGCCAAAACTGCTTACCTCGGTCATACGTCGAATAGTCACGTTATCATGCGCACGGGGCACAGGCGTGCCCCAGAACGACTAAAATGTTTACCCAGAATGCCTCCATGTGCTGATGCCGATGACGTGACACTGACGAACGCTCAAGGACATTAGCAACAGCTGTTAAAGGTGGCTAGATTCTAAGTCGATTATTTGAGTAATAATGAGCAAAAATGTATGGCTGGGGCACGCCTGTGCCCCGCGCGTGTAACGGAGTGTTAATACATGCATGCGTAGTTTAGGGGTGGATACAGACATTGCGAGGCATGCGCCGCGCACGCCTCGCAACGCACGGCTCATGGCACGGCTCGATATACAACATTTCCACATCCTCACCACGAATATGAACGTTCACACATTGCGAAGTACCTATGCAATGAGCGCCGTTTGCTACGCATGCCTCGAAGATAAGACTATTAGAGCTTGTTCAGATTAGGCGTTTTAAAACGTAGGTACGTGGACGAAATGGTTTTTATCTCAGTTACGCGCGTGTATGTACGCGCGTATCCGTAAAATGCCTATCTGCGCTCTTCCTTACACTGTCACTGAATAAAATCGTTGATAATAAAATATAACACTTACTAGCAATAGTTCTGACGGTGGACACATAAGTGGACACCAGTATGACTAATGGTAGTATAAACATGAACACCAATGACAGCGTGGTGTACGCCTGTTCCTGCCACCGCTCAGTGTAGAACCCATGAGTTACACACTGGTGGAACTCTTCGATGAACGGTCCTTGAGCCACACTGAATACCACTGCCTGAAATAACAAAACAGATATTACAGTTCGTCCTCTGAAACATACAAGACTTATTAAAAACATACTGGCCAAACAAGTTTTGCTTCCAGTACAAAGTACATTCTAAAACAGTACTAGAAAATAATCCGAAACTTTAGGCATCCTCCGCAGTGAAACATTACGTAAGTAGTACAAAACGCATTTTTTATTTTCGGGCTTATTTGGGGGACGAGTAAAAAACTGGTCATAATGCCTTACCGGGCTAATTTTTTGATTTTTTTTTGCTGTAATTGTATAGTGGTGAGTTGAGATCTACTCAGTAGAACAATTGCAACAATCTTGCAGTATAGCCCGGCGATATTACAATGAAATTAAATGATGGTACGTCACAATAACTGCTGTACGATATCTAATAGATCTCAACTCACGGCTATACATATATTATATAAGGAATTGTCAAAAAACTAGCCCGTTAAACAGCACCCTTAGGGTGATGTAGAGATAACACATATTTTAACATTTATTGCAAAGTCAAAACATCGAGATTTCTGTGCTGTACCTACCTATCGAATTTAAATATTGTATGGTGATGAAAACTACATTAAAATCCATTGTATATTTTAGAAGAACTAAGCGATTAAATAGACAGACATCTAAAGCTACTTTGCATTAGACTATTTATAGATTAGTAACACGATAGTTTTTAGGTAGGTAGGTACATATCTATACATCTCTCAATACCATGGATATAAATGAGATAATATTTTAATCTAGAGGTAACTTTCGAAACTGTTCGCTATACCAAGAATCGGTTCCACACCCATCACCGGAAATTAACTTCTAAGTTAATATTGAGTTTCAAGATACAGTAAAACCTATCTTAGACTGTTTATTTTCAGAAACTCCAATAATATATAAGGATAATAGGGAGGATAAAGGTAATTATGGATGTATGTAGAATTGTAGAAAATTACGGTCGAAATTCGACCACTGGGCGACCACTAATTGTTATAAGTATAATTTTTTAGCAAAAAATACTAAAATATTCTTGCAACAGAATTTAGTTGCAAGAAAATACTTATTTAAATCCCTAAAATACTCAATATGCGAGTATTATGAGAGCTGATAACTGAAATTTTGAATTAAATAAAAATTGTGCCATGGCTTACTTACTTAAATGACGTCATACTTTATTTAAAGTATAATTAGGAATTACTACTTAACCTACTGAGATACATAAAAAATGCGTAGAATACAGATATTCAGGAAGATTTTATGTATTCCACGAATTTTTTAAGTACCTAATTGCCAAAAAAGTTTTAAAAAAATTACCCATTCTAACTCATCTGTTACATCAGGATATTTCTAACACCAATTTTTGCGTAGCCTAACTTAACCCTCCGACTTCTGAAGTCGAGAAAAAAATGCACGTTTTATAGTATCCAGGGATACAAGGTTATTTCCACGCTCTTTTTTCTTCCAAATAAAATTTATTTCCATGGCACACAAACTATGTAGTTGACCTATAGTTGGCCTCACACTTAGTGCGTTTCTATGACTTCAAAACTCATTTTCAACTGCAATCATAAGCTACGCCCGTACTATCCTAGACTTAGTTGAACAAATGGATAGACATATTAATTTACACATTATTGTTATCCTACATAAACTTATGGCTTTTTCTCTTTTTATCCGACTGCGTCAAAGCCGGAAGGGTTATGATTTTAGTCTATGTTTGGTACCAAAATGATAAATGTCACACCAAATGCTGGTAGAATATGTGTGACGAAATAATATGTATTTTAAGATAGGTAAATAAATAAAGTAAATAATATGTATTTCTAAGAACATGGTAGGTACCATGTTCTTAGAAATAAATAAATTGATATTACAAATTGATACCAATATTCAGGGCTACCAGAATCAAAACAAGTGGAGATTTAATGCATTGTCTACGTTTTGCTTTACAATATATATTACTTACGAGCTTTTGAAGTCATTGTCACGTCTGTTTACAATCTTCAAATCATCCCAGAATTTGGAACATGAATAGGCGCTGATATGCTCCAAAGTTACTTGCTTCTATTGTTAAAAATAACTGCCGAATACGCTAAATAATTTTGAGGAATATCACACAGTCATCTGATTCATAGAAATGTACCAACTCATTTATTAATTCATATTATATTATAATACCTACTGAAAAAACTCTTACCCAAACACATACAAAAAGTCCTTACGATCAGAAAATAGTTTTGAAAATACGCTGTGTCGACAAAAAACAAATTTTGCTGGCACCCACAGATTAACGTGCCAGGCATACCGGCTCTCAAAGGGCCAGGCGGGTCGGGTCCCTGAATTTTTTTCACTGTTTATTATTAAAACACCAATTTAGGTTTTTATTAATAGGTGTATTTCACTCATAAATAAAATTGATGCTATAAGTAATTTGTTAGCATCAAGCTTGTTCGGATAAAAACAAAATAATTATATTGTTTTTATTATAAGAAAGTTGCCGTTATACTGGTGAAAAGAGCTTTGTTGTTTGCCTAGCCTTCGGATGGAGAAATATTTTTATACCATTCCCCCTCTAAAAAGCTTATTTTATTCACTGAAAACAGTGAATAAAAAGCACTTTTACTCACTGTTTTGATGTTTGAAAATGGAACACACCAATGTATTCGACCACAGATTTAAAGAACCTATGCTAGATGCGGCACGTTATTAGATTGTATGAAAACCGAACGTGTCATCTTTTTTATACCTACGATAACTTCACCCCAGCCATTTAGTGATGTGCTCAGAGTAAACAGAATTGTTTCAATCACTAAGCGTCACTGAGCTAACAGACTTTTTTTAGTACGAACAGTCGAACATGCAGGGCACGCTTGGTCGTGGCTTGCCGTATCTAGTGTAAGTGTAATCTGTGTATTCGACCTATATTGATGTGTTCTAAATTCAATTTGATTGGTCGACATTTTCGACAAGGAGTTTAGCATTAGAATAAAAACTGTTTTGTGTTCTTTGCTGTCCTTAGTAAATTGGCGCTATTTTGAATACTGTAAGTTGTACGAACACAAAGTTTAGTGTTACTTTAATCTTTAATTTTGTGTTTGTTTAGTGTTGTTCTAATCGATTAAAAATGCATTCTAGTGATGAAATTGTGTTAACACCTGAGTTTGTGAAAGAGAGGGTGGCCGATATAGTGGAAAGGTTGCTACCCAAAAAATCACGGCTGGTTTACATCAAAGCCAATTTAACTTTACTTTTTCTTCATTATATGTATATTTTCACTTAAGTCTTTCTTTTTCTCGTAGTCATGGTATAAAGTATAGTATGCAACTCTTGAATAAAACGGATTTATATCGAGGGCCATGAATCGCTCGCGTCGCTCAGGATTCTAACACTTGATCATCACATCATCAACACAATCATCATGAATCACTCCCTACGGTCGTGATTCAATCGTTAGAATCCTTCACTAGCTCGTGATTCATCTATGGCCCTCGCTTTAAATCCGTCCTTTATTCACTAATTGCATAATATACTATTATCTCCTCATTTACTCAACCGGCGTTATAACATTTGTTTGGGTATAAGATAACATACCCTTTTGTTGGTTCAGGTACACAAAAATAACACTACCTAAATTGATTTTGTGGCGAAAATGTGTGGAAGCTTCACATAGAGAAAATATTTGTAGGAAAGTTATATTCTTTAGTGATCATCGGATTATTAAATTTCGCGATTAAATGCGAGTTTACGGCGATTTATAATGGACGTATTGTGGTAATGGTGAACTTAGTTCGTTTGACCGCAACGATTTTTTTAATAATAGTGAAAAGGGGCTTGTTTATCTAAATAGTTACTAAAATATAGTATCTTAAAATGAATGTTTCTTTCTGTTTGTTTGTCCTGTGTGCGTTCCTATAGGTACCGTTCATCCGATCAACTGGTTTGTACAGTTGTCGTGAGAACGCTGCAAAAGATTCTAATAAAAAAAACCAGCCAAGTCCGAGTCGGACTCGCGCACGAACAGTTCCGTACCATTATCTATACAACATTAGACCTATTTTGTCTTGATCTTAATATTACCTACCTTTATTATGATCAAGAAAAAAACAGCAAAAAAATTACGTTTGTTGTATGTGAGCCTTTAAATATTTATTTTATTCTGTTTTTAGTATTTGTTTAGGTCTTAGTAATAGGGTCCCGTTTTACAGTTTGGGTAGGGAACCCTAAAGATTGAAAGTATTTAGGCTGCGTTCAGACAACACGTGCTCGCTAAGCGCACGCCACGCGCGTCAGCACCCGCGTCTAATTCGCTTTGAATTTCTTTGTATATCATTTGAGTCTTATGACACATCAATAGATCTCAAATTGCATTTATCGAACTCCAACCGGACACGCCACCCGGCGTTTTCGATAATGCAGTTTGAGATCTATTGATGTGTCATATTAAGACTCAAATTATATTCAAAAAATTTCAAAGCGAGTTAGACGCGGGTGCTGACGCGCTTGGCATGCGCTTAGCGGGCGCGTGTCGTCTGAACGCAGCCTTAATCAAAATAGCGTGACATGCGTTTGCAGAAGCTACAGAATAAGGCTTAGTTCACACGGACTTTTTATTGCACGTTCTTTGCAGTATTTAATATCATACCGAATAAGTAGTGGCGCATACATTGTAAGCGTCCAGTCATCTAGTGTTTGCATCGCATAGTGTTTAAGCTTAACTATACTTGGTAATTGCTGTATGAATGAATACTACGGCTATACGTCGTGTCGCCGTCCTGTATTCGTAATGAAAATGATCGGCGTGAACATCTCATTGATTATCCTTTTTAAATAGTACTATAAAAAATGTGCCGAACAATGCCGTGTGAACTAAGCCTAAAAGAGTTTCTATACATCTAGCATTCTAGCAGATCATTTCGGCAATATATTGCGTAGTCTGAATTTGCGTAGATTGTACACGATTTTATAGTCACATATCTCGGATTAACAACACATTGTAAGAATAATAGAGTTTTGTTATTAAAATTAGTTGGCTTACACTGCTGTATCTTATCGGAATTGGTTTTGTTTCTTTCTCAACAAAACTGCTCCGTTGTGAATTATCGGGTCCCTTTTCCAATAAAATGAAAATCCCAATGTCAAAGTTTTAGTATTAAGTATTAGCATTAAGTATTAGTACCTATTTTAAGTTATTAGTAGGACAATCATCCAACTGCATGTCTAAATAACCTGGCGACTAAGATCCAGACACAATACAAGACATAGGTATGTCATGAATATCTAAACTAGCCGTGTTATATGTCACGCCTGCAGAAATAGGACTGAAATATTGTAGTCATTATAAACATCTCAGCATTTTCCCTTTATTGTTTACAGAGAATCTACAACATTCTACATACAGATGTAGGTACTCGTAGTATGTATGTTATGTATAGCAGACGAAACTATCTTGCCAATTACTTCAAACTAAAGAACCAGAAATTCTAAAAGTTTAACAGCAAAATGTTCCCGTATGCTAAGATCCATAAGGAATGCAACACACCTTCCGATTAACGTACTTAGGTAACAAAGTCATATACATATACTTTTAGATTAATGATTAGTCTCTGCTGCGCCGGTGTTTTGACACTGATGATTTTCAAAATATTAATCGTTTATGTTTCGTGTTATTTTTCAATTATTTACCCGTATTAAGTGATTCAGTTCAGATTTTATGATGTGATGTTGTCAATATGTACAAAATATATGATTTTTAATAGGTACAGAAGTTACGTTAGTGAGTATTTTTTTCTCTGATTTGTATTTATTTATCAATATACGTGCAGACAATTTATGGTGATATGTATTTCAGACTTGAGAGAAATCAATATGAAATGGGTTATGGGACCAAGAGTAAGCGAGAAGAGATATTTTCATGATTTGTGTCTATTGGCAGGAATTGAGTTTTATTTAGTAGGTACAGTGATGTTCGGTTTTTATTGCGTCACCAATAAAAGGCATTACGGGTGATTTTATGTATACGTATATCCGCCAATAAAGAATTTGATGTCCCTCGGATTTTATCTTAACATTTTCAATAGATCGAATTTGTGCTACGTTTTAGTACAAGAAACAAAGCTTATGGTTGTGGAATTCAATTCATTGATTTTATTTTGTTACGAGTATTATGTAACCTACATACTTTACTACAAACAATATTCTTTACTACTTCTTTTTATTCCCTCTGACTGACTTTGTTAAGTCAGTCAGAGGGAATAAAAAGAAGTAGTAAAGAGTAGAGTAGAGTAGTATTTTATGTTTGCTGGTCGACATTTATACGACACCTATTTTTATTTACAAAATAGATTTTGATGTTTATTTTTTGGAATGTTTATACACTGGATAGTGCAATTTTAGCTTGCCATCTGATAACCTATTAGGTAAATCTGATAACCTGGAATTAAACCAAAAAACTAAAACGGCATTTATAAGCGAAATTTTAATACAAAGAAAAGACCTTTAAGCAGTATGAGTTCAAATTCAGCTTATCGTTATTACCTACACTCAATGTTTTGAAGAATGATCATAAATATTATAAATCATTATGCGGAAGAGAGCTTAAATTTTGTTAAATTATCTCACTCGTTATTCGTGAATTTTGCGAGCGATAAATCACGTTACTTGACACCGACATGAATTCGAAATGTATTTTTTGGTCAATATCTATCAATTGACTGCTTTTGTATTAAACACGTTTCGTTTATGACATAAATAATAAGTTTGTTTCCTATGTGACACTTTAATCTGCCCGTTCTACATTAATGTCTCAGACCTAAGTTTTAATTGCTCCGGAATAGCGAAGTGAGAGTAAAGTAATGCAGCTTCTTAATTGAGATGTAGCTCAGAATCTTTACTTTTGTATACTTTTAACTCTTTAATTTATTACTGTAAATAAAAAGGTGTCACTAGAAACTTTGTAGAAGCTTTTAATGATCACTGACCTGTGGCACACTTAGTACAAGACTCAGCACCCACGCGATAATTACAAGCCTTCCACTCCTCGTCGCTGTCGCCATACTTCGCATCGGATACTTCACAGCGAGCCATCTGTCCACCCCAATAAGCACGAGTATAAAAGTACTGAGATACAAAGCGAACATCTGCAGGAACTTGAACATTTTGCATGCTATATTCCCAGCATACCACTGTACTGTAAAGGACCACGCTGCTTCGCCTGCTATGCAAAAAACAGTCACCAACAAATCGGCTATACTGAGCTGGAATATTAAACTATATATCGCTGTCCATGATGGTCTCGCTCTTCCTCGGCCCCTTTTACCTCTCTGTATACTTATAATCGTTGCCAAATTACCAAAAAATGATAACACAGCCATAGCCGAAAGCACACTCGCTCTGATCAGGGTGCTTTTAGTTAAAACTGGGGCGTGGTCCAGACACATGACCCGAGTGCCATTGTAGACGAACATTTTATTGGTGCCGTCATCGGCATATTGTGTGCCGTTAAAGATATATGTTTCCAGACATTTTTCCGTGGGCCATTTTATGTAGCTAGTAAGATCGGTTTCAGCCGAATTGAATTCTCTGTGGAGTGCCAATTCGCTTGGATATAACGACTGATCGTCATATAATGTGATATTGTTGCCTGCGCTGTCCATGTTTCGTCATGCGTCCTCAATAACTTCTTTGGTAATCTGAAACAAAAAAAATATCCGATGACATTTTGTTATCAGTCTGCGTCAATACTAACATTACGAACCTGAAAATGTACGCAGATTTAATGACAATTAAAAAAATCACGCTCGTAAAATCCTTTTCAACAACACATAAAATGTGGACTTCTTGTCTTTATACTTAGACCCGTAGTAAATAATAAACGGAAGTTTGCTTCGATTTATTGCAAAGCTGCTGAAGTGGCCATTTAATGCCTCAGTTAACGGCAGCCTCAGGGTGAGTGTACTTGCTTTGAGGCAGCTCAAATTAGGTCTCAGCTTATAGATTAGATCCATAATTTTTTATAGTGATTTGAACAGAATTTAATTGAAAAAATATTTTAAGACACCAGTACCCCTATCATGAGTTTTTTTGACGTATAGTTTCGTTAACGTAAGCATATTTTGAATTGAAAATATACGTTTACTAAACAATATTTATATAAATTAAATACTTAATTAATTTCTCTGTATTTTTTAAAATGTGCAAATTGCATAAAATTTTATCAAAATGTTCTAGGACTGTTGTATTTTCAATTCAAAATATGCTTACGTTAACGAAACTATACGTCAAAAAAACTCATGATAGGGGTACAGTTGTGTTGGATTTAATTATTTTTTTCAAAAATATACATTGGAAGAATGACTTTGTAGCATTTTTTAATACTCTTTACCATTATTAAAATTGAAACCTTAAGATGCATTTGCTTTCTTATTTATTCAAACCGTTAATAGAATAATAATTGTTATCTATAATAATAATACGGTTACAAAATAGTGTGCATGTATGATATGATGATATGTTTTTACTCACTTTATCATAATTCTAATGTATGAAATATTTTATTTGAATATAACAACAGACAACAGCCTGTATGTTGCATATTCACGTAGACAAACTTCATGTCTATAGTAACTCGGTTCAACTTTATAATATAAACTAGCTTTCACCCGCGGCTTTGCCCGCGTTTTTCAGGATAAAAGGTAGCTTATGTGTTATTCTGATGTATAAGCTATATTAATGTAAATTTTCATCAAATTCCGTTCAGTGATTTTTGCGTGAAAGAGTAACAAACATCCATACATACATCCGTACATCCTCAGAAACTTTCACATTAATTTATAATATTAGTAGGATAGTAGGATTTTGGAAGGAAATCAAGGTAAGTAATGAAACTTTTTGATTTAAATATTCAAGAGCAGACGAAGTTGAATTTCGAATGTAAACTATTTTGTTTTTAAAATTTTATATCTATTTGAATTTGGAATAGTTCGTCACATATTGTAATAAGTACTAAAGTTGAACGCCCATTTATCCGAGCCGAACGCACTGAAGGAGCCGACCGAACCGATTTTTTTTTAAGTCTTGCACACCTATCCGCGCCGAAGTAACCGAATCTAACACAGATAGCTAGGCTATATGCTAGATACAGCTGTTGCTGTATATTCCTTTAATAGTATGAAAACGAATGTGCAATTTTCCTTACTCACTTAGGCATATCAGGCGCTTCGCTTCGTAAGTTCTAAGACGTCATCAGAACTTTGAGGACCTTCCAAATTCTTCCGATTTGGTGCGGATAGCTGGGCGAGGTTTAATAGGATTTCATACAAAGAATTCTAAAATTCGGTTCGGTTGGCTCTTTCCACGCGTTCGGCTTGGGTAAATGGGCATTCAGCTTAAGTCCTTGCTCAGTGCTCTAACCAATTGAATTTTCAACTCTATAACTAAGAATTTAAAGTTTAAAGTTGATCAGACCAAGTAAACATGTTTTCCCATACAAACTTTGTCACCCCTTTTCACCCTCTTGGGGGTGGAATTTCCAAAAACCCTTTCTTATCGGATGCCTACATCATATAAGGAATACGTCTTCCAAATTTCACGTTTCTACGACCACCGGTTTAGGCTGTGCGTTGATCCATCAGTCAGTCAGTCAGTCAGTCAGGACAAAGCATTTTATTAATATAGATAGATATCATGCATTTATTCATAGGTAGGCTAGTACCTACTGCTCGTACATTTTTGATTTTTTTTTTATTTCATTTTGCGTTTTTACAGATATTGTTCAATTTTTATGGAAAATTGGCTGTAGTATGTTTCAGTAGATAAGCTTGGCTTTTTCTGTCGTTAATTCTGATCTATTCCTTTGATGCACATAAACGGGTGATGCTACTATCTAACTTCTTATCATTAGCATTTATCAATCACTTCATAATTATGAACGAAGCATAGATTTGTCATCGTTAAGAAAAGTTAATTTGACAGAAGCAAAAAAGTCTTATCACTATAGAACGGTCGAAATCTTGGCCACTAATAAAAAAAAAACACCTGGCAAGTCAGCCCTTGCTTGTGGCTCTAACGCGGAAACTCAAAATATGGCTGGCCAGTCGCCAAATGCCTGCTAATCACACAGGCTTTTTCTAGGACAGTTCATGGTCAGTATGAACCTTTCAGGGCCATTTCCGCTTTGAACCAGAAATAGAGCACGAAGCTCTGCGTATAAAAATTCATATTTTTTTTTGTGTCTGTAGTTAAAGCTTGGTTGGAAAACCGTTACATTAGCTTATTGACCGCAAGAGCAGATAAACCCGCGAGGAATCGGATTTGATTTTCATAACGAACACAATTCATGGTTCTGTGTTTGTGAAATCGGTTAAAAATACTACAAACAAACCGTCAGTCATTGCAAAAGATTTTTAAGAATTTTCTAGCTATATTCGTCTATAACTGGTAAACCATTAGGTATATCACATTGCTATTTATAAACGAACCAAGGACAGAAGCAATTTCGAAGTCACATGTTTACTAGTAAACCTGTAAAAGGGTTAAATGGTTTAGGAAATAAGCCCGAGTATCTCCTTTGAACTCATTTTAAATTATTGTCAACATAGCTTCAACCTTTGTAGGCAAGGTAAACATAGCTTTGTTTTGTTCTTGAAACTCATAATGGAAACCAATATGATTGAATATCGCAAATTGTTTTATTCTAAAAAAAAACTAATGAAGGTACAAACATGTAATCATAGAAATCTAAATATTATGTCAATAGAGTAAAGGCGCGTGACCTTGTCGCCGCATTGAAGCAAATTATGTAAGGCAGATGGTGTCTTACAGGGCACCATTATATCAAGAGCACGCATTTAAACATGTGACGTATGTAAACGCAATTCAGTTTAATTTTGTGTTGCATTGGATCCTTTGACATTGAAAGCAATGTGAGGTATGTGAATGGAATTAAGTTTAATTTTGTAGTGCATTGGATGCTTTGACACTGACAGCAAACCGGCGACACGCGTCTGGGAATAAAATGTAGTAAATTACGTTTTTATCTTATTTAGAGTTCTGTTCACGTTTGAGTATGCGGACGACAGCACTGTTGTAGAGAGCTACATAGCCAATGCACGGACCACTGGACCACAAATCCAGTCTCTAAGAGAGGCCATGGTCGAGCGCATGAATTTGGCCCTTAAGGCAGTCTCCGATTGGGGCAATGCCAACCTGGTCAAGTTCAATGCAGCTAAGACCCAGGCGTGTCTGTTCTCTGCCAGAAGGAGGCCATTCCAGCTGGATACTACTACTTTCGAGATGTGTCCATACCGATAACTGACCATCTTGAGCTCTTGGGCGTTACTGTGACGTCTACCCTCAATTTTGATTCTTATATTGAGTCCAAAGCTCAATTGGCAGCTAAAAAGCTGGGTATACTCTCGAAGGTGCGGCGGTACATACTTCACGTCGTTTCGTTTTTTCTTTCGTTCTTGCATGGAATACTGCTCGCACCTTTGGGATGGCTCAGCCAAGTACCAGCTTCAGCCGTTGGAGTCCATTGAAAAGCGTGCCAAGAAGCTCATTAGCAACGACTACCTTATAGAGACTAAGCTCCAAAGTCTTGAGCATCGGCGCGAAGTTGCTAGTCTATCGGTTTTTTATCGGATACATTTCTGAGAGTGTGCTTCAGATCTGCATGATCTAATTCCCTCCTGCCCTTTTTTCTATCGGATGGCCAGAAGCACGAAAAAGCGCCATCGGTTCATGGTTGATGTACCAAAAACCCGAACGAAGCGCTTTGATTCCATTTTCATTGTGAAAACCGCAAAAAAATGGAATTCGCTGCCGGAGTGGGTTTTCCCCGACAGTTACAATCTAGGTATCTTCAAGTCGAGAGTGAATCGATTTCTTCTAGGCGAGCATGCTCCATCGTAGATCGCATCATCACTTAACATCAGGCGAGATGGCGGTCAAACGCGAGCCTATTATTTAATAAAAAAAATGTAATATGTAGGCAAGTATTTTGTAATATATAGGTAATAATATGTAATGGATTTAGAAGGTTTTTAGTAATAACTTCTTTGTTTTGAAGGAAGGAACACTTTGGTTTAACGTTTAATCCAGAAATCTTAGACCAATGATCAGTAGTAAAATTCTTCGATAATTCTATAACATAGGACTTAAACTTATGACCAAATGTATTTCTATACACCCCTACCTAATCCTTCCCTTACATGCGATGTTATATAATTTTCCGCGAACTTAAACTCGAATTACTGTCGCACGTGATCCCGATTCTAGAACGCACTATTGTGTAACGTCACCCAAGCTGGCAGGGTGATGTGGTCGGATATCAGATTATTGGATACGCATATTACAGACAATGAACTGCAAAATACGATAGATTCTAAATGCCATCATAAAACATTGTGTTTGAATTTTGCAAGAATAGAGCAAAGTTATTCACTTTGCGTACCTATTGATTTGGACTTATGGTTTAAATGAACTAATTATTATCTTTATCATATTAGTATCACTGCACTTAAATTTTAGTGAGGATGTTTAAATAAATGGGGTCACATTGATGAACGGAGACGACGCGATTATTGTAGATTTAATTACTTTAAATTCAGCCGAAGCATTTATTTTCATAAACAATGTTACCCACATCGCTTTACAAATCCCTTCAGCTATTTATAAACAAAACACACAACACTGTTAATTAATTAATGCATTAAACAAAGGAATGTTTTGTGAGGCTATTTACCAAAACATTCGTATAAACCCTAATTCGTTCGGTAAAGTTTATAACTACCTAACTATACATAATTGTGCGTGATTCAAGTGTCGGAAAATTAATAGTTAAAAATATTCAAATCGGTAAACAAGGATAGGGTTAAATATGAAGTTTCGCGATTACAATATCTTCGCCAGATATAGTAGGTAACTGTGGCCTTTTATCGCATCGCCTGGTTACATAATATATATTAACTCGCCTATTTTCCTTGGATGGTTAGGTAGCGGTACCTGATGTTTCGCCAGTTATATTTGAGTACTATAGGGTCCTAATAGGGTCGAACGGAAGAATCTAAATTATTAGATTCTTCCGTTCGACCCTATTAGGACCTGGGGTTCGATATTAATCGAACCCCAGGACCAGCACATCAGTCGCTTATACTACTAGACCAATAAGGCAGTCACAAAAGTCGTATGAATTGTCAAACGTGTCATAATTTTATTAGTTTTCATGCTTATTTTATTAATTATATCATTTTTATTTTGAATTGAGATTGACGTCGTATCGGATTTTTAAATCCCAATATTGACCGTATTTTTTATTACAGAATGAGTCAGCCCTTGACCTCGATTTCGCCTAATGGAAAGCGATGAGGATGAGGTCTTCAATGCCTGTTCACTCTTTCTTTGAAGGCTGACAGGTTAATAGATAGTAGGAAACACAGACGCTACTAGAGAGTTCTACACTTTGGTTGTGCGCATAATAAATGTGAAGGAGAAACGTTGACTACGACTTTTTGGTATATCAACCAAAAGTGCGGTTGTCATGGCATTGTACCTAATGGGAGCTATTTACCGGGAGTTTAATTTATAATCGACTAGCTTCCGCCCGCGGCTTCGCCCGCATTTTTCGGGATAAAAGGTAGCCTATGTGTTATTCCAGACTATAATCTATCTGTGTTCCAAATTTCATCCAAATCCGTCCAGCCGTTTCAGCGTGAAGAAGTAACAAACATACACACAAACACACACACACACACACACGCACGCACAAACTTTCGCATTTATAATATTAGTGTGAAGTGTGATTCAGTTCATTATCTAGTTTAGAATCGAGGTGCTGAAATTCATATTGTTTTGTTAGTTTATGCAAGTTTACTTGTCGATGCAATCGATTGCTTTATTAGTACTTAGACAGTATGCTGTATCTGCTCTAATTGTTTGATACTTGATACATGTATGACTCATAATGTATAGGTATTGGCAGAAACTGTTTAATTACCTTTTCGAAAGAACAAACTATATGCGTATGACTTTTATTGGAGTTACTATTCATTGCGTACGTTTATTGGCTTTCAATTCATCTTCGACGTTGGTTGTTTTTATTGTTTTAAAGTATTTCAATTGCTATACCTTTGTTATGTTTTCTTCTAGCATGCTTAGGCTTAAATATATTTTATTCTGTGATTTTCCAACAGTGAAAGTGTAGAAATTACTAAAGCAACTGAAGTTTTATATAACAAAAACAAGTTCTGGTACATACAAGATAATTTGGGCCAGTTTTATGTATCACACGGGTTTTATGTTAAAGGCACACTCGTTATGTCTAATGTCATGTCAGCTTCTGAAAGCACTATAAACTGTAATCACCATTCACAAAGCTAAATTGACTGACAGCAAATAGCTTGACCAAGCTTTCAATACCAGAGCGAGGGGTGAGTTGTTTTCAACCGTCTCAACACTCTCAACTAGTAAGTCAGTAAAATTATACCTACGTTAAAACAGCATAATCTTTATATAGAAAGGGTAAGGGGGAAGAAGGGCTATAGTCAATGGGAGATAGTTTAGAGAAAAACCAAAAAAACTTAATGAAAAAAGATTATAGTCATAGACTTTGACCTATTTTTACAGTTTTACTTGAGGGGTTGAAACTGCCTGGAACAGCTAGTACCCATTAGGTACTAGCTGTTCCAGGCGGTTTCAACCCCGTTTCTCGGCTCCTAAGGGTCGTAGCGTGATGTTAAATAGCCTTTACTATTAATTACTCATGAATCTGGCTAAAGATTTTTTCGAATCCAACTGCTAGTTCCAGAGATTAGCCCGTTTAAACAAACAAACAAACTCTTCAGCTTTATAATATTAGGGTACATTATATTATAACAAAGTAGCTGTTCGTGTCTGTCTGTTTTTCCGTTTAGTTCCTCCTACACAATGAATTTTAACGCAGTTTTCACCACCATTCCCCGCCCGTGGCTTCGCCCGCGTTTTTGGGATAAAAAGTAGCCTATATGTTATTCTGATGTATAAGCTATATTACTGTAAAGTTTTATCAAAATCCGTTCAGTAGTTTTTGCGTGAAGGAGTAACAAACATCCATACATACATATATCCTCACAAACTTTCGCATTTACTTATAATATTATAGTAGGATAGGATAATACGTTAGTATTTAACTTGGATAAAGCACAGCTACCTCGATGTTTTGGACATGTCGCCACATCAGTAGATTGAACCCGTGCGTAACAGAGGCAGATCAGTATTAATAGATATAAATAACCTATAAATGCTGCGTACTAAGTACCCAAAGATTACTTCCGATTCTAAGTGATCTACGAAACCACTACAATAAAGCCTATGGGGATAATACCGTAATCTCAATCCACCCATAACTTGGCTGGTATCTATGGCATAGGTAGGTCTAAGGGTTTATCGATTTACTTATCCCTTAAAGGTTATTTAAGTTTCAAATAGTACACTGTCCTAATTCGCTAATATCTACACTTCGGAAGTGACGAGACCATACCATATCACATTATAATACCTATCTCTTTGCGTTTTATAGTGTCAATTTTCAATATTATGTTACGTCTATTATTTAATTATAAAAGAGTTTGAATCGCTGTACACATTTAGAATATTTACGCATGTTTTTTTTTCGACATAGTGTACAAGGTGTCAGTTTTAATTTACGTAAACCGCAAGTATGACAAGTTAATGAACGAGAAATTGTTAAACACTGAACGCCACGCCACCAGACACAATAGGAAATTTATTGTTTGTCGGTCACCGGTGACCAACACGGCATTCAAATACTTAAGTTATAAAAAAATCGTCCTTTTAATAATAACTTCAATAAAATTTATGTTTTTATTAACTTATAATGTTACATCAGCAGGTATGCCAAATGCTATTATTTCAGCTGTTTTACTTAGGATCTCTCGAAATAAATACGAACTTTATTGTAACTATACTTAGGTTCTACATTCCGGAAAATTCCACTAGGATAACATAAATGTAGCACAAATATACGTAATTGAAATGTAGGTAATATGTGAGTCGCAGCTAAAAGTAGGTTATTACAACACTGCTCTACTTTAAAATTCAAACATCCTACGCTCAGAAATGAAACAAAAGAATAACACAGTAAATATATTCTAGATCTTTCAGAAAGAAAAAGAATAAGGTTTGCGTTTGCATATCGTTGCAGCAGTGGAAGGCATTAGTTTTATAAATATGGAAAAAAAACTTTGAAAGACTTCTATAACCAAAGGGATAAGAAAGAAAGATATTAGAAAAAAAAATATTATCAATGCTTCAATGTTAGCTTTGTAAAATTGTAGACACCATTGTAATTTTAATGTAGGTAAATGATTTGCCTTAAAAGAAGTGGGCTTTTTAAGACAAAATATTTATTTATAGAATGTTTTTTATAACAAATTTAAAAATATTAATTATATATCGAATATGATATCCGAGGAACACGTACCAAAGTGTCTTAAAGTGGAATAGCTTGCTTATTAGACGCTCACCCAAGGAATGCCTGTTCGTAGTATAGTGAGTAAAATGAAAAAAAAAAATACAATATTGGAAACAATTCAATACTTTTTTACCCAATTGCGCCAGGAGGAAGGCAGTAATGTTTTTAATCAATATTTCAAATGCTCTGGATACAAAAATAATGGAATATCTCAAGAGACGAAGAATCCAGGAAATCAAATTGAGTACAATTTTCATGACCTCAAATTGCACAAAGGATATTGTAACGTTCCGACATGGAAGCTATCACTGAAATAAAGAAACCACCTTTAGTGTTCCATATACAGTCTGTTAGGTATAAGGGACATTTGAAGGAGGTTACGTGTTTATACTTGTTCGACCACGAGACCAACTTTGAAGCCCAAAAAAGAGAGCTGTTCCAAAAAATCTGAGAATAATAGTAGATTGTATCATAAGGGAGCAAAATGATATTTTTACGGCGAGGGCGCTTTTTTGAATCCAGAGCGAAGTGAGGGATTCTAGAGTAGAATCCTGAACGTAGCGAGGGATTCAAAGTACGTCGCCCGAGCCAAAAATATATTTTGCGCCCAAGTGATACACTCTACTTTTTATCACCCTCTATGAGAAAATAAAAAGCGCCTCATATTTTTCACTGTCACTTGATATAAAGAATTCATTTTTCAAAACAAAATCATTAATTTCTAACAATCCATGATGTTCTATTTATTGAATTATCTTAGTGTTCAGCGCCAAAGAAATCGAACGCAAATACTGTTTGAATAAAGACTGGCTCGTACGACGGCCCATAGTCGCGCTAAAAGTTTCTTATAGAAAACACCACCTTTGGGCGCACTTAAAGGCGAACCAAGTCGTCCTTTTCGAATAGATGGGATGAAAAAATATTTTTGTATCAGTTTATTTTATTTTTTCACCGAGAGAGCAAATAGATTGAATATAGAGGACGTTCAGCCTTTACTTTATTGCGAACGCTGCTAATAAGAGGTAAAGGTGTCGTGCAAAGTGAAACAGAAACAGTATAAAGGTGCACCTGGCAAAAGCCGGAATTAATAACGCCAGGCAGAAGGAGAAAACTTTCGAGTATTTCTAGAAATGGAGTTTACATTTTTTTTTTTTTGTGAAACTGAAAGAACTTTACCTATAGCAAAGTAGGTAGATAATATTTTTGGCATGTAACTAAAAAAAAGAAGGGAAAATAAACTTTTAAACAATTATTAATTACGAGTATTACCATTCGTACATGAGCCACAACAGGGTTAAAGTTTTCAGTTACAAAGCTCAAGTTTCATCGAGTTTCACATCAAAAGTTTCGTAACGTAAAGTTTACGAGAACAGTTTAATATTACGAAATACTTAACGAACATGTAATTTATACCACTGCAACCGTTTAAATACAAGGGAAGGGAATTGGAACCTAAAGAGCCTCCACGTGTAACGATATTAATCTCTGACGTCCTCTGAGCAGTCCGCTTCACTCCTTTTGACCTATTTTCGTGTAGCTCGTGCCAACGCGAGATGACCATAGTCAATAAACTATAAATAGAAAACAAATCAATTTAATCCATCCTTAGACCCGAGTAGGTATTAGGGACTCGTGGCTTAATTACAGCCACAATGGTCGATCGATCTGCGAGGTTAAGCTGCATTTACTGCGATCAGTTCATGGATGGGTAACGAAACCCTTCGTACCCCTATTTATGACAGTTGTGGTAGCTAGAAGTCCACAGTCAGATAGCTGGTCTAACCTTAAAATACCGACATTATCCCGTATTTGGTTTGTGGAGGTCAAACGGCAGTCACTTCACGTAAAATACTAATATTTATTCATGCGCATTTGATTAGAGTGGTAGCTGATCCTAGTTCAGAATTTAGACTCCAGTGTTAACTTTTTGAACACATGACATGAACTTTAGTTACATCCTAACTCCACCACGTGTCAGTAATATGTCAGAAAACATTCATTTTGGGCGATAGCAAGAATATAATAAATTGCTCCATCAGTCAAGCCAGGAATAAAAGATTGGTGGCAAATGTTTGATCATCTGTCAAATAATGTGCCTTATAATTTAACAAAAGATAAATGTTTAGTTTCTAAAAGGAGTTTAATCTGCTGTCAAATCTCAGATCTGTTATGTTCGTTTGAACAAAATATCAACATCCTAGTTAAGTAGAGATTTAAATGAACTCAGGTGATTATCGTCATCATTTTAGATACGTGTAGCTAACTCGTCGTACAAAATGCCAAACATTAGTACGATAAAAAGCCATTGAATTGTCTAACTTGATAAAAAAAGTGTTTATGAACAAAAATAATGAGCTAAGAAATTCTGTTGAAGCCGGTAATTAACAAGCTATGCAAAAATTTAATTAGGGATGTTCAAAATTCCAAAGTGTTTTCATAATAACTACACAGCAGAATTTCGTCAAGGCTTGCTAATAAGGCTGACACATTATTATTCTATCATCACTATCATCATCATATCAGCTGAAAAATTCCACTACTGGATATATGTAGGCAAAGGCTTCCCCCAAGCATCGCTTATTTATTCAGACACACTCCCATTTAATTATCTACCATTATTCATTTTATACACATATATTTAGTAATTTTTAGGGGTCCGTACCTCAAAAGCTAAAAAAGGAATCCTTGTAAGATTTTTTTTTGACCGTCTGTCTGTCTGTCCGTGTGGCACCACCGATTTTCTCAGGAACGGGTGGACCTAGCAAGTTGAATACTGGATACCTGCTGAGGTCTATAATAGTCCCTATTAGGTGTATAGAAAATCAAGGTCCTGAGTCAACACGATAAAAAGATATGTGCAAATTTATATTTTCGCGAAAACTTGTAAGTAGGTACCAAAATTTACCTTAATTTTCAACTTTTTTTATTTTTTCATTTTAACCAAAATTGACAATTTGAAGCCAACCGGAAGTACCTACCTTATAGGTTTTGGGTTGAAAACTTATAAATGGTAGACCCGTTGACCTAGAATCACGAAATTTGGCAAAAAGCAAGGTCTTACAGCACATATAAAAAAAAATCCAAAAAATAAAAATAGTTGAAAATTAAAGGATGTCCCCATACTACATAGTTGACGCCAATTAAGATAGCTGCAGCTCTGAGCTGTATGGGCGCTCATACATTTAACTTTTTTTATGTCCAAGGATGGTACGACTCGCACTTGACCGGTTTTTTAATCTACGGGTATCGTGGTCTCGCTATGCCGACGGGCGTGAGTTGAAATCGCTACGCGAGTTCTTAGCTTTAGCTTGTTATATTGTAAGGTAATGTTTTAAGTATGGCTGAAAAAATTAAAAATTGGTAAGGATTAATAAATAGGTACCTAATAATATAAAAAAAAAACACTAAAAATTAAGTCCGCCGGTGAAGCCAGGCGGGGTTCGAAGAATTGAGGACGTATTGGTTGGATTCCCATTTTGGACGGTACTCTCCTGGTAGTTCACAGAAGGTAGGCGGCCGGCGACGTGTAGTGTAGTCGTGTAGTCGACGCATCTAATAAGACACGAATGGTATAATTTAAAGAAAATATTTACATTATAAAACCAAGTTTCTCAAACCTCTGGGAACCAACAATAAGTTCGTTTGTTATCGTTATTATTAGCAATATAAACTGGCTGGCAAACTCTGATTTTCAGCTTAGAGTACTTTTTACAAACCAGCAAAAAATAATATAGATATTATAGAGCAAATTGTATTCGACACATTAAAGAGAACGTTCAACTCTGATATCAATTCGAATATGAACCGAATATATTTGGATTGAAATGAATACTAACATTTAATCCTACAACATTAACTTCAATCTCACTGATCAGATAATTCAGCTCGAGCTGTTCACGATGTAATAAATAAAACGCATTTAGCTAACGAGGAGTGTAATAAAACGGAGCGTAGATATAAAATACGTTTCTATTTCACTGTCCTGTTTCTGCTAATGGAGGCTGGACGTCGATATTGCCTGTTATGAAAAACAACCCGCATGTTCTGACAACTATGAATAGGATACATTATTTTGTGAGTCAAGATTGATACGCCCTTATTTAACTGACTTCAAATGAATGGCTTCGGTTCTGTTGGTTCTTTTTTTGCTAAAGATCGATTTGTGAGTCGAAATGTGACAATTCGATAGATGCTAATTTCAAGATCCATCCGAATGTTTCAAAACAACACTGGCGTTTTTTTTTATTTTAAGATTACCTGTAATCTAATTGCAGTAGGTATTATCGCCCAACTAGCAAAATTTTAACTTACAATTGTCTTAACCAAGATTTTTTACTCTTTTAGCATACTTACAGACAACTGTAAGTGTCGATTTAGGCGCACTTTATAAGAGAGTTCTTACTTAGAGTCAACTTATAACGCTCTTATTGAAGATTACTTTACACTTACAATAATCTTGTTACTGCCTTTGTAATACCAAAATAACTTATGATGGTTTTATAATGGCATGATTTGAGGCAAAATAGGACTTAGAGCGCTCTTACGACTGCTTTTATAAGTGTGAATCCCCCTTATATTGCTCTATGGAAGCTCAATAAAGGAGTATTTATCACAACGGCGAGTACTGTGCGCGAGTGCTACTGGAATAAAAAAGAAGTTTAATTGTCAACTCATATAATATAAGTATTATTTGTATTAGTAGTTTTTTATTTCCTGTTATCATTTAGTTCTATTTGCTTGATAGTTATGTGTCTATGAACTTAAATAACTTGCGGTGTACATTTCTTCGAATGTTTTGTGGCAAAAAGTGAAATATTTTCACGGGCCCACCTCGACAATTAAACCATTTTGTGGTAGGTATAATGTTTGGCCTGTCGATGGAACTTTGTCGATACAGTGACTGTCGATGTAGTTACTGTCGATATTATAAAGGTAACCCAACCAAACATGCATAATTAAGTATATAATATTATGTACCTACATAATGGGTGGGTAAGTAGGTAGTATTAAGTGAGTGTGTTTTAAATATTTTTATTAACTCTTTTTTATAGTGGATATTGACCCCCGGCAGTGTCATTTGATTTCTTCACGAAATTGTATATTTTTTTCGAAATCCGTAGTGTCTGTTTCACATTCACTTTCACTATCGTCAGAACCAGAATTAAGACTAGAATCTGCCAGTTCAAAGTCTTCAGAGCTGCTATCTTCTCGTTTTTGTACGGAACCATCGAACAATTTACTCCATCTTTTCCTATAGTAGTTTTACTAGTACCAAGTAGCTTTTTTGTGCGTTTGTGTATTTTTGTTTAATTTTATTCCTATATATTATTTTAAATCTTTTCAATTTTTCAATCTCCATGCTTAACTGTTAGGTTTACAAACACTTTAGCGTTGTTTACACAAATATAATGGCCGACATTCTTAATAAAGTGTTCACAAGTCTTTTAAAAGGCAAAATATTCTGATACAGCTCTACAATATTATTCGTCTTCTCTTTAATTTGACTCAGATAAGACAATTCACACTTACAACTTGTTGGCTTTATAGTAGTTTTAGGCAAGAGTTTATTAAGATCATAAATGTTATAAAACACTCAATGCAGGCTCTACTAAGAAAGAATGTACTTTTAAGATGCTTTTTTAAGTGCAAATATTATTCAAGAGCAATTGCTCTTTAAAAATGCACTTGTTAGACAACTGTGCTAATAAATGTGTTACAACGATTCTTTATAGACATCTATAAGAGCACGTACTAAGTGTTGTATTCTTTTAGTACAAAACTACTTGTATCATGCTTTTATAAGATGTAATGTCATAGTCTAGACACGTGTAAGTCTGCTGTAACACCTTAGTTCTTAAATCAGCATATCCGCAAGAGAAAATTGCTAGTTGGGCGGTCCTTATATCAATTCACACTACAAAGGTTGTAGAGTAAGTAGTACAATTTCTCAATCAAACAACTCAGCTCATTGCAATCGAATGAACATAGTCTTTTTTCAAGTTGCGCCACAACAACCGGTCACAAAATCAACAAATAACTACACAAGGCCAGCTCTGTACGAAAATAACAGGAGCACTCATACATAGGTATGTTTTGACAAAAAAATCACATTTATATGTTCGCGCATTAAAGATCCTTGATACACCTTACACCTACCGAGATTGCGTGGCATAAATTCAGCAGCAAAATTTACACTTCAGTGCATTTGGCTGCTATGACACTGCGCCAAAACGCAACCTTACACCTGTATCAGTGATAGGTAACTTAAAAAAACATTGCAGGCGTTCATGCCGCGTAATTTCAGCTTAGTGCAACGTGTTGTAGCACTTAAAGTGTACAAAGCGGAATTTTCAAAAACATTTTATTACCACTAAGAGGCAGTATTTTACAGCCCAAAGTATGCGGTGACCGAAAACAAAATAAAACAAGGTAAAGTATGCACGATACGTGCGATAAATGCGACATGACTCTACGTTGTTACACTTTTTGTTACATGATTTTATTATCCGTTTCAACTTTATAGATTTTTGGTCAACATATTTTTAAATGAAATACATACATTTATGTAGGTTTACAAAAAGCTTTGAGCATTAAATATATAAGCATTAAATAAATATAAATAATAACGGACGACTTTCTTTTTGCGCCATCGAGAACGAAGCGTTCACTTAATTTTTTTTTTTATAGCGCGGCGGGTGGCCGCTCCTTCGGAGTTCTTTTTACACGCCGTATTGGATGTTACATAAAATTTTGTTTCGTCTATAGAAGCTTTAATGTACAACAAAAGTTTCATGTCGTATCCAGATTAAGGCTCGTATTACAGAACGATACTCGAGCACAGATCTCTGCTTGAGCACAAGCAGAGATCTGTGCTCGAGCGTCGTTCTGTAATACGGGCCTTAGACTAAAATTAAACTACCTACATAACTATGGTGTTAGCAAAAGATAAGTATGTAAAACCAAAATTTAAAATAGAATTGAGCTAGACGTGACGAACCGTTGAAGTTGTTTTTTTTAGCTAAACTCTATAATATTGATGTCTTTTAATTTATTTTCCATAGAGCAAAGTTTTCGATATTTTTGAGTTTAGGGCCTGTTTCTCTAAGAAACCGTGAATCTGAGGATATATAATTCCACTGCTATCTGACAATAATGTAAAGTAATGATACCATGTATAATGGCCCTTGAAACGATTTTCATTGCACTAAAACCAGAATAGATTTAGCGGGGATTTTTCGGGATCATCAAAGATGGGATGTAAGGCGAGATTAAATCCCTTGGCACTACGTCGGACTTAAATGGCGTTTATACCGCTGTTCATCCATTGAATCTCGCTCGGAGCTGATGGTCTGTGAACAACAGTAAAAAGCTTGCGATTTTTCGATTTTCTTTTACGAGTTGGATTGTATCCGCCTGTACCTACACGAAATAGATATTGTGTTCTAGAATCTCTATTCTTGTTCATCATGTACTTAGAATATATTATATTCAAAGTACATGTCGTTGTAATAATGTCAAATTATTGTTAGTGTTTTTTATACCTAATGTCTTTTAGGCGATTTGCACACTGCACCGCATCACGCAGCGTAGTACGAGAGTGCGTAATCTTACGTTGTTTGCAAGTAACTATGTTTGTACAGAAATCACGCATAGTGCAACACACTGAAAACCCATTCACGCGCGGTGTTGCTGATCACGCGCCTACATGTGGAGAAACACGCAACCCCGCGCGTGGGTGCGGGCCAAGACGCAAGGTATGGCACACTAAGATCTGCAGTATCGTGCGTGATTTCGTGCTGACAGAGCTAGACGTACTGTAGCAACAGCGACATCTGCCAACAACATCGAATACTACCTACATATATGGTTGCTAGGAAGTTTGTTTTATTTTAAATCTGCCAGTATGAAAAACAAGAAATTCATTGCCATCTAGTGTAATAAATTAGATACTAATGAACTACTTTATCAAAAATGACAAAAAAGTTGCTAAGACAACACTAGTAGGTAGCGTATCGTTTTTGCCTCTAGGCCACCGCATGATTATACTGCACCTCCGCGCGTTTGTGCGGAAAAATCTGCATGATGATGCAGATCTGCACTCCTGCACCCGCATGCGTGGCTCTGTCGCCACGCACCCCGCAGCGTAGCGCGGGGTGGTGTGTAATTCGCCTTACTAGGTTTTTTATAAAAGTACGCGCTATATAAGATGAACACAAGTACCTACGATTTACACGTGTAAAATTATTCAGCAACTAAAATTGTGTTTCACCGCAATTTATCAAGGACATTCAATTTGGTAACAATCGTATTTATTATGGCATTTCGAATTCAATTAAACACAAAACTGTTACATCATTTATTTGCACAAACGTTGAACAGCTTAAATATCTGCTAAACAATATTTAATTACTGTTGTGCATTTATATTCGTATCACTTTTTGTTTATCTTAACGGCGTAACAATGTTCTTAGGGAATAGCAGTGGTAGAGACCTTTTTTATACAACAAGGGTGGTAAACAGTGGTACAACCCGCCTGATGGTAAGCGATCATCGCAGCCTAAGAAACGCTTGTAACACCAAGTATCATGCACATTGCTGACCCCTTCACATCAGAATCTGCTATGCCGACAGCTTAGGGGACAAACAGGTCCCCCGCTGTCAACCCATCCTCAGGCGGATTGACCCAGGTCGAGCAGCCTCGCGAGGTATTTTCCGCGCGAGAAGCTTGGCCCCAGCCGCGCGCCCTCGCATCGCATAATGTTCATATCCGAGGTGGCAGAGTGTGGCAGACCTGAGCCATTTTGTTTGCTTTGCCCAATTTGTTATCTGTCTTTGACCAAGGTACGGAATAAAATAGGTACGTGTACATACCTACGTCCAGGGCCCCAAGTCTGCTAATGCAATTGTTATAATCGTGTCAGAATAGTGTCTCAATGGCATCGTTTTGACCAATGACGAAAGAGTTAGTCTTGCTCTAAGCCAATGACTGCTTAGGTTTTGATAGTAATGGTGTCATTATGACACCATTCATACACTATTCAAATAGCAGAATTGGGGCCCAGAGTGCGTGCGGCAAACGAAAATGCCTCGCGAGGCTGTTCAGTCTGTGTGGATTCGCCTATTGATATGTAATGGCTAAATATTAGGGTTTGATTAATTTTTCCGTATTTCGTAGGGTGGGCCTTGATTTTTCCTATTAAAAGTAACAATACAATAAATACCACTATTAAATAGGACAAAGATGTAGGTGGGCCTTAGTTCGCAGAAAATATAAATTTATGATTAATCGATTGAAGAAGACGAACCATAAAAAAGTTAATTTGTTTTCGTTTATCGATAGTAGTGTTGTACAGAAACCCATGGCTTCCTGATTTTATTTTTAATTGACATGGGCCTGGGCACGTTAAAAGGTGTTTCTGTATTATCAAAATATTTTTAGCGGGTATGCCGCTGCTGGCATTATCTAGTCAAATCGGAGGGACTGGGGGCGACTTTAAAAAAATACAAACTAATTTGATATTAAAAATACGAGTTTAATTCTCGGAGTTCGGTACAAGACTGCTTATTTCTACATGCTGCTTTCTTTTATAATAAATGTATATTATTTAGTCTGGAAATAACAAGGGACTATTGTTAGAACAATGCTTTCTTAATATAAGTTTGTTGTCGTCTGAAGGACACAAGGACTCCATTGTAATTATAACAAGGAACAGCCACGTATGCATTTTGTTATTTAGTCTCGGGCACCGGATACGTGATAGACTGTTGAAGTGCTGACCTACGATACGTTAATAATGAGAGCGTCTATGCATACATAACTATCTAGGTTTGCTACCGATAATATTATTATAACCATTCATGCTGGCGCGGCAGCTCGTTTGTGAAGCACGGTCGCCGCCATCCATACCTAACGCAAACACCCAAACATAATTTAATTATTATTTTCTGTAACGAATAAATCTAAAGTATGTACACTGCAGTGTAATTTATTGCCAAAATTATAAAATCGTTACCATATTTCACTGTCATTTTGTTCTAATTATACATTTATCTTTGGTTGGGTAAAGGGAGATGCATCGTCTTAATTACGACTTCTTAATCATAATTACCTACACACAATATTTGGCATATCATAATAAAAAATAAAGTGGCCTAGTAGACAGATTATTATTATTCCTAGCTGTACCAACCAACACTTTACCCATATCGCTATTATACGATACGATGACTGACTGGACCCCCATAAAAAAACCTTGGAATAAACATCTTAGAGCTGTGATGTGACATTAATACAGTCAAAGTTGGTTGTTCGAGTGATTATTTTATAGAATTGATTGTTGTCGCACGTTGAACACAATTATGCTATTTTAAATAGCGAAAAAAGGGTTGATTGTTTTTATCGAATTTTTCATCATAATCATAAATTAACAAAAAGCAGGTATAATTCAACAGAATTATATCAAACACAAATTATTATTTTTTATCGAAGAGGAAAACTCTTTTTCTAATTGGAGTATTAACATTTCAATTAGAAAAATACCTTTTTTTTTGCTTTTTAACGACTGAATGGTTCAATTTAAAATTCAACAGAATTATATCAAACACAAATTATTTTTTTTAAATCGAAAAGTTCTTTTTTTAATTGGAGTATTAATTGAGATTAATATTTCAATTAGAAAAAGTACTTTAACCGGCTTTTGCCAAGTTAATTCAAAACACGATGCTAGAACACGTTTCAGCACAATAAGTAGGTACCTATAAGTAGGTCTCATAGAATAAGGTACGTTGAAACCTTCATATGCTACTCGTACATATGAACTTACTTTGTTGGTAAGTTATTATAAAGTTACAGAAGATATTCATTTTATAACTAAAATGATGTAGATTGTGAAGTAGGTTAATATTGTATAATTAATTTAATTGTAAATTATTTTTCCTAGCTACGTTTCAAATGATTATTCACAGGAAATAAAGCGCAATAATTTATACACGTGAAGCATGTAAAATCATTACAAAATTATTGGTTTGACCAAATAGTGTAGTTGAGCCCATTTACGTGGAATAAAGTTTCGATTTTATTGACACAGTCTCTCGGAATTTATTTAAATATTATTTACGAGTGAAAAAAGGCTCTATTAAATTGTTATTTTTTATTGGAGTAGTTCATTAGCAGTGCTTAAGCTGATTGGCAATAAGAAGTATTGGAAAGATTCCCGACTGCTGTCATTTCTTATACTAATTGTTGAGATAATTCTCTGTACTATATGTAAATATGTATATCTACTAAACCATCGGTTCCTAACCTTTTCAACTTTGTTACCCCTATGACCTATTAGGGAAACTCATTTTACTCCCCCCTCTTAAAATGTTATCACACAAAAATACAATAGCCTAAAAAAATGCAAAAAATTGCGCAAAAAGTTGATGAATTAATGATAATGCAGTGTAAATGTTGGTACGGTAGGTACCTATTGTTTTGCATTTGCAAGCTTTTTAATTTTAGGTAAAGATTTTTAAAATTTATTAAATATTACCAGCCTTATTACCCCCGCAGAATAACTGTTTTACTCCCGAGGGGGTAATTACCCCCAGGTTCGGAACCCAGGTACTAAACGTAAATAAACGAAATTGTAAGTAAATGTTAGTACCTACATATTAATTCAATTATGCAGTTATTGTCAAGATGAGCAATGCTTTCAGCTAATACTTAGTAATATATTTATGTACTGCAAATAATGATGTTTGTTGAAAAAGTCAACAACGTTATTCGATTTGATCCCCGCTGTCTGGGTAAACAACATCAAATGTCACGGAGAGGATTTCATAGGTAATGTTTGATTTATGCCCGGTATCTATGGCCATAACGGATCGTTCTATTGCCAAGCGTAACTTGTATTTGTCTCATTCGGACAACAAACACAAGTTACAATCCCGACAGTAAATATTGCACATTGAGGTAGAAAAAGAGATAAACGGCTAGCTTCGGCTTTGTAGACTGTCGTATCCGTGCGACAGAGATGATGCTCTATAAAGCTGAAACAAATCGATTATCTTTCAAAAGCTCGATGTGTACCTATTATTTAATTCTGCGAACTGTAACGGCCGTACCACAAAAAAATAAACATCTGTTCAACACACGTTCAACACGAATGCTACCAAAAATTGCAATTGTTTTAGCACTAACTTGCCTAAAACAAGTGTGTATTATTTTTGGTAGCATTCGCGTTTAACGTGTGTCTATCTTTTTTCTGGTAAGGCCGTAAATGTTTAAGTGTAGTGTACCTACCATGTTTTTTACTTTAATTTTACTTTCGGAAATAATTGCGCCTATTTACGCCGGTACAAAAAATACCACAAAAAACATAATTGAGCGCGATAGTACTCAGTTTTCAGAATAAAATTTTTTCAAAGTTCAATTTAATAATGAAACCTCTCCTTAGGTGAAAACATTTCCTGAGTGAGTAGGTACTCACCCTAAAGGTGCACTGAGGAAATATATTTTTGAATTCCATCCATAAAGAGGTGAAAGGGGAAGAGGTTCTCACCGTGGGAGAGCCATGCTACGGCACGAATGGGCCGGCTCGACCGGAGTAATACCACGGCCTCACAGAAAGCCGGCGTGAAACGACGCTTGCGTCGTGTTTCGCCGAGTGAGTGAGGGTACCGGAGGCCCAACCTCCCCCCCCCATGATGGCGCAGTTGATAAATCCATTGTTGTGGGGGAGGCAAAACTGCGCTTAACAATGCCCAAGGCAAGAGCAGTTTTTTAAAGGCCGGCAACGCACTTGTGACTCATCTGGTGTTGCGAGTGTCCATGGGCGGCGGTAATCAAATCACTTACCTTCACGTGATCCGTCTGCTCGTTTGCCTCCTTTATATAAAAAAAAGGGATTGTAAAGTTTGCATGTACCTAATAGTGTAAATATTTTGGACAATTTACTTGCGACCATTGCGATTAATTTTTCTACATCTATAGGTATAAATAGTAGGTATGTAATACAAAGTTTCTTTTTGTGTCTGTTTTTCCGCTTAGTTCTTCTAGTACATAATAGATTTTAATACGGTTTTCATCACTATTTAGAAAATTTATTCCGAAATGTTTATGTATTAGGTACATAAAATACGTTAATGCGATGTTTTGACATGTCATTGACGTGTCATCAGTAGATTGCAGCCTTACAAAGATTAATTTAACCACTGATTAAATATACTACTATCCTTGTCATTTCTATGCCATGAATAGAGGTGCCAATTGACTTATGAGCTACTTAATTTAATCTTCGTTTATAAGTAAGGGGTTCATTGTCTTTTTACTTTTTAAACATGAAAGAAAAATAATAGAAAGTCAAAAATATAAAAATAATATTAAGCGATTGTTGCTTTGTTCAACGTGACCTTGGGTATCATCGTATCAAACAAACGAATGTTTTATTTGGAATCAAAGACAAAATCCTTGTGACTTCAAAAAAATTCAAGTAAAATTCTAAAAGCGTTTCCTGATAAAATTATAATCTATACCAATAATACCAAATCCAACTCAAAAATCGGTCTACATTAATCCCTTTTTTCCGTTCCAATACCTTTTTAGGCCAATTTTCGAGCAATCAAAGATTGACGCTCCAAATTAATTATTGAGATTCATGGTCTCATTCTAAACATGAACTGAAAACCCTTGTAAGTACAGTCAGCAACAAGTCGGTTAGCACTTTAGTTATTTAATTCATAACAGTACACCTACACAATATTATTAAAAATATACCTATCGAAACTTTAAGACACAGAAAGATCGCAAAGGTGCTTGACTTTGTCGCCGTTTCCAAGCAAATAATGTAAGGGCCTTTTCATTGTCATGCATGTTTGCGCCCGCGTGCGGGCCAGGCACGCATGTTTGTTGCGGGCCGCACGCTGAGCAGATTATTTTGTATGTGCCCGCGTGCGTGTGGCGCGCATGACAATTAAAACATGTATGATACGATAGGTTGCGGGCAGCACGCATGCGTGCCTGGACCGCACGCGGGTGCAAACACGCATGACAATGAAAAGGCCCTATGTGTATACCACAGATTATAGAAAAAATTGTTTCTGTGATCTGGGGTGTACCTATACTTTACATCAAATAAACAAGCTCTATTTAACTTCGGTACATTTACATGACGTGGAAAATACTTTGAAGTCCGGAGCCCGGAAAGCCCGGAACCTTTGGGTATGCAGACGACAACACTGTCGTAGAGAGCTACATAGCCAACGCACGGACCGGTGGACCTCAAATCCAGTCTCTGAGAGAGGCCATGGTCGAGCGCTTGAATTTGTCCCTTAAGGCAGTCTCCGATTGGGGTGATGCCAATCTGGTCAAATTCAATAATAATAATAATAATAAGGGCCTCTACGTGTTGGCTTTGGCCCCATGCACGCCTTCGAAAGGTCCGGGACTTTGTAAAGTCCCGTGCAACAAAAAGAAATTATAATAAGATAATAAGAATAATAAATCATTTATTTCGGGTATCAAGGACCCATATGATAAAAACCTTAAAGCCAGCCTTAAGTTAGTAAATAGGGCTTAGGACTATGTTAGTAGCACTACACTTCGCACTCAATGTCTTTGTGCTCTCCGGTGGCACTTGTCCGCGGAAGCGACGGAACACCATGTCCTGCGGCCAAAAGTCTTCTTCCATGACGAGGGGCAGTAAACAATTCGGTACTCGCACCACGAACGCTTTAAAGTTGTCGTTGCGGCGCGACTCCAGCAACTGCACCCTCGGTGTGTACCTCGTCTTTTGGCGCACGTACTCGATGATGTCCTCCGCCTTAGTGTTGTAGTGCAGGCGGGAGACATACACCGGCGTGTTCAGCTTCGCGGCACGCATACTCGCGTTGGGCTCCGTAGGGGCTTTGCCGCAGCGGTTCTTGTTATTCCGCGATCGGCGCTTCCTCCTTTGCACCTTCTTTAAACCATCATCATCAGCCTTGTTCGGTGCCTTTTGTGGCACAGGCTTCATGTTTGGAGCGCCAGTGGCGCGCGCGGTGACGTTAGCGAAATCCCCGCGTAGTGGTTTCGCTGGCGCTGCAGGCACTGGCTGCGGGACCGGGCGGGCCGCGGCGGGCGGGCTGCGAGCCGCGGTGACGGGCGCGGGGCTGCGGGGCGCGCAGGCGGGGCGCGCTGCGAGCTCAGCAATCGACGGATGCGCTGGCGACGTAACTGCTGACGCGGAATTCCACGACGATGCCGATGTATCGAGGGCGGCTCCGCGACGCGTGTTTACGTTGGACGCATCGGCTGGTGACCTATTTACCGCCACACTATTGCGCAACTCGCTTACTTCTTTGCGCAAATCGGCGACGGTGTTCTGGGATGCATCCACATGGATGGATGGATGCATCAACTTCGTTTGCACATCCGCGAGGCTGGCTTTCAGAAAGACAATGTCCTTCAGAAGGCTTGTAACATCGACGTGGTCGAAAGTGACGGGAGGCAGCTTATGTAGCTCCTTCGCCACAAACGTCGGCACGTCGTCAGGGTCGGTCTCCTTGAACAGCGTGATGACCTCTTGCAGGCTTTTCTTAGTCCCGTCACGCCGGTGGGACACCATCTGGTTGCGCTTGTCCAGCACACTGAACAACAACAGCTTGGCAGCAGCTATGTCGTCCTCGCTGAAGTTCGTTGCGCAGATCTGGATAGCTGAAACCTCGTCCATCACATCCAGCTTCTGCTGCAGGAACGCCAGCAGCTCATTCACCACAAGTTGGTTACTCATGGCGAGTATTTACGAGCGACAGCCTGCGCCGCGCTAATCGATATAAAGAATACGTAAACGCGTCCGCATCGGAACGCTGCGCAAGCGAGACTCTCAATGCAGCTAAGACCCAGGCGTGTCTGTTCTCTGCCAAAAGGACGCCATTCCAGCTGGCTCCTACTTTTCGAGATGTGTCTTTACCGATAACCGACCGCCTTGAGCTCTTGGGCGTAACTCTGACGTCAGCGGCGGTACTTCACGTCGGAACAATTGATTCAATTATACCAAGCACAGGTTCGTTCGTGCGTGGAGTACTGCTCGCACCTTTGGGATGGCACAGCAAAGTATCAGCTTGAGGCGTTAGAGTCTATTGAGAAGCGTGCTAAGAAGCTCATCAACAACGACTCCCTTGTTCAGACCAAGCTCCAAAGTCTTGAGCATCGGCGCAAAGTTGCTAGTTTATCGGTTTTTTACCGGTTACATTTAGGAGAGTGTGCTTCAGATCTGCATGATCTAATTCCCTCCTGCCCTTTCTTCTATCGGACGGCCAGAAGCACCACAAGGCGCCATCGGTTCATGGTAGATATACCAAGAACCCGAACAAAGCGCTTTGATTCCACTTTCATTGTGAAAACCGCCAAGCAGTGGAATGCGCTGCCCGAGTGGGTGTTTCCCAACAGTTACAATCTGGGTATCTTCAAGTCACGAGTGAATCGGTTTCTTCTAGGCAAGCGTGCTCCATCGTAGACCGCATCATCCCTTAACATCAGGTGAGATGGCGGTCAAGCGCAAGTCTATCATAGAATAAAAAAAAGAAAAAGTTTAACTTTTAAAGTATACCAGTTCATTTATTAATTAGATTGTTAAATAATTTACTGAAACTTAGTTTACCTTCCAAGTTTGTCTAGACCTCGCGTGACAGTTTAACCATCTGGTTACATAACCCGACAGAGCTAAAATATAAGTAGTAAACGGTATCACGCTACCCTCCTACTTGATTAATTAGGCTTATTTATTATTTTGATTTACCTTTTTGGGTATCAAAGGATACCTTATGTTTATACAGATGTCAAACTGCCAAATTCGTAATGGACACATTTGTTTGTTTGTTTAGGTAGGTACGACTATTTATTCATTTATTTACTCAAAATTTCTACTAATATATAATAATAAAAATGCGAAAGTGTGTTTGTAAGTTTATCCTTCACGTAACAACGTAGCGATAGTTCGCCATGACTTTTTGCCCAGAGATAGTTTATGAGCCGGAGAGTATCATAAGCTAGGTACTTTTTTTATCCCAGTAATTTATGTTCCCCTGGGCTAATCGAAAATTAGCCCACCTCCACGTGAGTTAAGCATAAGCATAATCGGCCTACAATGTTCCCACTACTGGGCCTCCTCTGTGAGAGGGAGTGGGCCGTAGTTCACCACGCGGGCCCAGTGCGGGTTGATAGACGTCACATGTTTTTCGTAATTTTGGTTCTAGGACATGCCGGTTTCCTTACGATGTTTTCCTTCACCGTTAAAGCAAGTGATAATTAATTTCTAATACGCATATGACTTCGAAAAGTCAGCGGTGCGTGCCTCGGAATCGAACTCGAACCATTCGCCGTGGGAGGCACATGGTTAAACCACTAGGCTTTCACTGAGTGAAACACACACGTGAGTTAAACCGCGGGCAAAAAACCTAAAAAATTACAGTTAGGTTATAATTTCAAAAAATTAAATGTTAGTCAACTTTGGTCGCTGGTTGTACAACTGAATCCGAAAGAGTCACAGATTGTTAATTAATCTATTTTGCTTAGATCATTCACGTGTGTTTAAGCAACTGCTAGGTACCTACTTGTGTGTTTTTTTAGTTTTGGTATATATCTAAGGATAAGAATAATTTAATAATATTTTAAAATAGTTAAATTAAATAAACTTCTACGTAAGAGGAGAAAGCAGATAGGATTACTAATTGTACGTTGTCATGATCAAAACAGGAGTTTTATGCTAAAAACCTTTTGACGAATATATGTATTACGAAAAAGTTGCCTGATGAGCAATTTGTGTCACATATGAACGACCGATTAAATGTAAAAAGCAAAAAAAATCTCACACATCAAAATGTAGCCTTGAATACGAAAATATCGGATTATACGAGTAAGTATTTTTTTTTATTGAGTTCATAAATGTATGTAACTTGAGATGATGTTATTACTTATTTTATTAGGCATAATTATACTTACTTAAAACGAGTGAGTATATTAATAAAACACAAAAATAAGATACTTTTAAATCAAGTAATAGCATCTAAAAAGTTAATTTAAATCCCCGCAAAACACGCAACAATTTATGCCCGATTTCACTTACACCAGGAGACACCAAAATGCAATGTAATGCTTAAAATCAAAGTGCTTAATTAATAAGGAGTTACTTAACACAAAAAAAGATTTTACCTACCACCAAGCCACAACAACTAAGGACCTAAGGCGCCGCCTAAAGTTACGATCGTGCCCCATGGGTACATTGTTATGGACATGTTCACACTGTACTACATATTATTTTTTATGGTTTTTGTTACAAGTCCCGGACCTTTCGAAGGCGTGCGTGGGGCCGAAGCCAACACGTAGAGGCCCTTTACAATTTGAATATAAAATGTAATGGTGACATAGCTGGTGATCACCCCTGCATGCACCACAGAAATACACCCAAGGACAATCACCAGCTTATGCAGGACTATTGCAATACATGTGGAAAAAAGAAATTACTTGGGCTATTTACATATTATGTATTATTACATATTATATACATATTATTAGTACTATATATTAATGAGCTATATACTGTATGCTATATATTATAGCGTAGTCTGAAAGCAGCTTAATGCTTAGGCAACTCCTAAGTTAACAGATTATTGACTCCAGCACAGAAGGTAGAGAGCCTTTCACATAAGAAGTCCCTGGCCTTCGACGCTTTGTTGACTGAACTTGTTACTTGGGCATCTCCTTTCATTGAGCGTTATTTTGGCTGTCTTCAGTGAAAATGGCCAATACTGTCGTGGGAAGCAACTGACATTTAGTTGGACAGATCTTGGCATTAACTAGTCTGGCAGGTCAGGGTATTAACCTAGACAGTTAACATTATAATTTGAAGCTTGGAAACTTTCGGCAGCGGCGGCGACCTCTCGCGCCCGGCCCTAGTTCAAGCCATGGTCCGGGGCGAGGGGGAGTGGGAGGTAGTCGCCTTCTTCTGCGAAGCAGTCATGCTAGCGAAGGAGGCGGCGGGACGGGAGAGGGAGAGATTCTCCCGTCCAAGCCGCCGCGGTAGACGCTCCGGGCGTCGGGAGCCGCGTGACGACTCCCGGCCACCGTAGGCGCGGGCCTGCGGGCGGTGAGTAATGGGTAGCTCACCGTCCGATCAGGACCAGGCCCGTGCCGAAAAAAAAAATAAGCTTGGAAACTTTACAATTCGATCTAGCGCTTCGTAATATTTAACATTTAGAAGGAACACGAACAATACGCATCTCATTAACTATATGGCTGTATTTAAAATTACTAGCTATGCTCCGTAGTTAAACCCCCGTTGCTGGGTTCCTAAGGGTCGTAGCGAGTTGTTAAATAGCCTATACTATTCCTCATGAATCTGGCTAACATATACAAAGGAATTTCGAATCCGGCTGGTAGGCAGTCAAGCTCTTTAGATTTATTATATTAGTATAAATTCTACTTAGTCGAGATTGTGCTCTCGACTAGAATAATTTTAAGATCAATTCTAAGTTATGTAAAAAAATAACAAGTTTAATTATTTATTATCATCACAACCAAACAAATTAAATGAACTTCGCTCAATTTGTCAAAGGCTGGTTATGTCAATAGAAAGCGAACAGTATAAATGCGTCTTATGGTTGGCATCAATTAAATCGAACCAACGATGGATGAGTTGAACAATTTGTTAACTTCGGAAAGCATAAGGGTTTGGGGACCTATTTCATCGTTTTATGCCCAGATAAAATCAAACCAGGCTCTTACTTTTTCTCGGTTTCGTAAAGAAAGTTAAAATAATATCCAAGTTTAGGGAGTAACATTCTTCTGTGTGCTGCCTACACTTTACTGCCGTTACTAATCAGTTTGCTAGGAGCGGCAAATAGTTCAATATTTTATGTCATATTATCGTTTATTGTACCGGATAACGTGTTACTTAAATATCCATCCATCATTTTATGCTGGTTACGTACCCGTAAAGAAAAAACTGTAAATCAAGTGACGGTATAGCAATTTCCGTAGTTTTCTATCCCTTGCAAACTTTTTCACTTTTCCATAATGTTCCAACTTTTGTCTTCTCCTTAATTTAAGGCTTTGTGTAATTCCTTCTTGGTCTGCCTATTTACTTCTTGCATATTTTTTCCATTCTTTCTTGTTTTTTAGGGTTCCGTAGTAAAACTAGGAACCCTTATAGTTTCGTCATGTCTGTCTGTCTGTCTGTCTGTCTGTCTGTCTGTCCGTCCGTATGTCACAGCCATTTATTTCCGGAACTATAAGAACAATACTGTTGAAACTTGGTAAGTAGATGTATTCTGTGAACCGCATTAAGATTTTCACACAATAATAAAAAAAAAAACAATAAATTTTTGGGGTTCCCCATACTTAGAACTGAAACTCATTTTTTTTTATTTCATTTAACCCATACGTGTGGGGTATCTATGGATAGGTCTTCAAAAATTATATTGAGTTTTCAAAAAAAATATATGATGTACATTACCATGTAAACTTCCACCGAAAATTGGTTTGAACGAGATCTAGTAAGTAGTTTTTTCAAAATCATCAAAATTCCTTCAAAAACAAAGTTTGTTATGCGGTCCGGTTTTTTTCACTTTATACGTCCAAAACTGATACGGAACCCTCGGTGCGTGAGTACGACTTGGACTCTATCCCCGACGCTATTAACACAGTCTCGCACTTGGCCGATTTTATTTTATTTTTAACATAACAAAAAAATATTTTATCATCTCGCAATAGTACAAAATGATTGAAAACTAATGAATCACCCTTTCTGTTACCAATAATAATGTAACTCAGATGAACCAACATTGAAGCTTGATCTAATTCCTATTAATCAATTTGGCGCTATAGCGTTCATAACACGATCAATTTTGTTTTATTATTTATTGAAACCTATTGTTTAACAATTTCACGTTTGGCTACATACGTTATATGGCCACGTCACACTATATTGTTTTTTCTCCAAGTTTCTGTATATTTTGCGCAACACTGCTCTTTTTTATCTCTTGCTTTTCGGTTATTACATTGGTAGATACGTACCTACGTATCTACCAATGTAATAACCCTTTCCCAAAACATGAAGTAGGTACCTACCTACTAACCTTACCTACCGTTTTCGGAAAGGGAAGAGTTAAATTTATTTAAAGATTCCATACTCAAAAGGAAAAAGAAACCCTATAGGATCATTTCGTTGCTTTCACACTTTTCGTCTGTTTGTCTGTTAAGACGCTTTTTCTAAGGAACGCACGAAAGTATCAAGTTGTCTGAGTGTCTTTAAGTCATGAGTAAATCGGTTTCTTCTAGGCAAGCGTGCTTCATCGTAGACCGCATCATCGCATAACTGGTGAGATGGCGGTCAAACCTATTTTTAAATAAAAAAAAGTTGAAATACTTAAATATAAAAAAAAGGTTGTGGCGTAGCAATAATCTGGCAATTTATCATGATTTATGCCTGTCAAAAAATTATTTTGAAGCAGGCAAATTCTGGAAAAGTCCACCATCAATGACGTCGAGTGTACATAGACTAAGTAAAATGATCTTAGACAGTGTATTATGTTGAAATTTGAGATGGCCCTGCTTGGCAAAGTATGTGCGGTCACCAATTTGCTGGTTTAAAATTCAGTTTTAAGATTTGGCCTCATACACACACGCCAATTAAAAAAAAAGCTTGTAACCAAATATTATGTAGTTCTTCTGCTTGTAAAATCTTGTAATTTTATCACAGTATTCTCATAAACGATCCCATCAAAAATCCAATAATTAAATATGGATTTCATACTCATAATCATAATAAAAGACAAACTAGACTAGATACACGCGTAATTTCTGTCAATAAAACCTAGTCTATACAAGTTAGCCGTTGGGTACTCCCAAGAGAAATTATACCGTATAACTTGAAATAAATTTAGTGTAAAGCGTATAAAATGAATCAATACAGACAATTATAGCAGTTTAGATTTTATCGTACTTAGTTAATAGACGTGATAACGTGTTAAAGGAATAATAATACTACGTATTAATTTATTTAGTTTAATATAACAATGGAATCAAATAACTAGTATATTTTAATAATTTGTCCAGCTGTGGAAGCTTTTTATTAATTCCGCAGCTGGTTAAAGGCCGTTCTTATAAGAAAAGCACGGCTATTGATCAGCATATTCACTTATTAGATGTTGCAAACTTATTAAATCTTGTTATTAAATATTTAAGAGATTCCCAAAAAGAACTGATTCGAACACAGGCAGGATTCGAACCTGCAACCTCTACCTATACCGGGCAGCGGTTCTACCAACTGAGCCACAGCGTCATGTCTGAATCAGTTGAAATTGGAAACCTCTTTCTACGCCTCTTAATATATGTTGACGATTTCAGACTTAATCTTTAGGCTAATTCAGGTTTCCATATTTCATATCAGGTTTTTTTCCTTCAAAGTTTGTCAAAGGTGACACAGAATACCTACTACAAAAGGATAAATCCATAAAGACAAATAAATAGCAACTCTTTGGCGCCAGCATTTTAACTAACGATGACGATTTAAGAAGCTTTCATATACAGGTCTTCTACGTAATATATCATTTTAACCTTAACGTAGTATCCTTCACTCTGTTTGTCGTTGTTTAATTTAAACCCATAAATACCCTTTCCTGATACTTCCATATACTCTCAAAGGGATGGGATGTTCTATTATTAGCTGTATTCAGAGCGGAACAAACAGTTCGCCAAGTCAATGAAGTAATACTAAATTCCTTTTGCTCCTAAATTAAACGATGAAGTTCAAATAAATCTGAAGAGTTTTTGTAAGTTGTTCAATGAGTATTATTCCGAAAAACATTTAGAATATCGAATACCCGATTCCTCTTACCAACTGTTTATAGGCAACACTATCGTTTTCTTATCTGTCAAATTTAGGCGAAATCCTTATAGCTTGGTATAAGGTTTCCTTTCATCATTTTATATTCTAAATTAGCTGATAGAAATCCTCTAGATCCTTTCAAAGGACTAGTTTGTTTTAATCAAATTAGACACGAAATTAAATCCATGATCTCTTTCTGTCCAAAAACGGTCATTGTGTACATAGGTAGGTACCTCTACCTACTAGTTAATGTTCATAAACTAGGCAAACAACAAGATAAAATTGTATAGAAAAAAAAAACGCTTGGCTGCATATTATTTAAATATTTTAACCATAAGTCAGTTCCACAGTGAAGACGAATCTAACGACACCTATTATGTTGAAATCCATTAAGCCGTTTAAGCTATACAACGTGTTAAAGAAATTGACATATTATAAACATACATACACTTGACTAACAATAGCCTCCTTCTGTGGCAGTCGAGTAAATAGTAGGTACCTACTTATCAAAAATATTAAAAAGCTGCTTTTTGTAGGTAATCAAAATGAGATAGTCTCAGTTTTGATGATAATTAACTGCTTCATACTAAATTGATGCATGATTGGTAATTAATTATTAGGGGGTTACAGGAAGCGAAGAAAACTAATAAGAGTCGGATTTATTGTTGTTTGCCCATCTTGAACAGGGTTTCTTGAAAATTTGAGTGCTCATACACTCAAATTTGGCGCCTGGGCGTTTTTCCATTAGACTGCAACGGCACGCACATTTTCATACACTAAAATTTTCAAGAAATCTTTTTCTCATACGTTTTTTTAGCTTCCTGTCCGTCTGTCATGGTTTCGCCTAAAAGAAAAACGCCCCTGTGAGTTTTATTATATTGCTATTAAAATAATATAATTACAGTGTTTTTTAGGTATGTATGTGATCAAAAGTTTTGTTATAGTATTCTTACTTAATTAAGCCATATTCATAAGTTAAATAAACTCCACATGATTTGCTTTGATCTAAGTTTAATTTGTTTGCGTAAAAAAAACCTTTAAGTATATTTGCGTGAGAAATCACAAACACTTTTTATTATAGCTACCATAATAAAATGTCATAAACTTATCCATTTGTTAGGAAGAAAACAAAATATGCAAGTAAACAAAATGTTCAATAATATCAACACCCGAATAAACAGCTGTAGTAAAACCTAAAACAGGGTACCTACGTTACTCAACAAACACAATACGAAAACGAATTACGTGAAACACTTGCTCGATATTTTCCATAAACCTACAGCGGTTGTCCTGAAACTTGAGACGTTTCGCAATATAAACTGGGTTCCGTACAACTTTATTGGCAGTAAAATTGAGATGACAATAATTCGTTCCGACAGACTGACGCGTAATCGAAAATCAAAGATAACCCACTAGATTGCTTTGTAACCTTGAACTTGTTTATGAAATAGGTATATACGTGATAATTTCTTTAGGATTTGTTCGCATAACATGAAAACGGTATTCCGATTTTTTTATTAGGTATATGTAGGTACTTATTCTTGGAGCTCCGGAAATTAAATTTCATTTAAATATCTATAAATATAGTGAAAAATAATTACTGCCATGTAGAAGGAAAAAATATAGATATTTTAATTACTTTTCCATTTAAAAAGACAGTATTGGAATTTTAGGTAGGTACCTAGCTATTTGAAATACCGTACTCTCTTTTCAAGTACTGTTATTTTTTCTTAAATACAAACATAATTATCTACTGGCACACAGTGGAGATAGTAATTTTGCACATGAGAGCAAGCGAGACATTTCCGTAACAAAATAACAGACGCACTTAATTATCTTCACGTAGCCTTCATTTAGGTACGTGCGGCCTCAAACACACGACTCTTATTGCAAAGAAGAAAAACAATTCATCATTCAGGATTTTTACTTATCACTCACACTTTACTGCGAAAAATGTTAAACACCAAAATGCTTAACAGTGTACCCATACATATTAAAAATACCTACATAGGTACTCGTATTATCCCGTATCGATCAGCGCTTCATTTTGTACACTTATTAAGCAACACCTGTGTCTAAAAGGAAAAAGTCTTTAACGACTGAGGGGTCCCGATTACGTCCTTCAAATTGAAGCTGTTTGCATAGTGCATACCATTTATTATTGGGTGCCTGTATGTGTATAACTGACTCCTTTGTTGTGTGCGGTACAAAGACTTTCTGACACATAATAATTATGTAACAGTCTTGTCATAGATGTATGAAATTGTCTTTTACATAATGTTAATTATTTTATTTAAATTGATAAAATGGTTTTTACTGCTTTGTTGGTCTAGTGATTGTAAGCGCGACTGCTGAGCGTAGGTCTTGGCTTCCATCCAAGGGTCAGGAAAAGTGTTATTGGAAATAGTATTTTGAAAAGCCAAATTATCAGACTTAAAATATAACTCTGGTAATATTGTGGGTATACTATACCTACGGGATGATTTTCCAAGTATGCATGATTAGCAAATCCGAAACTATAAAAAATGCGAAAAATAGGTAGGTACCTACTCAAAGCAGTCACGGGGCCGATTTTGATGAAAACTAAAAGGGTAGCATTAGACGGAAAAATAAATTTTCCTAACCAGGAATTGAATCCCTTGATTTTGGAAAAAAAAAACACTGTAGGTATGTAGGTACACTATCTATCACTATGTGTAATAAAATCATCCAACAGTATCGCTAATAAGAATAAAATTCTGGGAAGTAATGACATAAACTAAAACTAATTAATATTTCTCTTTTAATTAAAGTTTTTATCAAAATCGGCCCTTCGACTTCTTTGAGTATTTTTCGCTATTTCTTGTACCTAGTTTCGGATTAGGTCATCTACGCACACTTCCAAAATTCATCCGGTACTACTTTTGTCTTCCTTTTCCTTCGGGGTATACAGATGTGACGTTTTATAAAAAGGTTAGTCTGGAAGTCGAGCTTCGGATTAATTTTCGTGTTTCACAATTACTTTAACATTTTCCTGAGGAGAATCATCGAATTAATGATGTTCATGCTTCATTCAAAAATGTACTTAGAATGAATAAATAAACACTGTTACGAAGAATTTTCTATTTTTTCTTCATAATTAATTAGATTGAACTTACTGAGGTTTTATAAATACCTTATGGTATACCTCTAATAACTTCAAAAGGAAATTAGAAACTAACGTTAGTTCTGTACATAAAATAGTTTTATTTTGCTAATTTATGAAATTAATATTTTAGAATAGGTACCTATCTAATAATTTCACAACTTTGAAAACGATTAACATTTCCTTTTTGTAATGAAAATCTTTATATACGATCATTAACTAATTAAATCTGTGGCTTTTCTAATTCTAGATTGGTTTGAGCTTGACAAGATATTATAAAATGAAACACTTTCTTAGAACTTAAAAATAATTTATCTATTTGACTTTTGAAAACCTCTGTATTTTGTGTTTTTTGTTATAGATGATTGTGTGTTTGAGATGATTCTGGGAGACATTAAATTAAGGCAAAAAAAAAGATCTTCATCTACACACTTTCTTACGAGCAATATCACTAACATCAAGCAACTCTTGATGACAGATCCATATACGTTTTTAATTTACTTGGCATACCTACTTTTATTTAACAGTCCCTCACTGTTTTACCAACAAATAACAACTATATGTACAAATACCTATTACTAACTTTAGTACTCATAAAAATACATCGAGTGCTTTTATAAGTACATACCTACGTATATTTGTAATGAAGCACCCTTTATGTTTGATGTCGTCATTTGTCATTTCGGATAAACATGTTTTTCTAGCGAGCGTCAAGTGTGATGCAGAAAATTAGAAAAACAGGAAATTAAAGATTGTGTATCGTATTTGTGTTCCAAATTGGACGAACTTCATCCCTCTTCGAATAATTGGTTATATCCTAAGGGCTCATACGCACTAGCGGTCCAGACAGGCGGTTCGCCTAAACGTTAGATTGCTTCAAAGCAGAGAACTGCGTTTTGGTCCATCACAATCAAAATGGACGCTGTGGAGGTAGTTTATTATCATCTATTCGTACTATCGAAATTAAGACGAATAGAAAAGAAAAAAATAACTTCTCTTTGTTGAATTTCAACGATATTCTTGTCTGTGTCGAAGTTCATGGCTACGTAGTATTCACGTGTAAACTCACATGCAGCCCGCCGCAAACCGAGCTGCGAGGTGGGCAAAGTCAAAATGGTGGTTAGTCGCGAAGTAGGCCGGCCGCTGCCCACTGTTGAATTTTGTGGTGTTTTAGTGCGTACAATCTCAGATTTTGGAAAGCATTTAGGCTTGCTGCAAACCTAAATGTTACCTAAAATATGAGAAAAATACGCTAACCGCGTGATCATTCACCCAAACAGTTGCCCACTAGTGCACATCAGCCTTCTTCATCTTGTCTGTTGCTTTTTAATTGGTGGTTGTGTTGTAAATTATTTAATCCCTTGATGGTAGTATTTTATCTATTTCCTGATATTATTATCATGGTGACGCAAATGCGTGTCGTTGATGGCTGTTTTTTTGGTTTTACGATGTAAGTAGGTAGGTACCATTGACGAAAATAATGACATAAATAACTTTAGGTATTGTTTGATTATTTATAAAACACAAATATGGATAATCAGTCTTACACGTGTTCGTAAAGCCACAAAAGCAACAAATATTTTATTAACGCAAATAAGGATAATTATTGCGCCAGCTACTGTTTTCTTTTTCATGAAACTCAATAGCCACCGTTACTGACATGGAAAGTACTGAAATACAATACTTATTATTAGCAGAAGTTTTCTTTATACGTGTTCGGAATACATACGAAGCCCTTGAGTAATGAATAGTTGTATAAAACTAATGAATAAGTTTCTCTTTTAGAGGATTGGCCCTATTGTATGACTACATGGTATTGGAGAAGTAGGCAGACATGTTGTAAGTTTATCATGAATTGAAAAAGTTCCCTTGAATAACGATAAATACTCTAGGCTGTAAGTATTACGGCTAACTTACTAACTATTCTTTTTACTACGCCTGAATTATTTCCATATGGCTAGTGACATGAGAAAGAAGTAAGCAATCTGGCAGTAACCAGCAAGACTTTACGCTGATGACATGTAATGTTTCCGAAATGCAATTCAAATTCCGAGTTGCGCGAAGTTTATAAACGTCATCCTCAAACCACTTCCTACTGTTTACTGTGACTTATAATTTTGGTAGAATTTAAGATTATCATCGTTGACAAATGGTGTAATGATCGAATTGATTCGATGATTTCGATGACATTGATCATTTCACTGGCGCAGTTATGTGAAAAGAAAAACCATGGCATGGGTACCATGGTTTTTTTTTCACATATCTGCGCCAGCTATACAATAATAGCTCATGTCTTTGCATAATGTTAGGCAGATAATAATTTGGTAACTCGGCTAATTACTGAGGGTGCGCGCCAGACATACTTTAGTATCGATGCTTGCGGAGGTTTTTCTAATGCCTCCTATTTTAATATTATAATTAGACATATTTGGAGTTGGAAAAAAGTTATTTTTAATAAAGGTTATTTCGTGGTAAAAACTTTTCAATAATTACGGAACAACCTTTGAAAGTTAAAAAAAAAAAAAAACTTAACTTATCTTTATTTTCCTACAGACGTTTTGGTACAGTTTATGGAAAAGGGTTCGATTAAATACTTATCTACTTAATTACGAGAAAAAAGGCTTGTTTGGTGTTCCAGATTTGTGGTAAATAATAATAAATTATACTGAAAGGGTCTAAGGACAAATAAACTTTAGTGAATGTTTCTATAATATTCACAAAGATTTTTAAGGGTTCTATCACACGCATACGATCAATGTCACATCTATTCCTTGATTAACGTCGGTTACGTAGATAATAAGCTCAGGATGATCGATGATTTCGGCTTGTAGAACACGTCAAACGACAATCAATCAACTTTGAGGTTCTTTATTTATCTGCAACCAAAGCAGAATGTTTATTAATCAATTGAAAATAATAAAATTACGCTTTGTCGATGCGTAAGAGATATACTATCGGTATGCTGTAATAGCGCACAACGTTTACTTGAACTTGATAAATACCATCGATCTTTGTCGATCGTATGGGTGTAATAACACTAAGGGCGGGTTGCTTCAAACCATCTGTATTTGTAAGTCAGTACGTAATCGTTAAGTCAGTATGAAATTGTCATACCTACAAGCCACCATATTTGACGGTTACAGATAGGTACGTAACTGTAAGATGAAACAACATGGCCTAAGTCGATTAGCGTTCACTGTGTGTTGTCATTATTAGCTACCTTTTTAGGAGATTACGTGATTATGATCTACTAGCTGTTGCCAGCGACTCCGTTTGTGTGTAGGTACTTTTATCCCGTTGGAATTTCGGAAAATCCAGTCTTAGTCCTTATCTACATCATAAAGGGAACCTCTGTGCCAAATGTCAGCTTTCTAGATTCCGCGGTTCGGGTTGGGCTTTGATGAGTCAGTGAGTGAGTGAGTCAGGACTTTTCCTTTTATATGTTTTGATTGATGATGTGTGATTTCCAGCCAAAAAATGTGGACCGGTTTTAATTTCTTAGCTGTCTAATACACGTGTAACCTTAGAAGACCGGTATTCCCCAGTAATTGGGTTGTAAAGGTCAGAGTCTGTTCATGTAAAATACTGATATTTAGCCGCATCTAGTTAGACTGGAGGCTGACCTCCTGAGATTAGAAGAAAAAGCTAATTGGATGATGAGCTATTGAAAAAAGAAAGATTATGGAATAGGTACCTAGTAAGAACCGCATTTCCAACAGTAATAATATAACACAACAATAAAATCCTAGTATGCCTGCCAATGACAATAATGAGGTGGTCCTTAGGCATAAGAATAATAAATTATACGAATCTCCTTTGTGTGCACAAGGCGCCCCACGTTAAATACGTTTTTTTTTTTATAAAAGGCGAGACGGTAGGCTATTATCGAGACCTTGAACACGTCTGGCGCGAGAGTTTTTTTCTATGTATAATCTTTATTATTCTTATGCCTTAGGTAAGGTTAGATATTATAAATAATTAAGATAATTTTCTCACTTATTACCAAGAAACAAGATGAACAATCCTCAGTTTTAAAAACATACACAAATAAAACACAAAGAAATTACAATAGTACACTCTAAAAAATGGAATAAGTATTATGTACGAAGAATAAGAAAAAAAAAACACCCTTAATCAGATAATAAATAACTGGAAGTATCTTCATCAAAAAGATAAACACGCAGAAACTGTTTTATTTTTTCATCACCTGTGCGAGACATTAAACAATCCCATGAAAAACATAAACAGTTTAAGAGTATCTCTAAATTAATGTCCGTTCGTAAATTTTACTTATGTTCTTTGCAGAGCATAGCTCATTTATCGCAGTGTAGGATTAGCTAGGAATTTATGAAAATCCTGTTCCTTATGCAACATACCTAAATTTTTTTTGTAACTTGCGCTATTTATGCTATGTGTATGCTACTAGAATAACGTGAACGAAGCATATGGACTTTCCTTCTTCTTTGCCGAGAGCCACTCGAAAGTTAAGTAATTATATTATTAGTTTTCTTTGAATTTAAAAATAAATAACATAAATTATGTGAGTACTGTTGGTGGACAATGTTTTGTTATTTTAAAAGCAAGACGAAAAATAAATGCACCCAGCACTGAGTTACGTATCGCTGATGGCGGTCGTCGATTTTAACGGTGACAATATTCGACGTATAGAGAAAATTTATAGTGCTTCGAACAAAAGTTTACATTAAATAATAAAAGCCTTATCTCTTCGTTCTGGGTGCAGTATTTTTATAAATATAATAAAACGTGCATTCCTTTTGTGGGACCATTGAATCCATTTGCTGAAATTGATATATTAGGTCTTTACCTATGAAATTGCCGTTCTGCAGTACTGGCCATTTCAAATCAAAATAATTTTTGTTTGGCTTGAATTCTAATTTCAAATTAATTTTATTTTAAAAACATGGATTTTTTTTTTCCAAAAGTAGTCATTTGTTTATTGATTAGTGTTACATTTTCATCGCATTTCAATCATTTTCGTCATCATGGATACGTTAAAAATTCGAGTAATTATGGAATACGAGTACCGTCGTAGCAGCAACGCGCCACAAGCGGCACGCAACATCAACGACGTTTACGGAGCTAACACTACATACCAACGCACCACCTGTTATTGGTTTGCTCGCTTCCGTTCTGGAAATTTCGACCTGAAAAATGAACCTCGCGGTCGTCCGAAGACTTTGGTCGACAATGACGAATTAAAGGCGATTATGGAAGCTGATGATACACAATCTACGGCTGAATTAGCAGCAGCTTTCGACGTTAGCGTCAAAACAATATTGGTCCATTTGCGTCAAATTGGCAAGGTAAAAAAGCTTGACAAATGGGTGCCCCACGAACTCAATGATCGCCAGCGCGAAGTACGCGTCGAGACGTGCCTTGCACTGCTCAACAGACACACAAATGAAGGAATTATGAACCGCATTGTTACCTGCGAAGAGAAATGGATTCTGTTTGATAACCGCAAGCGCTCAGCAAGTTGGTTGGATCCTGGTTCAGCACCTAAACAATGCCCTAAACGAAAACTTACCCCTAGAAAAGTGATGGTCACTGTTTGGTGGTCTAGCGCCGGTGTGATTCATCACAGCTTCTTACCAAACGGGGTGAGCATTACTGCAGATGTGTACTGTGAAGAACTGAACACAATGATGAAGAAGCTGGCACATCTCCAACCAGCATTGGTCAATCGCTCGTCTCCACTGCTCCTGCACGACAACGCGCGACCTGATACTGCACAGCAGACGGTCTCCAAGTTGCAAGAACTGGGGTTGGAAGCTCTCCGTCATCCGCCCTACTCACCAGACCTTGCGCCTACAGACTACTACTTTTTCCAGAATTTGGATAACTTCTTGGCGGGAAAAAAATTCAATACCCGAGAGGCAGTACAAAATGCCTTTGAAGCTTTTGTTGCCTCCCGTCCAGCTGATTTCCTTAAGAAGGGCATCAATAAACTGCCACTGCATTGGCAAAGATGCATTGATTGCATGGGTGATTACTTCGATTAATACAAATAAAAAATACATGAAAAAAATTCGTTTAAATTTTTTCATACAAAACGGCAATTTCATAGGTAAAGACCTATTATCTCGAATTTAATGACATCGTACCTATGTTGCTTCCAGTATTAATAGGTGTTAAAGTATGGAGTTGCCGTTTAAATTTAGGTGGAAATATTTGTTGGAGCCATAAAAACTAACGTGACATACACAAAAAATAAAATTCTCAAGCGTTTTTATAACGCAATGGTGTTAAAGATATCGTCGAAATGCAATGCTGCAATGGATATTATTAAATTTTTACCCATTTTGTATTAGGTGCTTAGTTCCGCTTTAAGAGAGGACGCTTGACGTTTCTGCAAAGTTGGAAAACACATAAGCACTTATGCTTTTCGAGTTTGCGCTTCTGTTATATTTGTATACTCGTAAATCTGAAAAAAGTAGAGGTATATGACGTGTAATACGTTATCCAATACTTAAACAAGATATCTACGGATCAACCAATTATTATTGGTTGATCCGTAGATATCTTGTTTAAGTATTGGATAACGTATAACGCAGCCATTCTAGTGTTGATAACACATAAGTATTTTATAAACTATTAGGCAAGAACAAAGGTCTGATTAAATGTCAAACAAAGTAGTAAAGTCAAACACGCGAACAGTTAGAAGGTTTCATATTAGCTGTGGTATTCGCATTCTTGGTTTTTACGATTTAAACTCATGGCGAATTCCACTAATGTTGTAAGACCAAAGTGATGAATCAACACAATTTCATTTGGATAAAAATACAGCAAATAAAAATAAACGACAAATTATATATCATGAGATTTGACAACTATTATACTAAATAAGTTTTCAGAAACAAGAGTAAGAATCATACTATACTAATCATCATAAATTAATTACTAAGGAATATGCATAAGCCCCAACTGAAGCATGCGCAAAATCAAATCAAATTTCGTTTCAATGAGACCTTCAAGATTGAACAATGCTTAACTGCAGATCCGGGATCCGACATGATTACGCACTTACTTAGTGACTTTAGATTCCGTAGTTGTCTGTGTTTGAAAGTAAGTACGTTCAATACAGAGATTCGATACAAAATCTATGCTACGAGCACTTACGTCTTCGGTTGAGCGCGAAGCGATAGCCTTGTACATGATTTCCCTCAAAGACCTTCTGCCTTTAAGATTTTAAAGGCAAAAAGTCTTTGAGGGAAATCAAATTTACATAAGAACCTATTGCTTAGATATTAGAATGTATAATATCCTTTTAAAATATACCTAACAGACAGGCCATTGATGGCTGTAAGAGTTTTTTTTTTTTAAACAAATGAGCCATTAATAATCTACAATGGAGCACGCTTGCCTAGAAGAAACCGATTCACTCGCGATATAAAGACACCCAGCCTGAATATTCTGTACCGACACGCCGCGTGATATCACCGCGAGAACTGCCAATTTGTTTGCGAACGTTCGAGGGAGAATCTCACGGTGACATTTGTCACGCGGCATATCGGTACAGAATAGACAGACAGCAGAAGTGTGACATCAGACATAAAGTTTCATACATTACAAATTCTTCTGCTCCAAGCATTTACTGTACACGAACTTCACTCATATTATTTGGTGTGCTCCTAGCTTTTATTGTCGTAATAGAAGTGATACTATATTTCAAGCCAAATGATACGAAAAAAAAATCTAAATAGCTAGCTACGTTTAAAGGCACTTACCATCGGTAAATGGGCATAAAAAAATATCCAAATATGTTACTGAAACTGATAACTATAGTAAAATTGCTTATATTAAATGATGTAGGTAAATGCGTTAATGGTTCCTGTATGTTCCTATAAGTTCGGTAAGTTGAAAATTACAGCCGAAGCGATATTGCTAAAAGAAAGCAGAGGTTATAATTATCAAAGCGCACGTATGTCATACGACATTTTATAACACATTTGCGAGGAAAGAAATAAAACTCGGACTTTATTAAACGAATATTAATCTTTAATCACTCAAATTAGCGATGCGCGCGCATCAGCGCTTTTTTTTAAGGCAAAGGCACAAAAACAGCCTGTATTACTAATAAGGTAAAATAATATTTATGTGTTTTTGTTACAGATAAATGGTTGTAATGTATTGTCAAAGCCAATTAAATTAAAGAATGAACATCTCCCAAAGTTAATTTTATTCATAAAATGTTGGCCACTTTTCTGACATAAAAGCTCTTTGCTAGATTTAAAAAAGTACCGTTCGTTTTAGACGTGCACCTACAAAAATGCACTACAACACGATCAAAATGTATGGAACAGCTGATTTTTTTTTTCATATTTCAGTTTCGGTCCCATAATAAAAGTTGATCATATTCATGAGTAGGTACTTACACCTCCTAAAATATTCGCACTGGTTTTAATTTTACCCTGTATATCTTCTACTAAAATTTTCAGGATTTTTCAACTGGGCGTTTGCCACGTGCACAAATGTTTTTTACGTTTACAAACACTTGTTTTAGTCGCCGTTAGTTTGTAAACCCAATCTAAACTGTTGATAAACTAAACTCTAAACTACTAAACCATTTAGTGTAACAATGTTTAGTAAAAGTATAACAAATAGGACCTATCTACCGTACCTAAATCAAATATATGTATTTTTTTTTACGCTTATGAGATCATAGTTTTCAGAATTAATTATGTCATTCTGTATGTTTGGATAAGCCATCACAACTTGATAAGCATAACTTATGTTTGTCAAACACGTGTTAGCTATTAACTTATTAACGTAAAGTAACCTATGTAAGAATTGCTTGCAACGCCGAGTACCTATGATATGCGCGTTGCCGACCTTTTAAGATGGGGATTCTTTGTGCCGACAGCTAAGAGGACAGGCAAGTCCCCCGTTGTCAACACAACGCATCCTCAGGAGCTCTGGAGACCTTATTCAGGAACACAATACTATCAAAGAGTAGCCTTATTTGGCTATAGTAGGCATGTTGTAAGGTGGAAGGATATCCCCTGTCGGGCTGCACCAGATTTAAGCGAGATCCTACCTACCCTATCCGATCCGGCTGTGTCTTACCTCTCTTTACATGATTTGGAATATCTATGTGTCACGTCATGTGTGTCACGAAAGTGTTAATCGCTTTTTTTCATGCTAACAAACCCGTTTGAAACTTTAACCCCCTTACTTAAAACGCCTCTTTAACTAGTGATTAAATATACAACTGTCCTTGTCATTTGTATGACAATGAATGGAGATGATTATTGAGATAAGAGTTGTTTGAGAAGGGAGTAAGTTAAAAGCACACCACATTTTCTATACGAGCAGAAGTCGCACCTTTGTACAAATACACATAAACAGGACCGAAAAAATCTATTAAGCGGGTTGTTTTTATTTCTACAATAAAATGCGCGGTGGCGACTCTTCCTCTCTACTAAGTTGCTGTGCCCGACAGGGTCCATAATTGAACAACTTTATAATATAGTCCATCTTATACACATTATGGAATGCAATAAACTATTGAGTATTGAGTATTGAACAAGTCTTGTGAGAAAAAGGGCTCGTAGCTAAATGACAGCCGCGCTGATCGATCGATCTGCAAGGTTAAGCTGCGCTTGCCGCGGTCAGTCCTTGGATGGGTGACCGTTCTTTACATATCGAGACCCCTCCGTGCCTCGGAGAGCACGTTAAAAGCAGTCGGTTCCGGTTGTCATAGGAATATCTTTGACAATCGTTACGGGTACCTAGTCAGAAGCCCTAAAAAGTCTGACAGCTGGTCTAACAATCGAATACCGGGATTACCCATTAATTGGGTTGAGGAGGTCAGATGGCAGTCGCTCCACGTAAAATATTGATATTCAGCCGAAACTAGTTAGACTGGAAGCCGACCCCAATATAATTTGGGAAAGGCTAGGCAGATGATGACCTATAAACAAGTCTTGTCAAACTTTGGTTATTCCTCAAATAGCCGAAAGAGTTTTTTTTTTTTGTGTCGTTTTCGATGTATCTACAATAGTTAATATGTTTACAGTACGTGGAAGTAAATATTACACATCTTGTTTCAGAAAGAGATAGTTTCGACTTTGTAGAGCGTCATATCCATCGCTCATACCTACGTGACGTTTTGTCGCTGACTTGTTTGTTAGATAATAACGGACTGTTAGTGCTTCGTGCGGCAGAGACAACGCTCTAGAAAGCCGAAGCTAGCCGAATATCGTTCGAAAGCTCGATGTGTAATATTTACTGTGTACAGCTCACTTGTTTACATGTAAACGTAAACTTAGTCGATCTCGTGTTTTTAAGACAAATGAATATAATATTCCTATGAAATCAGTACTTACAGAAATAAATGGTTATCATTTCATTTAATCGCGTATCAATTTATTTAAACACGCGTCGTCTCATATAAAAATAGTCGTAGTCTATTTTTATATGAAAACAAAAAAGCATCTTATATCATTTGTCACTAACATGTTCCACTTTTTTCGCAAAATGTCTGACATATTTTTTACATTTACATTTAATTTCTAACGGATATAATATGCTCGTCTTGTGACAAAATGTACTGTCAATAACCGTTTATTAATTTCTTCTCTGACATTTCACATTGTTTTGCCGATGGATACGTTATTTATAATGGGTTAAAAAATAAATGTATTTTGTTAATATTTTAGTAACAGTGGGACTCGTTAATTACGAGTGTACGACTGAACGCCGACAGATACTGCACCGAAAGACTGAACTCTGATAAGACTTAATTTCGACGGGACTCATCACCGACAGTACACCTCTCCGATAGGATTCATCACCAATGCAAGTCATCTCCGATGGCCAAATATCCCACTGGTAGGTTAGGGGGCTTGTCGGAGTTTAGTCTTTCGGTGTAGTGTTTGTCGGCGTTTCGTTATATTACGAGTCCCACTTTTACTAAAATAATAACAAAATACATTTATCTCTTAAGCCATTCAAAATAACGTATCCATAGTCGTACACTTTTATATTACAAACCGAATTACTTATGTATGTGGCGTACAGTTAGAACTGTATTTATATACCATATCGTTCCTTTATTTGTAAAACCAATTATCTACACTTTCTTTCATCTGCAATCGGTTTTATCTGTAGATAGAGCTCAAAAAGTTGAGTAGCTTGGTGTAAATAACTCATATTTGAATAAAAAGTGTAGATAATCGGTTTTATCAATAAAGGGACGATATGTAACTTTTGGACTTAAACATTCCGTAGATCTATACTAATATTATTAAGAGGAAAGATTTTTTGTTTGTTTGTTTGTTTCTACCGAATAGGCTCCGAAACTACTGCTGGATCGATTTTAAAAATTCTTTCACAAATAGAAAGCTACATTATCACTGAGTAACATAGGCTACTTTTTATCCTGAAAAAATGCACAGTTTCTGTGGGTCACGCGGACGAAGTCGCGGGCGAAGTGCTAGTAATGAATAAAGTCAATAACGACAGGACTGATTTAAAAAAATCTTTCACCAGTGGAAAGCTGCATTATCACTGAGTAACATAGGCTACTTTTATTCCGAAAAAATGCACAGTTCCTGTGGGACACGCGGACGAAGTCGCGGGCGAAGTGCTAGTCTTTAATATAATTATTATTTATTATCAAAGATGATTTGTATGTAATAGTAAGTATACATTTTTTTAATTTTTCAACAAGATTAACAATTTCTTTCCTAGATACAAAGTTCTGTCACGGATTTTTTACAGAACATAATAGATAGGCACTGTGTCCTTAAATTCCATCTGATTAATTAACATTTCCTTGAAAGTGTAAAAAAAAATCAATTTACCACGTTTAAAAATTGATAAATTGAATTATTACGTATCTCCCCGTTTTATCTATTTATATAAGTAATATTATATGTGATGAGAAAACTTGGTACCAATTTTTATGTATATTGCGAGCGTAAAGTTCAATGTAATATGTTATGTAAATATATAATAAACATGAAAATTTTAAATGAATTACGGTCGAATTTTTACCACTAGGTGACCACCTAGTGTCATTAAAATTGTGACGGAACAATATAATGACGTGACGACATATTAATAACGTTTTCGCGTCAGAATGGTTAATTTTAGACTCAAGTGTGATGAAACAAATAGGTACATGATGTCAATTTAGAATAATGTTTTTCATTTCGTTCACGTCTAAGTATATCTTCATAATAGGTTAAAATAACATCTTTTTGTTTATTTTTGGTACTACGACATAATAGAATGATTTATTTAAAATGATTCCATGGTAGATGTATGAATATTTTTGCGAAATGTTTGGTATCTATCACATTCTAAATGTAGTAAAATTACTCTTCCTTTTTCAATTAAAACATCCATGTTTTGCAAATTATGATGATTTTATTTACCGTAATTTAAGAATAAGTACTGCACTTTAGGACTGCATGGTACCATATTATTTAAAGAAGGCCAAACTGGAACCATTTTATTACAAAATGTGGTTAAATGAGAATCATGGTTTAAGTTAGTTGAAGTATCACAAAATAATTAAATTAAAACAAGATTATCCTTAAACCATATATTATTTGGAATAAGAGTGGAAATGTTTAACTGTGAGGATTCAATAAGAATGAAAAACATGTCAACAGACCTTAATCAGCAACATTCTTTTCGTCTGTCAGCCGGCCTTCTAAAGGTCGACAACAATAGAAAATCAATCGTGTCTCATTAGTCGATCTTCAAAAGAATGTGATTAAAAGAGAAATTGAAACGTTTTTGATCTAAATGCATTTAACATTCAGGCGAGATTTGGAATCCAAATGATTGTGGAACCCCATGTTTTAAATATACACAAAGGTATGTAAATCAGTGAGGTTAAAAGCGGTGAAGAGTTTTATTGATAGCTCGAATTTAATATAACCGTCTAAAATAATCTTTGTTAGGGTTCAGTGTTCTAATAAAGTGAAAACGTTGCATCTATTAATGAAATAAAATAAAAGTTTTTAGTATATTTTACTACCAAAACAATGAGAATGATATTTATTGTGTGATTGAAAATCTTACGGTGTATTTCTAAAGTCTGTTTTGCAATGTCATCGTTCCTGTTGCTCGGGTAGAGCTCATAGTAATTTTAGTATGCAGTTATTTAAGATTTTTTAAAAAAAAGTTACAAAGGCGTGCCATGCCACTGAAATGTAACTGTTGCAGAGTTATTGCAAATAAAAATACAAACTTGCAAGCGACGTATTATTTCTGAGTCTGTAATAGCATCGAATTTCATGGGTTCATTTCATTAATGGACTAGGGATCCTTAACGGCCATCTTTTAATTTTTCATGGAGTTTTAAAAAAAAAAGAATAAATAGACGTCATTTAGTTTTGAGATGGCAAAGAGCCATAAATATCGTTTCTTTTAATTAATCATCCTATTTCCAGAGTTGGCTCTATCAGGTAAAGGAAATGCTAGCCGTTTTTCACAAGTGGCTGTGTCCTAAAATGCGACTAAAGGATTGCGTCTCAAAGCAGCATTGTTCTGTCTATTTAACATAGAATGTAAAAAATAATGAGCATCATCAAAAGTCTTATTAATTTATTCTTATTAATATTATAGTATTATTTAAAATAATCTTATTTAGCATAGCATTTTTGACTCTGCTATCAAATTTGCCTTTTCATTCATTTTCCTTGTTGATTGATTGATTCCTAACTAAACGGCTTGATAATATCAACGAGGTATGATAAATCGATTTAGGTTTTTAAACTGTTTAAATAAAAATGTACCGAAATACATGTAGAAATTGTTGTCAAAATTAGGATTCCAAAATAATTATGGATATTGACCATTGCGACCACTATTAGCATTTTCGTAGCCATACCTAGTTGCAGTTTAAATCGAAAACAAGAATTTTCTAGCCTTATTCTTAGAAGATAATTTTTGGGATACCAATATTGATGTTACAAAATATTCTTACAAAAACGTAACGTACGTTATTGCGGTCTATGGCCTTGAACCATGTTGAAGTAACAACAAAGTATTCCAGTTCTGCAACTTCACTTGTGTCCCTGCAACTCCCTGAAACTTGCAAGTCCCTGAAAAAAAAAACAATCATTAAATATTCCAGTTTTATATAAATTCCTATGATAGGTACTAATATCTAAGTAAACAAAAATATCATAATGTTCATCAAGTTGAAGACAAACAAATAAAATTCCCAATAATCTGATGAATAATCTCCAAATACGGAACCCTTTGCGAAATACAATCGAATGGATTTTTCTAGGAAGCAATAACGATTAATTTTCTGCGGCCATCTAGCTGACTACCCGTGGGTTTCACGATTTTATTTATGAGTGCTTGCTCGGTGTTTTTCTTTATTTATATGTTCATATAAATTTGAATGTTAATTGAATCATATTTTTGGAACATACAGGTACCAGATTTGCGGTACCTAATAACTCACACTTTAGCATAAGCGAAAGAATTGACATCTATTATAACTTTAAGTAGGTACGGTAGGTACCTATGTAAGGAGACTGTGATACTTCGCGAATTTCACACGATTTTTTTTATTGTAGTAGTCAACCTTTAAGAGCTTGTAATTTTTCAATTGCTGATTCAACATTTCTTCAAGTTTTAATTCTATTGAGTCGCTTGATATTAATTTATTACGAAAATCTACTTTTATATATTATTTTTGGCTTTATAATAAATCCTGAACCGTCTTTAAATTTTGAAAGTTACTTATTCGTAATACAAATTTAAACTATGAGCGGCAGCAGTTGTATTCCATTTTCTAAGAACTGCTTTTAGCTATACTGAAACTTATCCTTAATTTTCGTTAATTGGAGACCAATTTGGTCAACAACAGATATCTATAGGTTTATGATAAATGTTAATGATTGCAGAATTTCTCATCAGTTTTGAGTTCTTTTCTTTTTAGAAAAAAAAAACATCATGGGTATTATTACACGACCTTGATCAATCAGACCTAGAAATAAACACAAGACATTTCTTTTATACAACAGTTTTTGTGGACTATTATTAAACAGCGTTATTTTTTATCTATTTTATAAATTATAATGTTTATTACGTGCGAGATGCTCGCACTTGTTAAACTATATTAAAGCAAACACGCAATAAATACATTAAAGACTGCAATAACTAGCTATTCAAATTCAGCGTTTAAACTAAATCTTTTGTCATAATATTTTATCACACAAAGAAACTGATGCTATAAATTTTTTATCAAACCTATTTTATGTAATGTCTTTAGAACTTCAAAAGATTTGTTCAAAACAAGTTTGACCAGGTTTTTACTAAAACTACAGTACCAGGTACTGCGCGTTGCTGAGCAGTGTTTTTTGAATGATGGTTGCACGTGCGTCTTACTCGTGTTTTAGCACAATACAATACAGTGGAGAGGAGACTCCGTTATCCGGACTTCAGTTAAACGGATTCGCGTTTATCCGGATTGCCAACCGCGATCAAATAATTTCAGCAATGTTGAAAAAAGTTGCTTACGTCAATATCAAATGACAATACACAAATAGGTATTTTAACCCAAATTAAACTATACAGGTATATATATGTAGGGCGCTTACATGATTAAGTTTTGTGCCAAATATTTTAAACAAATTAAACTACATAATTTTGTAGTCGTAAACTGTACAAAAATCTCTTTACTTTTTACATTCAATAACCCTGATTTTCGATTATCCGAATGCCTTACGATAACAATTAGTCCGGTTAATCGAGGCTCTACTTACATGATTGGCCTTGAAAATAAAACCAATACATAAATTCGCAATGTGTACATACATATTATTATCAGTGGTAATACGCCTATAAATTTTCCTAAAAGGTATAAATCTTTAAGCGATCCCCTAAAGGCGGATGTTATACCCGCCCACAGTCCACCAATTAGAATATTAGGTTACACATAGTGGTTAATAAACTTAGTACTTTAGTTGGGCTCGATTTTAATTAACTTGAGCATGAATTTGGTTTGTTTCTGGCCCACAGATTATAACCATCAAGTACTTAAATGTAAACATCGCATTTAAAACGAAAATCTTCGTTTATTCCCTTTATACATATAATACTAGACTTTTGCCCGCAACTCCGTTCGCGTGGACCAAATTAAATTGTCAATTTTAAATGACCTTCTTAATGTAGAGTGGCTATTACTACAAACAGGACTGTATGTCTGGTTCATCCCACCGAAATAAGATGAAATTAATGTGGCTTAGATTTTAAGTTGGACCCCAAGCTACCAAACTGTGAAAACACATTGAAATCGGTTCAGTACTTTTTTGTATGATGCAAAAAAATCCCAAAAAATATTTTTGGGTATGATTATGTCCCAATCCCTACTCTATCCCGATTGCTGTGTTTTTTTCTGGAATATCTTCAATGTACAGACACGGCTTATTTACCCGACTTCGGCAAAGCCAAAAGGAAGGTTTATGATTTTAGCAGTCTATTATTTACAGCTTGATAATAGTAGGTATCTTATGGATATTTTTTTTTACAAAAATTACGTAAAAAAGGAATATAAAAATATAGTATCTAGTCTACCGGCATCGGAAACAATGTCCAAACCACCATAGAGACCACCAAAGACCAGGGATTATAAAAAAAAACTTGACAATATGCACCGTTTACAGACGTACCTACCATGTTCTATAATAAGCCCTTGATCCAGTCGCCTAACGACAGTGTTTTTTTGGTGTTGGTTGTGTTTCTTTACAATTTTTTTTTTGTTTCAGTTTCAGTAATTTATTTAAGTGATGATGTCGGAACCAATAAGCATTTTCTATACTTAGATTCGTATTATAGAACCTAATTCAAGACTTAAGCATTACTTAAAACTAGTTTCAACAAATCAAATGGCTTTAAATCTATGCTCAAGGCAAGATCTGTGCTTGAGTATCGTTCTGTAATACGAGTCTTAACAATGCTTTTAACTTATGAAACCGAATTTGTGAATGGGTAATTTGATGTAGCCTATCTTTAGTCAGTGACAGATACGAACTTATTTCTGCCTTGATTGAGAACCTAATGATAAGTTCATCCATTAAACATTCGATTTGACTCCGTATTTTTTGTATAGTCATATTTTTCCACTATATTCGTATCGATTGTCAACTTTTTGTAATTTGCAATAGTTAGAAATCGATTCTGTTCGTTATCCATAACTTCTGAATCGAGGGCCTATATCTGAAGCGAAAATAAACTATTGATACGGGTAGTAACAATATGTACTGTCAGTTATAGGTACCTACTGGTACAGGAAAAATGTAAAGGCATGATAAAGGCATATTGAGTTTTTACAGAATATAGTTGTAATCTGATTAATGTCCGACATTCACAGAATAATTAAATTTAAAAAAAGTGTACATTTTTGTATTCAGTACAGTAACATTGTGTAAACGTTCATAAAGGATATTTTTATGAAGAGGATTAAATGTTATAATCCGCTTCGAATGAAATATTTCACGTGACTTACGATGTTGTGACGTAAGAATGATAACGAACGTTCAGGTTGGACTGTTTTTCGAGTAATTTATATGACGAAATGTTATGACGTAACCGCATACCACAAATTACAACGGAACAAATCTAGTCCATTAATTTCCTGTTTGAATAAACTTCTTAGGTGTATTATAAGATGAAAGCTTTAGCCACATATCAAAGAAAGAAATAGCCGTATGTAGATAATTTAATAGTAAGTAAGTAGACGCCTACTGATGATGGTACCAACATAAATAAACATCACAAATTCTGGCGTCACTGGTAAAAAGGACGTAAGTAATCTGTTTTCACGATGCAGATATTTTGCCCTTTTTGCCGTTTGGTCTCACTGCTACGAGTAGCATTCAGGCTTCCTCTTTGTGAGAGGGAGTAGACCGTAGCCACAGATTCCGGTCCCGGGCCCACTACGCGGGCTGAGTGCGGGTTGGTAGAGGTCATATGTCTTCAAATTTTTGGATTGAGAACATTCCCTCACAATATTTTCCTTCACCATTTTTTTTTTTTTTTTGTCAACATGAATAAAGAAAAAATGGTACAGAAAACCATAATCTATCAGCTATACTTATAATAAATCTAGGTAGAGAGGTCAATTCTGTACATGAAATATATTTTCAAAATAACTATCAGGGGGTGATTAGTGATCGATACTGATGCCAAAAATGCAATCAGTAAAATTTTTGTCTGTCTGTCTGTATGTTCCTTATAGAAACAAAAACTACTCGATGGATTTTAACGAAACTTGGTACAATTATTTTTCATACTCCTGGGCAAGTTATAGTATACGTTTCATCACGCTACAATCAATAGGAGCAGAGCAGTGAAGGGAAATGTTAGGAAAACGGGAGAAGTTACTCCATTTTTTAAGCTTCCGTCGCGTGTGTAGCCTTAATGGTTAAAGCTACATAGAAATCATGTATGACGAAAATGTTCTACATAAAATTACCTAAAAAATATTCCATAACAGCATATGTCTATCTTTTATGGTTGACTCACAATAACACGTGTAACTCCCGATAGCTTAGCAGTTCGGAGCTTTCTGATTGTATTTGTTAAAGAATCATAGAAACACCAAACTTATACATGAAATACGCTAATAAGCCATCGCGCCGTCGCGCGTGAATACTGAATCATGCTATAAGGATTATTTTTGTGTAACGGTTGCCGCGCTCGATGCGGGATCGGTTAGTGGTGATGAATTTGCGGTATTGCTGTAATCGCGTGTGTTTATGTCACTCAAAATAGCAAACTATTCACCCCCTCGGGGGTAAAACAGCTCTTCTGCGGGGGTAATAAGATTGATAATCTTCTATACAAATAAATAAAATTGAAGTGTCTGTTTGTACTGTCATGTTGTTGTAGGTACTGTTATGAACCGGAGAGTGATATAATGGTAGTTAAAGTAAACTCCTGAGGTACGTTCCCATGGGATAATTTCCGACGTCCACGCGGGCGAAGCCGCGGGCGAAAGCTAGTAGAGAATAATATATTAAGGTGAAAAGATAATGAAGGTATATTTTGAAACAGCCAGAAGGCTGCTTTCAGAATTATATTGTTAATAATTAGAAAGGAAAGAATACTTATATAACATTTCATTCTCATAAGAAAACTTGATTTATTTCGTCTGTTTCGATTTATCTTAATAACAGCTGACTAATATTAACAGTCATAATAAGTCATTCATCGTCCATGCTAGAGACATTCGCTTGATCCTATATGAAAATGGATATGAAACATTATGTTAGGTACTGATAATACGATTTTGGCAATCGATGAACACGTTTAATACATTAACTAATGGGAATAGTGACATTTTATTACTTCTATAAATTAGCTTTGCCGTTCTTCATGTTAATTTAGAAAAAAGTGAACCTGTTAATGGTTATTAGGTATTCAAATGGCAATCACTTTAGGTAAATGGACACAACAAAGGCCACATTGATATAAAAGCACAATTAATATAAAAGCACAATTAATATAGGTAGGTAGGTACTGAAAGTACAAAAATGTTGTCAATCTCGATTTTTTGAGTAGGCATCGAAAATGGAAGCCATATTGAAATATCCATAGGTTTTACAAATATGCATATTTATAAGGTTTAAGGTTTAAGGTTTTATAAACATGCATATTTTTATAAATGTTAAACATGTTAAAGCCAAGTTAAACTTGCGTCATGTTGTTTTTAGATCTCTTTTATTTATGTTTAATTATACTCTACATAAATACATAGGCAATATAGACATTATCTCAAAAATGCACAGCTCTCTCCCGATCATTCACAATTAAAAACTTCTTTGTTCTCTTTTACAGCCATTAAAAGTTTGTTTTCGAATTATTGTTTTTGTTTTGAAACTTTTTACTGCTGTAAAAAATATCCAACAAAACTTTACAACTGCTTCCTTTATAAAGTCGACGCAGAAAAAGAAGTAATGAGTTTAGTAGCCTTTTAACTTTCTTCGGACATCCACGTAATAAAGATACAATGTTTAATAACTTTTGATTCAAATAGTTGTTTTTTAATAACGAGACACGTATTTAAATGTAAAGCATAACAGGAAATGTATATTTTTTCAATCTAAATATTTACTCAAGTCTATAATTTTAAACCTGCATAAGAAATAAACAAATGAATAATTAATCTAATTAATAACAATCATTAGATATTCACTTTCTATCTGTCTCTCACGTTGTGTCTTTTATTCGTACCAATTTTATCTTGTACTGTGACAAGGTGAGACAAGTTTAATATTTAGGCACTATTTTTATTTCGCTCTCAATTAAATTCCTATAAGACGATGTTGACTTTCCTCGGGAATGCAATGTATAAAATTGCCTTCAAGTCTTAAATGTGTTATTTTGTTTGAAACATCTATGAGCTTGTATGTTTGGAAAACAGTTACTCGTTATCTTGCCTAATTAAACAAGTTAAGAGTCTGTTACCTGTCCAAGCATAACTTAAAAGTTTTTGAAACTCGATTATTTGTAATCCTTTTATATTTAACTTAGAGAATTGAGCTAAGCTTTTTAGTGTAATACTCTTACATTGAGATAAAGTAATGAACCAAAAAAGAGGTTTCTAATGGTATAAGGTTCCTCATTCGTGAGATATTTATAGAAAAGGGTGATTTACTTCAACAGAACATTAGGCTGCAACTTCCTCTTGTCTGCTAAAAGCAATCTTACTATAACCGTTAACCTGTCTTCAAGAGCACTGATTAAGATAATTACTTATAATAATCTTTCTTTTGATCGTTAATTATAGGCCACCAACCAGGAATATCTGTAAAAATCAATAAGATCGCATAATTTTTATAAGGATGATCTAATCCATTAAAATAAAGCAATGCTATTGGTGGTTTAAGGCAGCCTAAATATCAACAGCTGTTAAACCTGCTCTCCTAATGACTCGTATAATGAACGGCTAGAGGAATGGAGAAGAGAATCAGTACCACGCGTAAAGTCCTGATAGAAAGGCTGCCAGACGGGCAAATATGGTAAACGAAGCAAAAACCAGCCTACATAATTATGTAGCTACAGGCATAGTTTTACATTTAGCAGTAGGTACAACGTTTATTTCTTCTGTTGTTTAACGATCCGATTGATATTTAGGGGCCCTCCTAATGATGGCGATCCCTAATGCCAACATTATAATAAAACATGGGGAGTTATTATAGCAGCTGAACTAGGAGCAGCCATGCTTGTTTTACAAAGAAAATGAAAAATATTTGATATGGTACTCTGTTTTTAAATGTTAACAAGGACTTTGCAATTGTGACTTTAAAGTACTTAAAAGCATTATCTGTACTCAGATTTTTGTATCATTATATTTTTACAACAGCGCGTTAGTTACATTAAACTAGCTCCCGCTTAACTTCTCTTTATGGAAAATCTTGCAATTTAAATGCAAAAGTGCACTTCTAGATTATATTTTCTGTACAAAACTATTCGTGCTAAGTTGCTAAACGATATGCGGGCGTGTGTATTATTTAAATTACCCATACCTATTTAAGTGCAAAGTGGTAAAGGGTAACTATGTCTTTGAGTTTTTTTTTTTCACGATCAATACTTTCTTTTACAATATTTTATGTTTCCATAAATTAAACATTGATCTCCTTTTAGTTATGACACTACTTCAATAACGCCATGGTGCGGCAGAGGTTGCAAATTCAAATCCCACCCGTGTAGTTATTTTTAAATCTCTTTAATTTAATCGCACTACTACATCTATGTTCAAAACTTCATCAATCGTTTCTGTTGAGAGCCTTTTGCAGTCCAAGAATAACAATAATTAAACTTACAACAAAACAGTTTTAATTAATTTTCTAATGCCTTAAGGCACAATTTTCACAGAGTTGAATAAACTCTATACTGTATACTATTATGTATCAGTGATGAAGGGTAAGGGAAGCCGGTACAATAAATTGTAATAAAATTGTAAATAATTCCGTTTTATCTATTGTTTAGTCACTGTATTCACATAAAATATTTTCTCGGCCACTGATGTGTCTATGGTATAATGTTTCATGTAAGAAACAAGCACTGAAGTTACGCTGCGTCCGAGTCCGAGTTTATGTCTTGTACTCTCCATGTAAACTACTACCTCACAGGTACTTGAGAATATCAAGAAGATGTCTACATTCCAACAACAAGCACTTACTCCATTTAGATGTCAATTACAGACCCTGCCTGTTGATAATCTCAATCAGCTGCAGTGTGGTTCCGCATATATGTGCGTTGTTCAAACACGCTTTATTACAGTCGAATTGTTTGGCAAATTGCCCATTTACTGTTTGTTATTTCAAAGTGAATTATAGCTGGAAAGCCCATACAAATCATTAGGTTCTCGTGATCAAAATCTTTTAGAGAAATAAATTCTTGAAACCGAATGTATGCGACATCTATACTTATAATAAATCTGTAGAGAGGTCAATTCTCTACATGAAATATATTTTCAAAATAACTATCTGGGGGTGATTAGTGATCGACACTGATGCCAAAAATGCAATCAGTAAAATTTTTGTCTGTCTGTCTGTCCGTATGTTCCTTATAGAAACAAAAACTACTCGACGGAAACGAAACTTGGTACAATTATTTTTTATACTCCGGGGCAGGTTACAGTATACTTTTCATCACGCTACAATCAATAGGAGCAGAGCAGTAAAGGGAAGTGTTGGGAAAACGGGAGAAGTTACTCCATTTTTTAAGCTTCCGTCGCGTGTGCAGCCTTAATGGTTAAAGCTACATAGAAATCATGTATGACGGAAATGTTTTACATAAAATTATCTAAAAAATATCCCACAACAGCATATGTCTATCTTTTATGGTTGACTCACAATAACACCGTGAGGAACGACATACGCTACATTTTTACGAAAATCGACGGAAACGCGGACGAAGTCGTGGGCTAGTTTAAAATAAATTACGGTTTAGAGTCAATTACAGTTCCACGGTTTTGAAATACATGATTTTACTGCTATGTCCTAAATTAAATTTTTAATTTATCACTTTTTATTCTATGTTTTGTATAATATACAAAACATAGAATAAATACTGTTAAATATAATCGTTTTTAGGTGAGAGTTTCCGGCTAGATCGAATAAAATTCGTAGAAATCAAAGTTCACATTTTTCTTAGACATATAATTAATTTTGTTGGCTTTTCTCGTTGCTACGTTATCATTGTCAGCTTCTGCCTTCGGGTTAGGTTTAAGTGTGCGTCAGGTGATTTACTACGAACGACGAAGCGTCAAGTTTTTCGATCGTAAATTGTTTGAACATCGATTCACCGACGTAACATTTTTACTTTTTCTTTAGGGTGCCTTTCCATCAGAGATGTGCTATGTAGCTATGCTGCGAGAATGTGAAAGCTAAGCTACGAAACTATGTGACCGTTTCCACTGATGCTAAGCTATGTAGCGGAGCGAGTAAGATGTGATATGAAAATGCGACTGTAGAGGTACGCTCTGCACAAAATTATACCACTTGCGACCATAGCACGCATCCATAGCTCGCATTCATATCACGCATCCACAGCGCGTATCCTACCATCTTTGATTATTTAATGTCCTTCCATATAAAAAACGTAGCTTAGTTGAATCAGTTTTCACCAGTGTTATGCTAAGTGGAATAATGAATATGATTGGTGGATATCAAACGTATCCATAGCAACGTTGCATAGCACATCTCTGCGATGGAAAGGCAGCTTTAATTTCATTCACGTTGAAATAAACTATCTAAGAAAATATCTTCAAAACTATATTCGGGCTTGCAATATAGTTTGCCTTAAAACTTGTCAAATAATAAATAGGTACCACCACGTTGCACGTGTCTATGCATAGTGTTAATATTAGCAACACACTTTACATATTAGCAATTACGTTTGCAAAATTACTAAGAGATACGATATGACCAAAATTTATTTCTTTGCAATTAGTACAGTGGCTGGATTGGATTATGCGATAAGGTTAAAGCAACTAATAAAAATGGGTATTTCATCCTATTTCACCCAAAGGGTAGATAGTTGCTATTAAAATAAATTAGAAATTCATATTTGGACTAAAATTTACATGGAAAAGCAATCAACAGTTTTCATGTCTTTTAGTGATATTTTTAATACATCAAGATTAGCGATATAACTATTATTCATAATGTATGTAACAAGCAACCATTGAAAATATTAGGATAGCTATTATGCACTTACATAAATTTGCCTATTCCGTAATATTAGGTCTTTACCTATGAAATTGCCGTTCTGCAGTACTGGCCATTTCAAATCAAAATAATTTTTGTTTGGCTAAGAATTCTGATTTAAAATTAATTTTATTTTAAAAACATGGTTTTTTTTTCCAAAAGTAGTCATTTGTTTATTGATTAGTGTTACATTTTCATCGCATTTCAATCTTTTTCGTCATCATGGATACGTTAAAAATTCGAGTAATTATGGAATACGAGTACCGTCGTGGCAGCAACGCGGCACAAGCGGTATGCAACATCAACGTCGTTTACGGAGGTAACACTACAAACCAACGCACCACCTGTTATTGGTTTGCTCGCTTCCGTTCTGGAAATTTCGACCTGAAAAATGAACCTCGCGGTCGTCCGAAGACTTTGATCCACAATGACGAATTAAAGGCGATTGTGGAAGCTGATGATACACAATCTACGGCTGAATTAGCAGCAGCTTTCGACGTTAGCGTCAAAACAATATTGGTCCATTTGCGTCAAATTGGCAAGGTAAAAAAGCTTGACAAATGGGTGCCCCACGAACTCAATGATCGCCAGCGCGAAGTACGCGTCGAGACGTGCCTTGCACTGCTCAACAGACACACAAATGAAGGAATTTTGAACCGCATTGTTACCTGCGATGAAAAATGGATTCTGTTTAATAACCGCAAGTGCTCAGCAAGTTGATTGGATCCTGGTTTAGCACCTAAACAATGCCCTAAACGAAAACTTACCCCTAGAAAAGGGATGGTCACTGTTTGGTGGTCTAGCGCCGGTGTGATTCATCACAGCTTCTTACCAAACGGGGTGAGCATTACTGCAGATGTGTACTGTGAAGAACTGAACACAATGATGAAGAAGCTGGCACATCTCCAACCAGCATTGGTCAATCGTTCGTCTCCGCTGCTCCTGCACGACAACGCGCGACCTCATACTGCACAGCAGATGGTCTCCAAGTTGCAAGAACTGGGGTTGAAAGCTCTCCGTCATCCGCCCTACTCACCAGACCTTGCGCCTACAGACTACTACTTTTTCCAGAATTTGGATAACTTCTGGGCGGGAAAAAAATTCAATACCCGAGAGGCAGTACAAAATGCCTTTGAAGAATTTGTTGCCTCCCGTCCAGCTGATTTCTTTAAGAAGGGCATCAATAAACTGCCACTGCGTTGGCAAAGATGCATTGATTGCATGGATGATTACTTCGATTAATACAAATAAAAAATACATGAAAAAAAATCGTTTAAATTTTTTCATACAAAACGGCAATTTCATAGGTAAAGACCTATTATTATTTCAATTGATCCCAGATAATGTTTTCTATGGATGATCGTTATAGATAAATATGTAAATTATTACTATTTCTCATGAGAAACTTTCAGATAGTTAACCCAACCGAGAGTATTTGGTTACCGCACGCACATACTTCATAGCTTGACTTTCTGATGTTTGTGGAATGTTCTGCATTCATTAATAGATGATCTATTCTAGTATCTACATAATTCAAGTAGGGTGTAATAATGAGGGAGTATATTTACAAAACTTGATACTGTTGTTGCGAAACACGATACTTTTTTACACGGGACTACCTCTGCCTGCGTTCAATGTTGCAATACCTATTTGTTTTTTTGTTGTATTTTTTTTTGTTAGAAACCTTCCTTAGCTTAAGTACGACAACTGTACAAAGTTTCATGTCAATCGGATGAACGATACGTGAACTTATTATGAGGCGAACAAAGAAACATTAATTATACCTGCATGAATGCGTTTTATATTAGTTAATTGGATAATCACGGGACGTAATGAAAGTCTGTATATATTCAGTTTTCAAACATCGTTCGATTTACTTCAGGGCTAATCCTGATATCGCGAAAAATATTTATATGTGCTATCAATTTTTGCACATGATGCGATTTTTGCGATTTCAAATTTGGTTCCGTAATAAATCGAAAGAAAAAAAAAAAATACCTACTCTCTTTCAATACAACACTTCTTGCATATTTTGTTCTGCTACCGCTATTTTACAAGGGATCACAGGGGTGGTACTTATGATTTGTTAGAATTTTAGTGTAGTATTTATTAAGGTAAATTATCTTTATTACTAGGTATCCAGATTATAACTATGGCACCGAAGAGGGTATTTTATACTAACTACCTTCTTGGATCGTTAGGATAACCATAAAACAGTTGCTTATGGGTAATAAAAATCCAATCATCATGAAACAGAGGACCGTTTTGAACAGAAATTAATATACTATTATTGTACGTGTACCTAATTAATATTTTCATAAATAAGGCCGGAACCATCATACTCGAAATATTTTAAGAGGTACATCTATTGGTGATAAAGGTGCCATAAAACAAAAAAAAAACGGAGTATTTTTTTTTAAATAAATTAATTTAAAATTACTGGCGCCTTATTATTTTCAACATACATTACGCTATTTTCTATTATTAACAGTAAGTTACGTGAAAAACTAGCATAATGGATGTTGAATAATTAGAAACTAGTATTTTTCCAGCCAGTTCTGGAAGGTGTTCTGAAAGGTCCTCAATATAGATTCTGACTAGTATTGTCACAAAACCCAGCTTATTGAGTTAAATATCTGAAGTACATAAACAAATTGGGTTATATTATCAGCACCAAGTAAGCAATATCTAGACGGCAGTAGCACAGTCTACAAAACCATAATTATGTTTCTTTATACTGTGGCAGTAGCCCAATGGGGCAGACATTAAAACGTCAACCGCCAACGCCAAATACGTGCATTCGCACTTAAAATGAACTTAACCTGCAGCACTACTGACATAAATCTACTTCCATTAAGTACATAAAGCCTAGTTGAACTTGCAAACTTTAATTACAAAAAGTTAACTGATTAACTCTAACGGGACTTAAACTAAAATCTGGACCCATTCTGGACTCATTTGATATTGTCTTGCAAAAAACCTTGCGTTGAACGACTGAAAGTTATGTAATGTAATAGCTAGGCTGTGGTACCTACTACTACTTACAGGTACTAGTAGGAAGGTAGGTAGAAATACATTTCTATACAAAAATAATGTTGAAACCAGCATTTATCAAGTTTTTATTTTCAACTTGTTTACTTAAGTGTGTTCTAATGTTTGTATTGAAGAAATATGTGATTTATTAGAACAATTCAGTTGGTATATTATTTTAGTCTGGGCCAGGTGCAAAACAGCTATTATGACCACTAGATAAACAAAACATTTGTTACAGACGTTAATGTTTCGTCTGAGTGGTATAGGTTTAACTTTAGATTTTACATGCTTTCTAACCTTGCTGAAGATCAGGGAAAGTCATGTGAACTCCTTGGTTTTAGATAAAATTAAATGTTTCGAAGATGAAGTTGAGAAATGTTGAAGTCGTAAAAAAAATATTTTTAAACATTATCCACATTAGGATTTTACTGTTTCGTGGATGCGTTTACAAACATGAATCTCACATACACAAACATCAAGACCCGAAACAACAATATTTGTTCTTTGTGGAAATCGATAATCAATGACACGTCGTTCAGCAACTACGCTCAACTACTGTGGGTACGGTCCGCAAAGTATTGTATGCGCCACAAGTATAACCTATATCAATTATACAAAATAATAATAAAGCGAGTTTTTTATTCATAAGACGTTGGAAATTTTGTAGAATCATCTCTCATTCTTAATGATAACTATACTAAATCTAGAATTTAATTATTTTAGAAATAAATAAATTACCTAACAAAGGCTCGACTTTGTGATATACCTATTTCTTTTAAAATAACGATATAAACAAAATGGCAACATTAGGACTATCTTCACTGGCCATGGGTGTATGTTAACGCCTTAACATGATGTTGTTTTATAAAACGAAAAAAATTGGCATGCGACTAAAATATGAAATGTTATCGTTCTAATAATGCCATGTACTATACTATACGTGGTATCATTTAATGTGATAATCTAATCGGCACTCTATATAAACGATTTAAGATAAACAGGATTGTTACTCTAACTTTTTTTTATGACATTGTTTGTAATAATACTAAACTCTAGTTTACTGACGGCTAATTTACTGCCGACTAATGGCTTTGACATGTTTGAAATAAAAAAAAAATCATTTATAGTAGGTATGTGTACCCACTAGATATATTTATAAAATGTATCAATAAATAAAATAGTTCTTTTACGAGTACCTACTACAGATTATGTCATTAGAAGACTGCCTTGTTGGTCTAGTGGTCGCAAGCGCGATTGCTGAGCGTGAGGTCCAGGGTTCGATCCCCGAGTCGGGCAACCTATTATTCAATTTTCCATTATACAATTTTCAGTTGCAGCCCAGAGGCTAGTTTTGTGCCCAGTTTATAGCAGTAGGTTTACCCCCTATAACATGGGACTTAACTGGCGAAATGTGGGTCTACTGAAATGTATACTTCCCTGACTAACACTTCGTAAAATACGGGCTTGATGATATGTTCTTTAGTTATTAGTTCGTGTGTCGATCAACCTGATTCATGCCGGTTACAATAGAAAATCAATTGTCTCATTAGTGACACTCAAAGAGAGTTTATAAGTGTGATCTCTCTAGCCCCAAAATCGAAAACCGGAATAAACACCAACATAACACCATCTCAGATAACTCCCTAATTAATGCTACCCGAAATTACTTTGCCCATAAGAACGCGTTCCCAAACAACGTATTAGACGTTATCGTTAGTTTTGAACTTTAAACGTAATCTTAACAAGTACTTAAGACGGTTACGACATAATATCTCCTGTTGGTAGTTGTTGGAGTCTTCTAAGACTTATTAAACTTTAGTTTAAGTAGATATGCGAGTATAATAATATGAAAACTATGCGAAAGAGAAACATTATAAATGTTTGTATAGATTTGTAGTGTATGTTATGAATAAAGGCAAGTTTGAATAAATAATTGATCATATAAAAAGGGGATGCAGTGGATTAACCATGTGCCTCCCACGGCGAATGGTTCGAGTTCGATCCCGAGGGACGCACCGCTGACTTTTCGAAGTCATGTGCGTATTAAAAATTAATTATCACTTGCTTTAACGGTGAAGGAAAACATCGTGAGGTAACCGGCATGTCCTAGAACCAAAAATTCGAAGACATGTGACGTCCACCAACCCGCACTGGGCCCGCGTGGTGGACTACGGCCGACTCCCTCTCACAGAGGAGGCCTGTGTCCCAGCAGTGGGAACATTATAGGCCGATTATGCTTATGCTATATAAAAAGGAAATAACAACTCGATAAATACACTAATGTAATTTGTGTCAGTATTTTTTTGATACTTTTTTATTTGTCAAAAAAGTAATTTTTAATTACCTATAGTGATACTGTGTTGTTGTGACCCTTAAAATTAAACAATAACCTGTCAAATATCATCAAGTTATTATACCCATACTATATTTTGGTTAAAATATTAGGAAATATTGGCGAAATGACGACAGTTAATCTACATAGAAATGGTAAATAGATATATTACATTGATGATATATCGAAAAATAACGAAGCTTAATAGATGCTTATGCCCAAAAATAACGAAACATTTACAACAGTTCTTTGTTTAATGTAGAATGAATGGAGTTTTGATTCTATAAATTGAACGAGTCTGATTTATTTTTGGAAAGTGTTGCGAGTGCTTACATAAAATATGATAATTGGGGTTTAAACGAGTTTACAGGGGATAAAGTATTTGGTAAGTAGGTTATTTTAATATTTGTTTTAAAATGAATTGCCCTTCTAAGGTATTATTGTCAACACAACATTCCTCACTCTATAGGTACGCTGTCGTTCACATGTAGTTAATAAAAAATTCCATCAGTTTTCGAACTGAGCCACCTAGATATTTCCTGAAAATGATTAGAAGTGGGGAAAATATGGGAGCGAAATATTCATGCAGATGTGAATTGAAGCTAAGCATGTCAACACCAATAAAATACGTCAAAAGTTAATCAAATAGAAAGGATTGCGATGATGAGGCAGCATTCGTTGGTAGCTGTCAACACCAAAAAATACCTACATACAATTTGGCTGACTAACTTAAGTGGATTGACAAACTTTTGAATCACTTTAGGTATAATATTTAGGTACTAGCTATACCCGTAATTCCATCTGCGTGAAAGTCTGAGAATTGGTCAACCACGCATAATTTAGGGTTCCGTATAACATATAACATACATTATATACCTATAACATATATTATACTTATTTATTATTCCATATAACATACATTATACTGACTAGCAAGAAGTGATTCAGTTTTCCGACTTAACTTTGTATTTCACAATAATATTAATAAACACAAAGTTGTTTATGCAGTTGGTAAACTCAACAAAAAAGTTGATATCAGAAAAAAATATGGACATGACGAATAAATAGTTTGACTACAACACCTTAAAAATGAGTGACAAATCAAGTTACTTCTCTATCAATTAAATAACATACACATGCCTAACACTAAGCATTAGGAACAGTTATAATAAGTGAAAGAAGTAAATAAATGATTGATTGATTGATTAAGGTACTATAATTATTATTTTTATTTAAAAATAGGTATCTACAAAAAATTTCATCTACATTTCCTGTTGACAGTACAGACACGCATACCCACTTCGAAATGTAATATAATATCGATTCTTGCAGAACGCAAAGCAATAAAAATCTCAGTTGCAGTTTATACAAGCAAATATCTAAATAAAAGCTAGAGGTACACCACCATGTAGCTAGCTCAGCGGCAAAGTTCAGATGCAATAAAAGTGCAAGAGTAAAACTTCTAAAAGAAGTCGGTTAATAAAGTTGGAACTTGATTTATTGCCGTACTACAATACAATCGGAGAAATATAACTAGATGTTAATATAGGATTAGAACAGTGCTGCTGTAGTATAACTTTGAGTGCATCGGAAACATTGGCTAACTAGCTTCCGCCCGCGTTTTCCGGGATAAAATCTATCTGTGTGCCAAATTTCATCCAAATCCGTCCAGTCGTTTCAGCGTGAAGAAGTAACAAACATACACACAAACACACACACGCACAAACTTTCGCATTTATAATATTACTAGTTGACCCGCCCGGGCTTCGCACGGGTAATGTTTAGTACACATACCCTACACCTACCCTAAATTTACCCTACACCTACCCTACACCTACCCTACACCTACCCTAAACCTACCCTACACCTACCCTACACCTACCCTACACCTACCCTACACCTACCCTACACCTACCCTACACCTACCCTACACCTACTCTACACCCACCCTACACCTATCCTACACCTTTCATCCTACAAACTTTCATCCCCTATTTCAACCCTTTACAGCCCTTTTTTCGCATTAAAAAGTAGCCTATGTCCTTTCTCAGGCTCTAGACTATCTCTGTACCAAATTTCATTTGAATCGGTTCAGTAGTTTAGGCGTGATAGAGTAACACACAGACAGACAGACAGACAGAGTTACTGTCACATTTATAATATTAGTAAGGATAAGTAGGATAGGATTAACTAAATAACTTTATTTCTTATATTTTTTTAACCCTTTAATATAAAACTAGCTGTGTCCGCGACTTCGTCCGCGTGGCTGTCGGAAAACAACACAATGTCTTTAATTTCTTCATACAAACTTTGCCACCCCTTGTCACCCATATAAGGATAGAATTTAAAAAGCCCCTTTAGCACCTCTATAGTGTTCATGCAATATTTCCTTTAAACAAGTCTCTAGGTCCATCTGTTTGGGTTATGCATTATCTATCAGTCAGTCACGGTAACATTTTATAGGTATAAATAATATAATATAGAAGAAGAAGATTATAATAACACGATTTGTGTTGCAATGCTGCCAAGGTCATTCGATGTTTCCATTGCTGTACTCTAGTGGGTCACCAACTTAAGGACTTCCCTTACCCCTTATTTATTTTATATTAGGGGAAAAATAGGGTTTTTATTCAAAGAGTATAAATCAAAATGTCACTTTGGGTCGTGTCCTATAAATATACCTATTGAAATAAGATCGGTTTAATAAAATAAAGGCGCGACAGTTGAATTGACTAATGGTTATCCAAAGTTACATAAATTAAGGTAAAGTTTGTTAAGCTAATATTGGTTATTTTACTATCGCAACGTGAATAATGATTAATTGCAATAATCCATCTATATTTTTGGTAGTCTTTGTTTATAAACCATACATAAATACCTTAATACTTGAAGGATAGCTAAAGAAAACCATATTTTTCACAATATACGTCATAGTCATAATGAATATTCAGATATTTCGTTTATTTTTAGATTGAGTAATTTCTGTAACCACAACATCCCATGTTTTAATCCAGCTTGTATAAGAATTTTGGTATTACTCATCTGTAAAACAGACTTTAGTTAAATTACAGCTGCGGGCACAATCTATTTTCGGCGAATTATGAAAATGGAAAATGTTAACCTGAATAAATAACAGTCGTTTTGGCAAATTTTGTTCAAGAAATTCTCTAGGTACGATAACAAAATAATTTGTCTAACTTTTCAGATAAGGCGAGTTATGTTCGCTGTTGACAACTCTTAAATTCAAAAAATATCTCTTATTCGTAAAATATTTATCTTCAGCTGTATTTAGACTAAAAACGAACCTCAAATTAGTTGAGAAAAGGCTAGGTGGATGAATATACAGGGTAAAATTAAAACCAGTGCGGATATTTTAGGAGGTGAACGTACTCATGAATATGATCAACTTTTATTATGGGACCGACACTGAAATGTGAAAAAAAATCAGCTGTTCCCCACAAAAATGCACTTCAACACGATCAAAATGTTTGGAACAGCAGATTTTTTTTTTATATTTCCGTGTCGGTTCCATAATAAAAGTTGATCATATTCATGAGTACTTTCACCTCCTAAAATATCCGCACTGGTTTTAATTTTACCCTGTAGGTAGGTACGTTTTAATTAGGCAGTTAAAAAAGCAACATAACTACGAGCTGTTATCCACGACTTCGTCTGCGTGAAAATGGATGAAAAACTTATGTGCTTCTTCAAGTCCTAGGCTACTTCTTTGTTTTTCATCCAAATCCGTTTCAGCGTGCACGAGTAACGAACACACATACCCCCACAAACATCCTACTAATATTATAAACCTGAAAGTTTATGTCGATGTATGGATGTATGGATGTTTGTTACTCTTTTACGCAAAAACTACAGAATGGATTTTGATGAAATTTTACAGTAATACTGCTTATACATCAGAATAATACTTAGGCTACTTTTTATCCCAAAACTACGGGCGCAGCTAGTTTATATTATAAGGCCCGTATTCCAGAACGATACTCGAACACCGATCTCTGCTTGAGCATAGATTGAAACTAGTTTCAACCAATCAAATGGCTATAAATCTATGCTCAAACAGAGATCGGTGTTCGAGTATTGTTCTGGAATACGGGCCTTAGTGTGATGTCCCAAGTTTCATACCAACATAGAGAAAAAACAGATGGCAAATTTCCTACTTGTAGGTACCATATTGACTCGTCCGGAAAAAGTTTTTCTTTAGTTTAGGTTTCATTTTTGTTATTTTAGCTTAGGCCATTTTTAAATTAAAGTAAATCGAAGGATAACTTCTGAAAATGTTACCCTTTTCTAAAGTTTGTTTATTTAATAGTAAAACGTAATCTTATTACTCTATGGCCTGTATAACAAATGACAGAGCAAAACTCAAGTGTCGATTTCTGTTTATAACTAGTTTCAACCAATGAAATGGCTTTAAATCTATGCTCAAGGCGAGATCTGTGCTTAAGTACCGTTCTGTAATATGAGCCTTAGTCGTATAATAGTGATCTCTGAAATTCAAAATAGTACCTATACACTGACCCGCTAACTCAAATGTTGACTTTAAGTTGCGTGTTGCAGTGATCTTACTTCCGTGTTTACCATCCTAGAATATGCAAATTAAAGGACACTGGCAGACGCCCATAGAACGCAGGGCTTCAGATTGTGTATGTCGGTACAGATATGAAATTAGTTTGGTGTGATCGAGTATTTGAAGAGTATTTAAATTCATTTTTTATTTGTTTTTGTACGTAATTGGGTTAAAGAGAAATCTTCGTATTTGTGACAGTGAGGTTAAGTTTGGTGTGAATGATCCAATGAAGTACAGCCCGACTAATGAGTTCTCAATTCAAAGGTTTTAGGTGCTGTCGACATGATATTCTGTGGAAGTCCAATGAAGTACCTACAGCCCGACTAATGAGTTCTCAATTCAAAGGTTTCATCATGTCGACAGCAACTAGCTGTCGACATGATATTCTGTGGAGGCACGCGCCAGCCAGCATGCACCCGTTTTTGTGTTATTGTTTTTTTTTTAAATGTCAACGGCATAATCATTTTATTTCTTATTTATTTAGATTTTTGATTCCAATTCTTAATCTCTAAGATAAAAGGCAAAGAACAGTTTAAAATATTTTTTTTATTTTTGGTTAAGCTTTCATTACTGTACCATATCAAGCCCAAAACTACCAACGTCCTTTCGGATAGCGGATAGGTCTGATGTCTATAATTTATTGGACGTAATAACACCATGTCAAAAGTTATGCTTTATTAACGCATTTCAAATGTTCATTCATAGAGACATGCCATACCTTTAATAGTGTGTTTAAGAGTGATGTCATAACCCATTTTCAGTTTTCTATTTTGCCTAAATATTTTAGATTCAGATTTGTTTTTCACGGTTTGATCTGACATAACAAAATGGCGACCTGATTAATGGATGAGCACTTAGTGGATTAGCGTACGTGGGACATTAGGTGAACCCACGAACAGGCTTAAGATAAAATATTCTTTTAGTTGTAATCTCAGGCTATATCAGTTGAGAATTCGTTAGCAGATATTTTTTTTCTACTCAAGTATTCCATTTAGGTACGGAGGATATTTTAGGCGTGCCATACACTTATTCGGGATATTTGGTTGCATATTTGATGAACATTACTTGCTAACAACCGATTTTGCCGTCCGGGTGGTGCTGATAACACGCCTTATTCAGCAAATATGCCGACTTGAATAAGTGTAATATCACGCCTTAATCGTTAATCAGAACAAAGCCCATCTTGAGCGCAAAGTCAACATTTGGAAGGACACGCTCGAAAACGGTGGTCTGAGACTAAATGTGGCGAAGACTAAGTACATGTCCTGTGGCATCACGGATTCAAACACCATCCGAATAGGGTCGGACCTGATCACAAAGTCCGATACGATCAGGTACCTTGGATCCGTGCTGCACGAGTCTGGCAACGTAGACGACGATGTCCAAGCACGTATAGGCGCGGCTTGGACGAAGTGGCGCGAGGTAACAGGCGTTGTGTGCGACCGCAAAATGCCTCCGAAGCTCAAGGGGCAGATATATAAATGCATCATACGGCCTGTCTTCCTATACGGCGGCAAATGTTGGCCAGCACTAAGCAGACACACCCAGGAGCTTCACGTCACGGAGATGAAGATGCTGAGGTGGATGAGCGGCGTAACGCGATCCGAGCGCATACGCAACTCATTTATCCGAGGTAGTCTTGGTATCCGTGACGTGGGAGAAAAACTGCAAGAGTGTTGTCTGCGATGGTATGGCCACATCATGCGCCGCCCTATGGAGTACGTTGGTCGGAGATGCATAAATATGGCTGTCCTTGGGGCTAGGTCCCGTGGTCGCCCTCGCAAGCGCTGGCTGGACGTCGTCAAGACCGACATGAGAGCCAATGGCCTGACTGAAAAGGATGTTGAAGATCGGGCAAAGTGGAGGAAGCTCAGTCGGAAGGCGGACCCTGGCAATCCCGGCTGGATTAACGCCAGGTGGAAGAAGAAGAAGAATCGTCCGTCTGATGAGGCGGATTTTTCAAATGCGACAGATGGAGGGTTAACGGATTTGTGCAAGTATGTTGTCACATAAAATATCGAATGACTGCTTCATTGTAATATGACGTACCCATCTATCTAAGTTTGCATCAAAAGTCCAACTTTTAAAGAAAGTAATGTTTTATAAAATTTGAACAGAAGATTTAATGTCATTCCTTCCAATTTAATAAACTCGCTTTATTTGTCAACATTTCTACTAGATATTTATATTTCGATCACATTTTATATATCTGTTACAGAATAACGCGGACATACATACATACTCATACATAAAAACGAATCGAATACAGAACCTCCTTTTTTTGAAGTCAGGCTTACAAGGTCCTTTCAAAACAAACTAAGGACTCGCTAAAAGTTATTCAACCAAAATATATTCGATGTGAATGGATACAAAATATTAGTCTAAACAAAGTTTTTAACAACCCTTTACGTAACGTAATTATGTTGTGTAACTTTCCGCGTCTAAAAGTGTAGTAGACCGATTTTTTATTGAATAACAATATTTGTGAGATAGATTCGTTTAGCTTTTCTAAACCACACGTGATAGGATCATCGCTGCGTGGTTTCGTCTATACATTTATACTAATATTATAAAGAGGTGAAGTATGTAAGTTTATAGGTACGTATGAGGTAAGTACATAATTTCTGAAACTAGGTATTGATCCAATTCTGAAAATGGTGCAATCTTCTGATGTGGGAACATGTCAAAACATCGAGATTTCTGTGATGTATCAAAGTTAAATGTTAAGGTATTACACACAAAAACCTTCCGAAATGGTGGTGAAAACCGAATTAAAGTTCATTGTGTAGTTAAGAAGAACTAGGCGGACAAACAGACAAACACAGAAAGCGATTTTGTGTTATACTATCTATAGATATCTAGGTATATAACTACATGACGCAAGAGGAGACAATTACCGCAAATACTTAAAGAACCATTAAAAATTTCATGATACTAAAGGGGAACCGTTTAGCTCTGAAGTGATGAAAGCGGAAGACAATATAAAAGTACCATAAAAATAATATCATTATCTATATCTATACTATTATAAAATTGTAAAAAAGCCGTGTCTGTACATTGAAGATATTCCAGAAAAAACAATCGGGATAGGGTTCTGGGACGTAACCATACCCAAAAATATTTTTTTTAAATTTTTGTCTGTTTATCTGTTTGTTTGTTTGTCTGTTTGTGCGCGCATCACGCAAAAAGTACTGAACGGATTTTGATGTGGTTTTCACAGTTCGATAGCTTAGGGTCCAACTTAAAATCTAAGCCACGTTTCATCTGATTCCGCTGGAAAAAACCCGAGATGCAGCTTGACGTCTTGGTAGTACTAGCCAACATACACTACGGAGGTCATTTAAACTGGTCATGTCATTGTAGTCCACGCGAACGGAGTCGCGGGCAAAAGTCTAGTACTCAATATATGTAATCAATATACTGGTTCAGACAGTTGATTATTTATTAATTATAGTTATTGCAGAATTAACACTTTAGTAGAATGCGAAATAATGATTATTGAATAATGTACCGTAAAATTGATACCAATTAAAAAATGATGTGCGGGAATTCGAGAAAAAAAAATATAATTTAGGTATCAGATATTCAGATGTTTTATTCCTAAATGCGAATACTTCTGCACGATTCTGTAAGTATAAAAAACCCTTATAATATGTGGGTAATGTAGGTATTATAATACATTATTTTCAAACCCATAAGTAATTTCACGGTGAACTGACTTTGAGGAAAAATTGCTGTTGCTAACGCTGTTGGTAACGGATATTTTTTTCCTGGAAAATTTTAGTAAAATATTATGTGAATTTCCTAGAAAATAATCGCAATTTTTTAGGCAAAGTATGTCGGTTTACATAAAATGTTGACCCTTTCATGTAGGTAAATACTCACACCCTATTGAATTAAATTGGTGTCACTCTTTTATGGGACATATTTTTTTGCCATAAGATGTGACATAAAAGTATTAATCCAATGGTTATGAAAAAGGTATTTGTGTTCCATTGAGCTTTTCAATTTATTAACAGGTTTATTAATATTCAATGAATGTATGTTATTTGGAAAAGATGTATGTACTGTTTTCATCCATTCTTAATCTATTGTAGTAGTATATTTCTGTTAGGTTAAAGGAGGGACGTATTGAAGGAGGCATTCAATAATGAATACTAGTTTGATTAACTACGGGAGTATACTTGAAATCACGAAAAAAAATAGCAACTGTTCCATACAAAAATATCTAGGTATATTACTCATCGACAAAATAATATAGATTAGCAGATTTTTTTTTTCATTATTTCAAGGTAGGTATACCCAATACCATAATTTTGAAATTATTGATAGGTACATTATTTCTTAATTATCTAATTCTTATTCAGCAGGTTAATAGCAATGTTGGTAATCGACTGTTACCTTCCTATTCCAGAATTATTGTTGAATTATTAGAAGTTTGATAATAATTAAAATAATTAAGTGATTACAATCCCAACTTCCTCTCACACAATACACTTAAGAAGTTTTTGGTTCCACGTGATACAATTCGTCGATCCTCAGCCTACTTCTGGCTTCTGGATTTTTGCCTAAATTGTATATTTTTTGTAAATCGTATCCTGCTACATTTTCAAAGCAACAGAATAATTATAACTTGTAATAAATTGTTCTCCAAAATCCAAGCAGAGAACGTGAGGGGAACACTACTTAAACATTTGCTTAATTGGCTAAGTTCTGATATTCTTGGTATTTTAATGAGGAAAAATAATGTTTAGCTTCTAGAAGCATACAACTAGCGCATGCAAACTAAAAATAAAACAGCTATTCATCACAAACAAATTGCATTTAGAACTATAATGTTTACAAAAGTTTGTCCCTCGATGTTGCATGCAATATACATACATATTATTATTTCTCCCTTTGAGGTTTAAACAAAATCTCACATTGGCACGTGTATACTAGATAGTACTTACTTGTCGTGTTCTAGTTAAGTATGGTAGCTTTATGTACCTAAATTACAACCCGTTTATATTTGTCGGGTGTCGATGTCAACAAAATGTCGGGTGCTCTAATATCAGCATATTTTTAACCGACTTCCAAAAAAGAGGAGGTTCTGTATTTGGTTGTTTTTTTTTATGTAGGTATGTACACCGATTACTCCATGGTCTATGAGCCGATTTACATGATTATTTTTTCATATACCTAGTAGGAAAAACTTGCGCGGTGGTTCCATATAAATTGTAATAACTCTAGTTAAATATTTTTTTAACAAGCTTCAATAAACGGTATTTTTTGTATAGGTATATTATGTCAATGACATCATGACGATTATAAACAAAAAGTGGTCATGTGCCAGTCGGACACGTGCACGAAGGGTTCCGTACCATTATCTATACAACATTAGACACTTATATTATAACCTTAATTATTATTAAGATCGAAAAAAAAACGGCAAAAAAATCACGTTTTTTGTACGGGAGCCCCCCTTAAATATTTATTTAATTCTGTTTTTATTGCTATAATGGCAACAGAAATACATCATTTGTGAAAATTTCAACTGTTTTGCTATCACGGCTCATGAGGTACAGCCTGGTGACAGACGGACAGATGGACGGGCGGACAGCGGTGTCTTAGTAATAGGGTCCCGTTTTACCCTTTGGGTACGGAACCCTAAAAAGTCATATTATATAGGTGCACGAATTCCTGAACACGACCGATCTCAATATTATACATTCTTATCATCAAGGTTAGGCAGAGGTGTAACTGTATAGTACACACATTCACCAGTTATGTTTAAGTCCCATGTGATAGAAGATTAGGGAGCGAGCCTATAATTGCTATTACAAACTAAAAAAACCGGCCAAGTGCGAGTTGTACTCGCACATCAAGGGTTCCGTATCAGTTTTGGACGTATAAAATGAAAAAAACCGGACCGCGTAACAAACTTTGTTTTTGAAGGAATTTTGATGATTTTGAAAAAACTGCTTACTAGATCTCGTTCAAACCAATTTTCGGTGGAAGTTTACATGGTAATGTACAAGTACATCATATATTTTTTTAGTTTTATCATTCTCTTATTTTAGAAGTTAAGGGGGGGGGGGGGACACATTTTACCACTTTGAAAGTGTCTCTCGCGCAAACTGTTCAGTTTAGAAAAAAATGATATTAGAAACCTCAATATCATTTTTGAAGACCTATCCATAGATACCCCTCACGTATGGGTTAGATGAAAAAAAATAAATGAGTTTCAGTTCTAAGTATGGGGAACCCCAAAAACTTGTTTTTTTTTTATTTTTGTGTAAAAATCTTAATGCGGTTCACAGAATACATCTACTTACCAAGTTTCAACAGTATAGTTCTTATAGTTTCGGAAAAAAATGGCTGTGACATACGGACGGACAGACAAATAGACAGACATGACGAAACTATAAGGGTTCCTAGTTTTACTACGGAACCCTACAAACATTGTTTTCGTTTATTAAAACGCTCTTATCTATCAACATTTAAGAAGGTAAGTACCATCACAAATTCATGACAGTAATCAATCTAGGTAAAGGTAGGTATATATAAAATGTGTGTCAAATATTATTCAAGTCGGTCTATCCACGATTTTATGCTATGTGCTTTTATATCATAAATTAGGGAGTGACTCCGCAGCCGGCGCCCGGCTCCTAAAAATAACGCCGTTGGGAAGTAGCCGGCAGTAGCAGTGTTACCATATGAAAATAATTGCAAACTACCGTAGCAGCAGATTAATATTACCATGCTTTAAGTTGAATTAGGTACTTTAGATTGACTTTTAAATTACAGTGTATAATACCGGTCAATGTAAAACAAAATAAAACTTTTTTACAAGACTTACAAGAGGGAGGTAGGTAATCGACGGAGCCCCGCTACGCGGGGCTCTATTTCTGTCTGCAAGGTTAAAATAACCTAACACGAAGGGGTTGACGAGGGCTTCGTTCGCATGCTTTGCTTGCTCACTAAAGCCCCCGTCAACCCCTTCGAACCTAACCTGTCCGTGTCGGGGTGCCCGATTTCGCAAAGTTGACAAATTGACAAATTTATAACCCCATTTTCCGCTGTTTTATCCAAAGTCAGCGCTGGCAGCCAGTTCAACAACCGAAGCTGGCAGCCAATATGGGACACGGCGCCGGCTGAGGAGTTATTCCCAATAAATTAATAACAAAAAAAAAATGTTGCACTACACTAAAAAGATGAAAATATAAAACAGGTTTCATAAAAACCGACTTCCAAAAACTACACTAAAAACCATGAAATGAAAGTTTAACTTCTATAAATAAAAATCTAAATGTATATTGAAGTCGGTGGGGTCTAGCATAAAAATAAGAAAAATTGCAGAATAACGTGGAATGAAAGGGAATCTTAAATTGACGCGGTGCAAATCAATCCGCACGTGCACACACTGCGCACGTCCTTCCTCATATTTATCCGACACCGTTTTTTTAATTAGCTTGTTTAGAGGTGGCAACAGTCGACAAAAAAAACGGATCTGACACCCAGCAGTGGGAGGTAGTATAAGGGTACTAGACCATCAGCCAAAATGACGTTGCCGAAATTCGGTGGCAGAATACACTTTGTTACAGCTCGCGGGGGCTGCTCTCCATCCGCGCCACACTCTGAGGGTAGGTCAGAAAAGACCACGTGGAGTCGGGGTTGGTTAACTCGGTTCTGTCAAATAATATTCTTTAAAAATAATTCTGCTGTTTAATAAGTTTGTTATATAAAAAAAATTAATAATAAAATTCATTGAATATTATTCAATGAATTTTATGATCAAATGAAAGTGAAACATGTTTCATTCAAGTAAATAGTAATTGAAACAATAATATTCGAAATAAAAATACAAGAATCAAAATATTATAATTTATTATGAAACGTTTTCTGTGAAAAGAAATTCTATGAAAGGAGAATGGTCGAAACCTCAGATCATAGAAACCCGTACATATACTCACGTATATGTACGTATTTCAATCGTTTGGAATACCCAAATCGAAGATATAAAAAAATCACCCCTGATGAAAAATAAATAGCAATATCACACATTTAGCCATCGAATTAAAGTGAAATATTTACAGAATGATACCACGAAATATCACTTAAATTCTGACCTACATCTTGTCTCTGTTCGCCCTGGGTTTTTTTGTCATACTTGATGACCATTTTCCTTTCTGTCTGCGAAACAAGGGAACACCCTAAAATAATTGCCGGCGTCATTACCTACGCCACGCGTTCGGCTTGATGTGTCGTGGCACGGTGGCATTAAATGATAACCAAATGGTTAAGGTATCTACTTCTTAAGTACAAGTTTACGGGTTTGAATCTACCTACCAAAGTGCCTTTTCTATTTATGTAAGTTTCGTTTTGACAGCACTGACATAAGATGAAAGAACACCTCGTGAGCAAACATATAATGGCCTGAAATCACCAATTTGCACTGTGCAAGCGTAGTGATTAATGATGGTTCTTTCCCTGGATAATTTACACGCTCGTATGGTTCATAGTACATGAAGCAGAATTGACAGTATCGTCATATAGTAGATCAACGCGAACAAAAATATAAAGGTGGTCACTTGACGGAGGAATCCACTTTGCGACAATCAACTGAAGAACTCTGACCTTATTTAAGTACATCCTGAATTGACTTGTCCTCTTATTTTGTGATGTCTCGTAGAGTTATTGAGACGTAATGTAAAAGATCATGTCTAAATTACTAACAATAATAAAAACGGTCAGTGTAAGATGAGGAAAGACTTTAGTTTGATTTATTTATTTCTACTTCGCTTTGAATGCAGAGGATTTAACAATACCTACATCTGCTCTTTTACAATTTTACAGCAAACAATAATCGAGCTGGTGTTCATACTTAAATAAACTAATTGTAAGAAAATCAACTTAAAAAATTAGAGGTTGAGTTTTTCTACACGGTCTAGCTAGAGAATTAAGTACTTGGAGACAGATAAAACTGGTTAGGTATTCAACAATTAATCATTATATTAAATTAAATAAATATTATAAATGTGAATGTTTATGCAGGTGCGTGTGTGGGGGGGGGGGGTGTGTGGGTGTGTGTGTGTATGTTTGTTACTTCTTCACGCTGAAACGGCTGGAGGGATTTGGATTAAATTTGGCACACAGATTAAGTCTAGAATAACACATAGGCTACCCTTTATCCCGAAAAACGCGGGGGAAGCCGCGGGCGGAAGCTAGTATTAAATATGTCTAGTTCGTTTCAAATTAAAGCAATTAGGTTTTTTGTTTATTTTAGTTATTTTAGGTCGGCAAAATATTTAGGAAGAATTCTTTTTTTAATTTGCATTTATCAATCCTGTGTGTATGTAGTTAACTGAGACTATGTATATAGTTACTAAGAAAACTGTATAACTTTTAAGGCTGTTATATAAGCCATTTATTTTGGTAATAGGCTCACCCGCTATTGTGAACAGAAAGACATCCTCTGCCTACCTACTGATACCTACTTATTGATATGTAGAGGTGCAATGCCCATCATAAATATAGAAGTGATGGCCTATTTCAGTCCGTACGTTGATAAGTCAGTGAAATCTTCCTTTTCCTACTCAAACGATAAACAAAATCGAAAAATAAAACCTCTAACCGCCTTATTTCCTATGTATTTTTCAAACTTATTTGCATAACAGATAAGTGCCATTAGTATCAAAGAATTGTGTTCGACCTTGACCGAAAACCTCATATTTTCGTTATCAAAGTTCCTCAAAGGCTTATAAATACTAACGAGCGTTATGTATTCATAAAAATAAATAAAAATATTACCCTTTTTTCCATCAGTGTTCATTGAAATAGGAGTAACTGGCATGGACGGGAAACTGTAGATTATATTTGGGTTTGGCGAAATGTTTGAATTTTTTATATGGCCTGGAAGAAGGTGTTAGGGTAAAGTGCATTATGGTCTCTTCTTATCTCAAGGATTGGACAAGATTTCTGCTATAAACAAGATTTAGCGAAGAGAGAATGGAGGTTTTTATTTTTGGGGCATCATGAGCAAGAAAAATATTTATTTGACTTTACTTTTAAAAGCTCTTACTCTACTTGAGTCCAAGCGTACATGATAACGCATTAATATAATAATGTCACTAAGCAGCATTATTAAACCAACGACATTATTATTCACATACGACATTTCAGATGATACCTCTACGAACTACAAAAATGAAATACTCGAATACCTAACGTATATATATTTTAATGCCTATAGTTAAGGCGCATTTCTACACAGGAGTTAGGATTTAATTTTACATTAGCGCAAGTGAAGCAGGAGCTTTAGAAAAAATGCTCTGTGAATAAATGGATTATACCCTCAGATCATAGAAACAAGGAGATATGCCAAGGCGCTATCGAGCTTGATGCCTGATCTTGAGCAAAATGCTCATATTAAAAACGTACGCGCTGGCGACGAACCAAACATGATGGATGGTATAAATACAGTGTTTTAGTTTAGTGCTAGTATTGAGTGACGATTAACAGTGTTAGATTGAGGGTGTGCGAAATGTTCAATGCGTGGGAATCTTTTTATTCACAAGGAGCGCTTAATTATGCACGCAATTGTGTCGAAAAATGTACTAAAAGTGGCATCATTTGTTCCCGTACTAATTTGCTATGATGGCATATCTCCTTGTTTCTATGATCTGAGATTATACCCCTAGGCAGGCGAGGGTCCCAGACTGGGATTCAAAAAAAAGACTAGACTAGGTTAGACCCTAGTAGGTGAGCCTATTCTCAGCTCAGCTCCTATGCGATAAATGCTTTGATTTAATAAAATCTAGTGGGATATTTAGGTGTACAATAATGATAATCTTTTTATTTTTATGAACTATTTAATGTGTATTTGCTCCAGATGCGTTTGCTAGTAAATGTATACCTACGAACAAAATATTTAGAAAGTTGACTCGAATAGCTTGTTTCTTATTGAAAAGCGCGTAATTCAAACATAGTAGGTATATTATGAATCATAACACTTACATTAACCGCATAATAGATTATTTTGCACGACATACCTAATTAAAAGCATAAGAAATTTTCATCATTGTTGAATGTTAATAACCGTCTGGTAGTAAACAAAATAATATGTACATATAATATTAAACGGATGCGTATTAATGTGTCATATTTATTTACATGTTTGTATTGTTTTAGGAAAACTATATATTTCACAGTATTTACTTAAAGCTGAGTATGTTATTTTGTAATTAGTATTGTTTACTAAAATTGATGAGTGTGACTGTGTACCAACAGCTTTTCTCTTATAGGTACATTATCTTTGAATAAGGCACTGGCAAATACTACGTGAACTATTTGTATGATTAAGAATGGGTTGTATCAATCCGTCTGTATTAGTAAGAGGTATATTATGAAATAATAATTGACATTCAGGCCGCTATTTTTAACCAACAACAAAAAAAAGGAGGATTTAGATTAGATAGATTAGAACTTGCACGAAACTTACCCCCGTATTCACAAATATTACTATGAGGTCTCGAACGCACAGTGTACAGAAAACTCATACAAATATGAACATGATGTGTATACGAATAAGGTTCGTATTCAATAAGTGAAATTATATACAAGTGCTTCATGCGAATATAAACCTTAACTTAATACATAATAATATAATGTTGTAATGATCATAATATTTTCAATGAGTGTACACTGTGCTTATGAGTCGTCATAGTTAAGTAATATTCGTGAATATGGATGTTAAGGCTTGATCCAATTCTCAGATCGTCCACGTGTTTCCTTGTCATGCAGATTGACATCTAAGCTTACTCAATTATGTCAAGTCTTATGCAAATTGGACGATAAACTTCAAAGAGTATGACTGGTGGCGACCATAATAACAAATAAACTTAAGAGCTAAGTACGACCACAAAACTCAGAAAACTATTAAACTATTTTTACGGCTTGATAACTTAGAGTTTACAGTTGATTACCCAAAAGTTCAACAAATCTTCAACATTCCTAATCAACTTTTAAACTTTAGAGCCATGTACTACCACAAAACTCAGCAAAAACTATTTTAACGGCTTGATAATTCAGAGTTTACAGTTGATTACCCAAAAGTTCAACAAATCTTCAATATTCCTAATCAACTTTTTCTAAATAAAGCGGAAACTAAATCAATCGTCTAGCAAATGGAGAACTATTCATTTGTAACAATTAAAACTAACTGTTATCCCATCAATCGATCGTGTAACTTTGCAATAGCCTTTGCAAAGTTACTTTTATTAATGCCTAGCGACGCGCCTATGTCTCGCATGGGTGTAATCCATTGATGTGGCGACATGTCAAAACATCGAGATTTATCTATACTAATATTATAAAGAGGAAAGATTTTTTTGTTTGTTTGTTTGTTGGTACCGAATAGGCTCTGAAAGTACTGGACCGATTTTAAAAATTCTTTCACTAATAGAAAGCTACATTATCACTGAGTAACATAGGCTACTTTTTATCCCGAAAAAATGCACAGTTCCTGTGGGACACGCGGACGAAGTCGCGGGCGAAGTGCTAGTGTGCTATATATCTAAGTTATAACTTAGATATAGAACAGAAATCTCGATGTTTATAATTATGATGTGTAATACATTATAATTACTAACGTATTATACACATAAGCTTTCCGTAAATAATTATCGAATGGTATATAGTGAAAACCGCATTAAAATGTGTAGTTTAAAATATGCATGGACTCTAAGCTGAAACTGAGAGTTTCCAACGGAAAAACCCAAAACATTATACCTAACATTATACAAACATTATAACATAAGACCCTATGCTCAGCAATCGTGCTTGCGACCTCAAGATCAACGAGGCAGGCTTCTGTAATTTTTCATCACTGTACTTTTTAATATTGTAATGTCACCGTAAATTCTGCTCAGTATGAAATGTTGCTTCCCTTGGGAGCTCATATGAGTAGGTGAGTCTCTAATGGAGTTTTAATGAATGAACTTATATCTAGTTGCTTTTCTACTTTTCCTTATAAAATGTGAACTGCAAAGAAAACATTTTAATATAGAGTAGCCATCTTAATTACACTGCACTAATGTATTTTGCCCGGAACATGTGCTATCACAGTCGCTTTCACTTTATTATTAACCTTCTACCAGCCACTAGCGGTATATCTGACCTATATTAAATTTACGAGCTCAAAATAGTTTTTTGAGCTTCCGTAATTCTTACAAACTACGAAACTTAGATAGAGATTTTAACTTTGGGTAAATCGCGATAAGTTCAGGAAAACATCAAATGCGCAGTAAATAATAGGTTCAACTTTTTTCTGGTTTTTGTTTTTTACATTAGCAATTAGCTCAATGTTAACTTATTATCTTTCCATCAGTTTAAGCTATGTTGTCTATCAGTCAATCACTGTAGGTACTTACCTACTGTTTTATATGTCATATTCCTAAGATTATTAAGTAACAGCTGCCGTTTTATTTTATTTATGGGACATTTAGAACAGTACCTAATACTTATTACTGAAAAATATTTATATTGATTAAATAAAGTATTGTGTATGTGTATCTTTTGATACAATGTTAAATGAGACAATTAAAAATCAACAAAAATAAAATATCGTATTGAAATAATCAAATACAGTTGTTTGCATAGCACAACACAATAAAAAAAAAAATTATGGATCCCGAGCGTCCGAGCATGGTTTAGTTAATAAAAAAACAATTATACCATTTAGTTAAAATAAAAATAATTATACCATCAGTTTTGGGTTTAACAAAAATAATAAAATTGATCAATACTTGTAAGCAATAGGCTCAAAAACAAGGCTACCGATGGCACAAAAAGCTACACATTTAGACGTATCTTAGTTGCTTCTGAATAATTCAAAACATAAACTAGCAGTCACGAGAAAACTACCAAGATCGTAGTTTTAATTAGCAACACAATTTCTACGCTAGTATTTACTCTGAAACCTAATTGGTGCGCAGCGTAAAAATATAAAAATAAACAAACTGCCGATTGCTCATATTTCTAGGAATATTTTTTCGACATTAAAAAATAACTAGCTTTATTACTGAAACAAATAACCTGTAATGAACTGCTAAGTTGGTGTTATTCAGTAAAGAAGCCCACTGTTAACGTGCACTCAAAGATTTCTAACGAATGAAACCATAAAACACGAGTGCGAGTATAAAATTAAGTACCAATAATTCTGGCATTTACTGACCCAGAAAAGAGAGGAAAATTTTTCTACCTTAACGTTTTTAAGTTCTTGAAATATATATTTTTACAGGCTAATAAATTCAAATAGTTTTTTAAGTGTAAGACTACTATAGATATTAGGTACTCTGAAAAAAATGTCGTTTCTTATCTTGCATAGGTAACTGGCAAAATTTGGTGACCTCTGCCTAATCCTTTTGGGGATATTCTGTTATATTATCTACCTATTTTAAATCTTTTTCCAAAAATCAAATAATATATGATGAGAGACCCGTGCTGCTTCGCAGCATTGTGTCGATAATACCTATAATTCAAATATAACTCTCTCATTAATAAGAAATAACTATTGTAACCTATTTGAAACGCATATTGAAAGTCAAGTTGGTTGTACGCACCTAGCTCCCCTCCAACTCGATCAATTTAAGCAAGCATAAACTCAAATGAAAGAACTTGTTCCAGTGAGTGATCTTAGACCAAAATGAACCGCGTACCTCAATTAGAACCGGAGATATCTAGGAAGAAATCGCGTTTTAGTATAACTTGAAAAGGGTGAAAGTTTGGTGATTTCCAACGCTTGATAATAAATCTGTGCATAAATGCCTTTCATTTAAAAAAAAATCAAGCAAATTGGTTGGATAGAACGGCTAGACGAAGAGGTAATAGATTTTATAAATTCTTTTAATAATATAGATTGCAGTAGGAAAGTAAACGTAATTATCAATCATTATATAAGTTTTGTAAGTAGGTATAATATAAAAAAATATCAAATAGTTTGATTTGATTTCGATACCTAGTAGCATAAAAGGGCAACTAAGACATCGGATATATTCTGTAATGAAAATGCTGGTACTAAGAATTCTAGACTTCATATTTCGTATCATGCTTGTTTATGTTTATTGCTTAGTAAGATCAATTAGATAAAGGTGCAGACCAATTAAATTAATTATAGCGATTATTATTAATATTATTATGTTTGGTCTAAATCTTCGTGCATTACATAAAATACGTACATTTTCATAAAAAAATACATTTTATGGACATAAATATGTACATATATACGTATGTAATTTATAAATATGTACGTATGTAATTTATTTTAATGTAATGTATTTTAAACATCTAAGAATTTAATTTTAGTAAGTACTAAAATTAAATTCTTAGATGTTTTGAAAAGCGACAAGTAACGCCATCTATTAAATGAGCCACAAAATGCTGATGTACCCTTCTTAACGCGACCCTCGATTAGGGCGTATTGAAAATGAAAAAAAAGTGAAATGGTTATATTTTCCTGCTAAGTATCTCACAGATTTTCTCGCTATCGAGAGTACGCCCTAAGCCGAGGCCCGTACCCCAGTAGGGGGTGCCCTTAGCGTGTGGTCGCTTAGTTTGTAGTTTTATTTAGTTTTAAGCGTGGCTGGAGGCATTTGTAAGTCCTCACCAGATGACCGGTTAAGCAGTGACGGCTGTTAGAAGCCAAGCCAACTGCGAGAGGCCCTTCAAAAAAATAAATAAAATCAACGTATTTTTTTTAAACACGGCCCTACTTTATAAATGTCTCCTGTATCATGGGTGTATTTTCAAACATAAATCTCACATGCACAAACACCTAAACCCGAATCACGTCGCGCAGCAGCTAATTTCTCAGCCATTACGCCACACATTATTATAGGTAACAAACATTTTTTTAGTTAAAAATGTTATGTGTAGAGTATCAGTGTCATAAATATTAGAATTAGTATTCTTCTAAACAAACTAATATGAACTTATACGCAATGAGATCAAAGGTTAATCAAAGCCAAAATGGTATTCTGCTAACATTCGAACTAGCATACATTATAGAGTTGGCTCTTGTTATTTCAAACCTTCAATAATTCTGACCTTTCTAAGTAATTGTTGGGTTCTTAAAAATACTCTTGTTATTACAAACCTCGTATGTGTCAGAACCGCTTGAGAGGTGTCTGAATGGTCACGAAATGTATGCCAAATAATTGTACCAAAACTGTACCTAATAGTACCTATGCATAGAGGAATTGTACCTCAAGCAATTGAATAACAAACGCATAGTGTTATAATGTACGCAAGCCATTCTGACGTCAGGTTGGCTTGAGAATTTACGTATCTTCCAAACGCGTGTGAACTATGTTCTTAGACATTTACACTTAGACACAAAAAAAGAATTTATAAGGATATCTCTGAAATCTGAAAAACAAAAATTTACCTATATGCCGCATTTTTCTGACATTTTTTAGGGTTCCCTGGCTAAATGACAAAAACGTATGACTGTCTATGTATGAAACTGCCCGGTTCAATCAGGGATAGATAATTCTATACCTATCCAGAAGGCAGGAAACTCACTTACTAAAACGGTGTAAAGGTGAATAAATGATGATATTTTATTTTAATTGCAGTTTCTTTCTTACGATTATTCATACAGAAGCTTAAAAAACTCGATTCAATCTTGACAAAAATAAATAGGAATTTCAAGACGACGCGACGTGACAGTGACAGTTCTTTAGTGCTGCATGCATTAAAATTATAATTTGTTATAATTCTTTAAAAAGGTTGCATTCAGCCCTTAGACCATTTTTATCTATGGAGTTGCCAAAGCCAAAGGAAAATTTTATTTTGTTTTATTTTGCGTTCTTACGTTCCACATAAGAATTCCCTTCGACGCTATGTTGGCTGCCCTGAATCTCAATTTATTACAACGTTTTTATCGTTAATTACTGAGATTTTTATTTAGAACATTGATAGAACAGAATAATAGATAGATAGATACTATAATATAGTTATATATATATAATATAGATACTATAATATAGATAGACAATAGAAAAGAATAAACATTGAAGTTTTATACATTGTGAGTAAGATTGTCTTACATCATATTGCTATAAAACCATGCTATAAAGCGTAGCATATGTATACCCTATGAGATAGATATATTTTACAAGGGTTACCAACCTATCATCCCATTACCTCAAATGTTACTTTAAATGTTCGTAATTTCATATTTCTAGATTGCCTAAACCAGCGCATATACTTAATTAAATAAATGTAGAGTAAATATTATACCAATTAGATATTGACCGTTTCACGTAAGAATTCCCTTCGACGCTATGTTGGCTCCCCTGCTTGTCATTCCTATTTAGGTCAGATCGTTTTGTATTTTTGTAGATTTATGTTTTATATTAATGTATAAGACGTTAAAAGTGAATTGGTGCTGAAAGAAAAATTTCAACATCGATAAAAACGTTGTAATAAATTGAGATTCAGGGCAGCCAATATAGCGTCGAAGGGAATTCTTATGTGGAACGTACAATAAAACAAAATATTTTTTTCCTTTGGCTTTGGCGACTCCATAGATAAATGGTCTAAGGGCTGAATGCAACCTTTTTAAAGATCTCAAGTTCAGTCTGACAGATTGAGTACTTTAGGGGGCCTACCCAAATGTCCTTTCTGATGGTAATGTTCGTCGGGTCGTTGAGCTCCCTAAGTCTGGGTTGAGCTACCACGATACCCGGCACATGCGTGCACAGTCAGGTCAGGTCCACTCAAATCTGTACGGCTCTTTCCTCTAAAGGCCATTTCAGACTAACCTGCATTTGTCTGGACTTTAAAAGAGACATCAACCTTTGAGTTTGTTTCGGTGTTTCTTCTCAAAGGTAGTCATATAGGAAACACCGAACTCATCTACCTTAAAAAAATGTTTTGACGTGTAAAAGTGTTATTTTTAACCTATTTACAAAATAAATATCATTTATCATTTATCAGTAAGAGTGTTATAGGCTATGTTTTTTTGGAAAAATACATCAATATGGCCCACAAAACGTAAAAAAGAGGACCAAAAAAATAAAATTTACCCAATTTTAACAAACGTGGTGTCCTTAGATTCGTCTTGATTCAAAGAGTATCGTGAGGTAGATGGTGTTACAAGAAATCCAATATAGCAAACACTGGACGAATAAAAAGTCTACGCTTTGTGACTTTCTTACTAGTAGCGCCATCTCGTTACTTGACGAAGTACAATTTATGTTTCGTTCCATGACCGATTAAATTATGTAAAAGGCATAATATATTAGGTAGCTACTGCATACTAGTACTTTTTTATTAATATTATGTAAACACTGAGTTCAACCATAATTTTGAGAATTTCTTCCGGAATGTTTTAACATTTTAAAACTTGCAACCTAAAAGTGAATGATTGACTCAAGCCACAAAAAAGTCTCAAATAAAAACAAGAGTTAAAAAAACTAAAACCCAACTACGGAAAAAAACAACTGAAAGCATGAAATAAGAAAATATTCAACACATCGGTACAGTCGTGTCCAGGTTATAGCCGTGGTCGCATGCCGCCGTAAAGCAGCCACAGGACATAGCGGCATGCGACCACGGCTAGAACCTGGACACGACTGTACCGATGTGTTGAATATTTTCTTATTTCATGCTTTTCAGTTGTTTTTTTCCGTAGTTAGGTTTTAGTTTTTTTAACTCTTGTTTATATGTATTTTTGAAAGTATGACTTACGGAGGTTCTTGCCCATTCTTCTCCGTGGGAAACTACATTTCGTAATGGACAAATAGCTAATTTTTTGTTATTTTTTACTTTAAAAATTACTTACCTACTTATAATTGAAATAAATTATTTGACTTAGAAATTCTTACAAACATTCTCATTCTAAGTTAGAATGAGACTTTGTAACTAATTTTTAAAAGTCAAAAATTAACAAAAAGCTATATGACTGAAAAAATTCACAGAAAGCTGACTAAAAAGATTTCATATTATTAGTTTCGCAATCTTCATACGTTTAGGTTAGGTAGCTATGGAATTTCAATCAAATAAAATGTGAGGGACCCGGAAAAAATCTTTGAAATAATAAAAAGTTGGATTGATGTCCTTACAAAAGTTTCAGCAGATGTCATCCACAGTCAAAGGACAAAGAAATTGACTTTCAAATTTTATATAGATAGGTACGCGAAAAGTTTATAATGTGTTGTGAAGATTCCTATGCACGTATGCTAAGATATTTATTTAAGACTAGTCTTAATGTAGCGGTCTTATTGTAGCGGGCTCATCAGATCTTGAAACTAAGCACTAACACTTAGGCTTGTATTACAGAACAATACTCGAGCACAGATCTCGTCTTCAGCATAGATTGAAACTAGTTTCAACCAATCAAATGGCTTTAAATCTGTGCTCGAGGCGAAATCTGTGCTCAAGTACCTACCGTTCTGTAATACGGGTCTTAGATCTCATTAAGAAGACGCAAATTTGTCCGTACCAAACGTGTCAAACGAGCCGAACGATACAAATTTTCTTAAGGCCTCGTACCTATCGGTACCGAAAGAATAAACCACAACGTTTGAAGAACTGTAGGTGCACATTGCCTACGTGTAACGAAACTGCCAGAATGTGGGCGAACCGGCCGCTTCGTCCGCATATTTTTTTTTTTTTTTTTTTTAGACGTTGCCCCACATTATGATTTCTTCTGTATCGTGGGTGCGTTTACAAACACAAATTTCACATAAGTACACAAACAGCCAGACCTATGTGCAATGCGGGAATCGAACCCGCGACACGTTGCGCAGCAGCCAATCTCTCAACCACTGCGACAACCGTGCGGTCAAATGTGAATTTTGTCTAGGATTTTGGGTACCTTCCAAAATTTTCCGATGGATTCTAAAATTCGTTTCGTTTGCGTTTGCGTTGTTGTAATGTGCGTTCACTTAAAAGGCGATATTCTAATCATAAAGATTTTCCATACAAAGGCTGTCAATACGTCAATTACTTCGATAAAACATATCTGATGGCTGAATGGTCATAATGGAAAAGCACTTGTTAAATTATTTAATCCTTTCTATACTAGATAAATTATTTGCTAGTTGTGATATTTATGATTTTTATTTAAATATAAAACTAAAGCTGAGTCTTATATTATCATAAAATAATGATTTTCACAACTAGTAGTACCTACTAATAGTGAATGATGATTGATTGTTGTTATGATTATTTTTTCATAAAGAAATAAAAAATAATTTTGATAGTGTTACCATTGATACCATATTTTAAAAACAATGAATACGGCAGTTGATATTATTCGAAAAAAAAAATAATTAACAGATCAATGCTTGAGTACCTACTACGCAATACGGGCCTATTTGAAGCCCCTATATACAGTGGTTCCCAAAGTTGACTTAACTGCGACCCACCTAACAAAAAAATTCAATTTCGGGACGCACCTCTTAGCTGTCATGGAGGAAAAAAGGGTCATAATTCTATGAATGAGGACTTTTCAAGCAAACAATAACAAGGAGTGCTATTTAAAAGAGAAGGATGTATTTGTTTCATAAGCGCAGTGAGTTTGATACGTCCTGTTAACCCGGTCGATCGATGTATCATCCTATTTTTCAAGGCCCACCCAATATTCGCTCGCGACCTATAGTTTGGGAAATGCTGCCCTAATGGTATGTTAGTCAAATTTTGCGCAAAACAGATTAAAGTGTTTTCCTATTGATTATTTTGTAGATTATACTAACAAAGTAAAAGAGACCTTTATCCAACTCTAGGACACTAACACTGAGTTGCAGAAAAGGTCATTAAGTTTTAAAGGAGACTTTAACGATAGAAATTGTATGGTTAAAGTCTCCATTAAAATTTAATTATCTTTCTGCAACTGACCGTAAATTAGTTAAAAAATGAACTTATAGATAATAATTATGTTTTATTAGTACGGTTTTGACTCCACGTAGGTAAGTCGATATCGATGTTGGGCATGGGCGATTGGGCACATCACGGATGCTAGATATAAGAGTATGTTTGATTTTATTGTCACGCAAAGATTCCACTGGCGGATGCGGGCCGCAACGAATGAAAGGTTGCCCAAAAGTGGGCCCCAACAAATAGTCAGACGGAAATCGTCCTATAGCAATTTCGTAATAACTATTGTATACGAGCTCTCGTAATAACGCTCCACAATGCACACTCATTTCCTAACAACTATTTGTTATATGATATAACGTATGTCCTAGAATAAATTCGACATGTAGTTACGATTGTGTAGAGGTCATCAATGGTATTCAAAATGTACGAGACAATTTTCATTGATGAAAACAATCAATATAAATAATGTAAATTATAAAGGAACACGATGTTTATCGTAAAATAAATAGATTAATAACTAAACATTTCTGTATGCTGATGAAATTTTCTGTGAATTAATCTTTATTACCTACTTAAAAAGTTGCAAAGTTACTAATAATGCATGTAGCACTTTTGGTAACTTTGCATCATTCATCGAGATTTTTCAGGATTCAGTAATGCTTTTAAATTTTGTTTCATTAAATTAAAACTGGCGCTTGTTTTTTCATAGTTATAATAATGTTTGTCTTTAGCTTATATATTTTTTTATTATTACTCGTAATATGTTCTTACATAACACATAGAATTAAAAGTTTGTATCTATATGTAACCAAAATATTACTATTACTAATTTCACGCATGTTACGTGTTAAATGTATATTTGTTATTGAAATAATCACAAAGATTTATTTTAAATTACTCGTATCTTGTTTATTGAAGACACGTTTCTGAGTAATCTTAATCTTTTCGGAAATAAAAAAGAAACAAAATTTATTGTTTTTGTTAAAAATATACGGCAAAATGTTTAAAACTACATAATTATCACTAAAAAAGTCACGAAAAAACTTACGTAATAGTTTCCAAAATGCGTGTTTTTTTTATAATTAAATGCTATATTCGTGGTTAGTATTTTTTGTACACTTAGTTAATTATAAAAGTAATCATTATAATTCTACTCAAAACTAAATAACAAAACTTTTTCTCGCGGTACGATCACGCGATTTGGCGTCCGGACGACGCTTCGCGGCGGTTATTGGCAAAAGACTGCCTGAAGCACGTCTCTTTACGTGATACACTGAAAATTTTCACTCGTCTTTCACATTCGCTGTAGAAACTCATTGTTTTTTCAGCTGCTATAGACTTTATAGTTGTGTTTACTTTCATTGAACAACTGTAGCGTAGACAAATTAACTTCAAAATGGTTCTGACTATGCATTGGTGAGTCATTTAGGTACCTTTATATTTTACGTCAGCTTTTGGATGGTTTTAAAATGATTTTTATGTAATTTGTAATTCATTTATAAACAAAAGATGATATAATAATACACGAACGAATCTTAATTATTACTAGAAAAATTAAGGACTAACACAGAACTGTTTTACTGTCAAAATGAAATAACAAATTTTATTTACGTAATTTGACGGAATTATTCGCCGCTGTTTTATTTGGAAAATCCGACTAAAGTGGACACAGTACTAGACACAGCTACCTAGCCATTGCTAGATTGTCATTGTAATGGAGTACTACAACCACTCTACGAACTATCAAAGAATTTTACCCGCCCCCGCGCGCGTTTACCCAAGATTAATGATTTTGAAAAAAGAAAATAATAATTGTGGAACTACTTATTTTTTTCATTAAAATTTTCTGTGTCTAAATATGCCCCTATTTTTTTCATATAATTAATAAATAGTCGTGATTTGTAGACAACAAAAGAATTTTTAAAACCATTTCGTTGTATAGACTGTCGACTACGTCATTGGTCTACTGATCGCAATCGCATCGCGATTGCTGGACATGAGGTCCTAGGTTCAATCGCCAGGCTGTAAATAAATATAAATATATGTTATATGATTTTCCATTAGGACATTGCTCTAATCATACTACTACTTGAAAAGCATGTGACTAGCACTGTAATAAGTCGATTTTTAGGGTTTTGTACCTCAAAAGGAAAAACGGAACCCTTATAGGATCACTTTGTCGTCCGTCTGTCCGATGCAAGACCCTTAACAGGTGGAGGTATCTGCTCACAGATGGCGCCACTATAAGAAGTATGTAATAGCTGTATCCTGCTCATAGATGGCGCTATTGGTATTTCTAGTGAAATATTTTATTTGATTTAATGTAGATACATTAAATCAAATAAAATATTTCACTAGATAATATAGATATAGATATATAGATAATATAATTAAACTTATACGGAACCCACAAGGCGCGATATATTAACACTATTTTGTTACATGAAATGAGATTCGTTAATTTTAGTAGCTAGGTACTACAAGATGGCGTTGATATAAATTTAAGAAACCGGCCAAGTACAAGTCGGACTCGCGCACGAAGGGTTCCGTACTATAAAACGGCAAAAAAATCATGTCTGTTGTATGGAACCCACCCTTAAATATTTTATTTTATTTTAATATTTATTTTTAAAGTAAATATATAATTAAATATTCTGTGAGTATTTCAAGCGTCTACCTAGTGCCGTTATCAATATCGAGAAAAAACGAGCAAAAAAATCACGTTTGTTGTATGGGAGCCCCCCTTAAATATTTATTTTATTCTGTTTCTAGTATTTGTTATTATAGTGGCAACAGAAATACATCATCTGTGAAAATTTCGATTGTCTAGCTATCACGGTTCATGCGATACAGCCTGGAGACACACAGACAGACAGACAGACAGACGGACGGACAGAGAAGTCTCAGTAATAGGGTTCCGTTTTTACCCTTTGGGTACGAAACCCTAAAAAGGATTTATACCATTCAATTTAACGATAAAGAGAGGTATTTGTGATTCCAATTCAGTTTTAATAGGATAGTATTTAATTGATTTATGAAGAATCTTGAGTTGTATAAAGTAGTAGAGTTAGATTTTAGACATTACTTCCATAGAGCTTATGTCAAAGATCCATCTCTACTAGGGGAAAGGGCCGATAAATCAGTTATTGGGAACGGACATTGGTGAATAGGATAGAAATGTATCGGCGGCGAGCTATGTCCTTTCAATAGCAGCCCGGCGTCCAAATTTGTGCCCGGTAATAGGCTCACCCCCTGTTACATGGAATTCAAATATAACTGTCGAAATGTGGGTGTAGGCCGGTACTATACACCTTTGCCTAACCCTTTGGGAATATGGGCGTGATGTTATGATAATTATACAAAGGGTGTTTTAGTGATAATATCATATTTTACTAAAGTAAATTCTAACGTTAACGGATTTTGGATACGATACCGAAATTAGTATACCTACATACACATATGACCTACACTATGTACCTGTTTTGTATGTAGGTACTTATGCCTTTTCGTGGTTTATATGACGGTTGATTGATATCTCCAATAAACCTTCAGTTGACACTGCTAAAAATTCAATTGATGAATAAAACAGTCGTTAGCAAATGATGAACGTCAGATAACATATAACCTAGTTTTGAACGCCTCTAGTGTTGCCGTTCGATAGTATTGATCAATTAGGTAGTATCAATACTATATACTGTTTTAGACTGTCGATAGTATCGGTAGTTTATAAAGCAATAGGTATTATCGATAGTATCGATACTTAGATACTATCGATTGTCCTATATCGATAGGACAATCGGGTATGGCCATACTATCGAGTATGGCCTTTTTTAGATGAAAACTATCGATAGTGGAATTATCGATTGGCAACACTATCTGCCACTCCATCTACGTGGACCTCGGATAAAAATAACAATACAATATTGTTATTTTCTTCATACAAACTCTACCACCCACTTTCATCCCTTTAGGTATGGAATTAAAAAAAAAACCGGCCAAGTGCGAGTCGTACTCGCGCACCGAGGGTTCCGTATCAGTTTTGGACGTATAAAGTGAAAAAAACCGGACCGCAAAACTAAGATTGTTTGTGAAATAATTTTGATGATTTTGAAAAAACTGTACTAGTTAGGAACATCGTTTTATTTTTGGCATATTTGAGTCAATTCCTATCAACTCTAATTATTTCAGATTTTTCACTCCGCAAACTTCGGAGATAAGGGGGGGGGAATGGTATTTTTTCAGACATTTTTCATCATATATCGAAAACTGTGAGACATAAAATTAAATAAAAATATATTTTGAAATGTGCAGATTAAGCCCTTTCATATGATATGTCATTTGACCTAGTACCCCCACTTTGAAATTTTGGACCCCCACTCCGGCCCCTTTTGCAATGAAAATATTTTTTATTTTTTATTTTTTCATTTGCAATAAATTTGGACAAGAATTTTTTATAACTTTTCCAAATTTCAAGTCGATAGCATTAGTAGTTGCTGAAATAAGCAGGTGTGACAGACAGACAGACGAAGTCGCACCATAAGGGTTCCTTTTTTACCATTTTGGTACGGAACTCTAAAAACCTTACTTAGGCTCGTATTACAGAACGATGCTCGAGCACAGATCTCTGCATGAGCATAGATTTAAAGCCATTTGATTGGTTGAAACTAGTTTCAATCTATGCTCATGCAGAGATCTGTGCTCGAGTATCGTTCTGTAATACGAGCCTTAGTGCACCTCTAAAATACTCAAGGTATATTTACTCCTCTAATCTCTAGTCCACCGGTTTAAGCTGTGCATTGTCTGTCAGTTAGTCACAGTAATGTTTTATAGGTATAAGAAGATAAAATTAGGGAATCTAAAAATATATAATGCTTTTCTAGCAACCCACCGTGTTGTATGCAAGAAATCTGACACCTTGAAAATAAATGTGTACCAAAATAGGTTTACTGAAAGATTTATAAAGTTTTTTTGCTAAACGCAGTCTGTTTTAACGATAAATTCTTCCGAATGTTATCATAATGTTTAGTTTGTAAATACAACATGATTTTCTATTTATTACTTAATTTTTTTTCTTGAAGTAAATTATAGCTTAATTAAATAACATTATGTAAACAACTCAATGTAATTTTTGCTTTACTGTATGCAGTTTGTGATTTTCGAACGTGCCATAAAAATTTGCTCTAGTTTAAATCAACGTCGGGCACCCGCTGTCTGGCACACACACTATATCTGGCATGTGATTTTCAGAGTTTATGTATTTGTGTGAGTTTTTGTATTCTACAATAACTTTTAAACGCCGGAACCGATTTGGATGTATTACCAAACATGAAAAAAAAAACAATTATGAAAATACCAGTGTTTAGTAGGTAATGGATTTTTACGCGCTAATGATATACCTACATAATATTATACGCATGTCTAGTTGTTAAAAATTCTAAGGCCCATATTCCAGAACAATCCTACTCGAGCACTGATCTCTGCTTGAGCATAGATTGAAACTAGTTTCAACCAATCAAATGGTTTTAAATCTATGCTCAAGCAGAGATCGGTGCTCGAGTATTGTTCTGGAATACGGGTCCGGGTAGTTAGATAACATGTCGACCCTCAAGGAACACTAGTTCCTTGAGGGTGCGAGCATGTTATATTACTACATACTGTACATCTAGTACAGATTCAATTGAACAATCTTTTGATACGTTTAGATAAACCCTTCACCTGATCAAAATGTAGACTCATTGAAATGTTTGGTAAGTATTTTGTCTCTTAAAGACTTTTGAGAAAGCGACCTTGGAAGCTATCAAAACTGAATACGACTTAGTCAAAGTAGACTAAACCACATTAACACTTTTTCTACTTCGACAATTAGGTATCTGAGATTCAGCCTCCAATTTTTTTATGGCTTCCTGTATTTAAGCTGAAAAGAAGAAGAGTGCAACAAAGTTTGCAGCATAAATTTATCTTGAATCTGCAGAAAATCTGAAGCTTAATTTTCATACTCCAAATTAGCTCGTTTTCCCGTCTCTTCCAAAGAAAACTTCATCTCACAAATTTACCAAGTTGGTATAACTTGATTAATAGCTGTAGTCTGTTTCATGAACACCAAAGAAATGCCGTAAACATAAAAAAAACGTGTCGCTATCATACAATTTTATGATTATAACTCTTGAGTAATACTGTGAAATCATTACTGAAAATGATTGTCCAACAGTGTCACGCAATGGGTATATCAACGACAATTTTACTTAAATTAGGAATATTGTCTGCATAATGCATAATCTTAATATAATCAACCTATAATGTTCACACTGCTGTGACACAGGCCTCCACTCTGTGAATGAGAGTGGGCCGTAGTTCATCATCGTTCAGAATCAAAAAATTCGAAGAGATGACTGTGACGTCCACCGTGGATGTCACAGTTATCTCTTCGATTTTTTTGATTCTAGGATATGCCGGTTTCCTTAACGTTACTTAACGTTACTTAACGGGGTTCGAATCTAGGACCTACGACATGTAAGTCGAGACTGCACCACTAGGCTACCACCGCTCTTAAAATACATAATATTAACTTCTATGCTAACAAACTTAATGGCATATATTGCTTCACTTGTTTAGACTAGCTTAATGTCCAGTTTTGATAATTTTATTATGATTTACTTTTTTATCAGCATCATAATTTATTTAAAAAAACTTTTTTAACAAAAAATAACCGACTTCAAAAAGCCACTACAAAGAAAACAATAATTTTGGTTTCTGAAGTCGGTGGCTTTGGTTTTTGTTTGCTTTTTTTGCCACCGACTTCCGAAACCAAAATTATTGTTTTTTTGTAGTGGCTTTTTGAAGTCGGTTATTTTTTGTTAAAAAAGTTTTTATATTTCCCTTTTTAGTTATTTATCTCGCGTTAGATTATTTTGACGACTTCGTTTTACAGTAAATCTTCTACGTAGTGACTACATTTATGCATATAACTTTGTACATAGGAATGATTACCTAATGTATTATATACTAAAACCTTCCTCAAAGTATGTAGATTACGTTTGTGAAAACCCCATCCAAATCGAATCAGTAGTTTTTGAGAAAATCGCGCACATACAAACATACATACATACATACATACATACTTACATACATACTTACATACATACTTACATACATACTTACATACATACTTACATACATACTTACATACATACTTACATACATACTTACATACATACATACATACATACGGGACGAATACAGAACCTCCTTTTTTGAAGTCGGTTAATAAAAAAAGACATAGTGTGGGCCTTCTGTGTACTTTATCAATCCATTCCGGTCCATATGCTGCATCACTAGACTTCGCTCGACTTGTCTAGCCTTCAAAAGCGACTGAAGGATATCCGTGATATCTGTCACGGGTCAACACGTCACGTCGCACAGCCACCTGTCTGTGCGACGTGTTGATATGACAAGATGCAATGTTTATTTAGAGAGATTTGATCTAGGTATATGCCTCCATCTGTCACATTTGAAAATTCCGCCTCATTCAGGTCGAAATCAATTGTGTCTGTCAAGTGCGACAGACGAACGATTAAGATTGACCCTGTCGAATGTAGTCATAAAAATACTGTGACAGAGAAGAGCAATAAAAAAAAACCGGCCAAGTGCGAGTCGTACTCGCGCACCGAGAGTTCCGTATCATTTTTAACCGACTTCAAAAAAGGAGGTTCTGTATTCGTCCCGTATGTATGTATGTATGTATGTTTGTATGTGCGCGATTTTCTCAAAAACTACTGATTCGATTTGGATGAGGTTTTCACTAACGTAATCTACATACTTTCAGGAAGGTTTTAGTATATAATACATTATGTAATCATTCCTATGTACAAAGTTATATGCATAAATGTACACACTCCGTAGAAAATTTACTGTTGAACGAATTCGTGAAAGTAATCTAACACGGGATAAAGAACTAATAAAAAACTTTTTTAACAAAAAATAACCGACTTCAAAAATCCACTACAAAGAAAATAATAATTTTGGTTTCGGAAGTCGGTGGCTTTGGTTTTTGTTTGATTTTTTTGCCACCGACTTCCGAAACCAAAATTATTATTTTCTTTGTAGTGGATTTTTGAAGTCGGTTATTTTTTGTTAAAAAAGTTTTTTATTTTTCCCTTTTTAGTTCTTTATCCCGTGTTAGAACTTTCACGAATTCGTTCTACAGTAAATCTTCTACGGAGTGTGTACATTTATGCATATAACTTTGTACATAGGAATGATTACATAATGTATTATATACTAAAACCTTCCTGAAAGTATGTAGATTACGTTAGTGAAAACCCCATCCAAATCGAATCAGTAGTTTTTGAGAAAATCGCGCACATACAAACATACATACATACATACATACATACATACATACATACATACATACATACATACATACATACGGGACGAATACAGAACCTCCTTTTTTGAAGTCGGTTAAAAAGAAAAGAAAATAATAATTTTGGTTTCGGAAGTCGGTGGCAAAGAAAAGCAAACAAAAACCAAAGCCACCGACTTCCGAAACCAAAATTATTATTTTCTTTGTAGTGGATTTTTGAAGTCGGTTATTTTTTGTTGGACGTATAAAGTGAAAAAATCCGGACCGCATAACTGTTTGTTTGTGAAGGAATTTTGATGATTTTGAAAAAACTGTACTAGTTAGGAACATCGTTTTATTTTTGGTGCCATATTTGGGTCAATTCCTATCAACTCTAATTATTTCAGATTTTTCGCCCCGCAAACTTCGGAGATAAGGGAATGGTATTTTTTTGGACATTTTTCATCATATGTCGAAAACTGTGAGACATAAAATAAAATGAAAATATATTTTGAAATGTGCAGATCAAGCCCTTTCATATAATATGTCACTTGACCTAGTAACCCCACTTTAAAATTTCAGACCCCCACTCCGGCCCCTTTTGCAATGAAAATAAAAATATTTTTGGACTTTTTTCATTTGCAAAAAAGTTGAACAAGCATTTTTTATAACTGTTCCAAATTTCAAGTTGATAGTATCAGTAGTTTCTGAAATAAGCAGGTGTGACAGACAGACAGACAGACAGACAGACGAAGTCGCACCATAAGGGTTCCTTTTTTACCATTTAGGTACGGAACCCTAAAAACAGTTTTACTTACTTACTTTCAAAAACTAAGGAATGCTATCTTTGTGTTAAATTAGCTAATCTCTATATTTCGTGAACTCTTCCTTGCCTTTATCCCTATTTTAAGCTTTAGAATGTAAATGTGTTGTGAAATTAACCTATCAATTAATTCTTCGAGTTCTTGCATAATCCCTTGTGGGTGTACCAAAGTGTGCTTTATTACCTACATTAAGTAATTTAAAAAGTTTATTGCTTGAGATGGCTACAAATAAGAACGTGGTTAAACTTCCCAAGGGTATCATTTTGAGCAATTAAGTACGTATTAACTTAAAGGGATGTCAGTACCTAAGTTAAAACATAATATACAAAATGAATGTAGGTATTTAAGCTACCACAAATACATTAAAGTTTAACCTTAATAAAGACCAACCCTAAGTCGTTGACCTACACCTAATCGAATTTAGTATCCACCCCTAACAACAGCCAATATTCTGCTATATATTGTTTCCCGCGGTTTAAATTCACCCCCGTTGCTTAATTGGCTTCTAAGGGTCGTAGCGTGATGTTAAAGCCTATACTATTCTTCATGAATCTGACTATCATATGCAAAAACAATTTTTCGAATCGAACTGACGCTTCCAGAGATTAGCGCGTTAAAACAAACAAACTCTTCAGTTTTATAATATTAGTATAGATTATCAATATTTTAATGGACTTACAATAAGGTATAGCTAATTACTCAAGTTCCGCAAACTTCAACATACTGCTTCAGTATGTTCAAAATTACATTTATTGTACCTACGATTATATGATAATTTAATAATTAAAGTGTAAAGTAAAAGTTAAAACCGCCTTCAAAAGATCACGAACTGTATAATTTAAGCTTTGAGTCAGTTTGTAGTAATATTATCTATATATATACCTACTTAGCATCTAATATGTGTTGATATTCATGATTTTATCTAAGATACTACTACGTATCTACTTATATATTTATGATAATATATAAGTAGATTATATTTTATAATTACGATTACATTATATAAAGATACCTGTATTACCATATCAATGTAAAATTATTTTTTTATTCCAAAGCAGACTCATAAGTTTTTTGTTGAAAACTCATGGTTTACCTATACTGATAGGGACAATAGTTGGCTACTGATACATAAACATAAAAAATCTCTATTGTTAAAAACATGATTCTCTCTATTAGATAGAATATTGATAAGTATGTTGATAAAACTATTTTACATGACGCCATTTTGCGCAGATAAAATCCATCCCAAGGGCGTTTCAATTAAGATACGGCTGTCAAGTTCATTTAATCCATTCGGTTTCAGGCTAGATTCAAACACAGATTGGTATGTATACGAGATGGGGGAGGCAATAGCTGCGCACTTTCTAGGTCACCCGCATAAAGCTACAATGGCATATACAAGATGCTGTCTGTTATCTGCTACGCTCCACGAGGTTCTACAAATTCTAGTGGTTGAAATAAACCTATTTTAAAGTTCTCAGTATACCTATTAGGCATGTCTATGCAAAACAGAATGTTTGGCTGAGCAAAATGTGTTTCTAATGCGCTTAGAGATTTATGCGAATAAACAAAATAAATAACACACGCTGTAGAATATCAGTCAACAAGAAAAGTCGGAGAACATTTTCGTTTTTTAAATCATAGCTGAATACAAAAATATTGAATAGAATCGGAGCAAATATAACATTCAATTAATATTAACTCTTGGCAATAGCCAACAAGGTCAAGAAGAAGGAAGGAAGAAGGTCAAGCGTTTCATGAAAAATGCGTTTCAAATAATGAAACATGTACCTATTTTAGGGTTTTTTTTAATTCAACCCGTAAAGGGCTGAAAAGGTGGATAGAAGTTTGTATATAAGTAGGTACCGATAGTTTTGAAGTTAGAAACATGGAAATTAGTGTTTGGGCTTTTATTTTCAAATAAAGAAACAAGTTTATACGGTTTATTCAACCCCTAAAGGGGTAAAATAGGGGTTGAAAGTTTGTATATAGGAGTATCTTTCGTTTTATAGTAACGGTCATGAATATTGGTTTTTCGGTTCTCTGTTATAAATAAAAAAAAAAACAAACTTTCAAAAAAAACCTATTTCTAAAGGGGTCTTAAAGTTTTTATGGAAAATCTTATTCCATGGTCATCTTTGCTTAAAACTCGGTACACATACTTCTTGATGCAAAAAAAAATATAAGATACACAATTTTCTTTATCATCCTCTAGGGAGGTGCAATCCGTGGAATAGGAAGGTGGGGTTTGTATGAAAAGAGAAAGTTTGGAAAATTCAAAAGTGTAGATACCTACGTCTCATAACGCTCATTATTGTCTATACTAATATTATAAAAACGCAAAGTTTGTATGTATGAGGTGATCTCCGGAACTACTGATTCGATTCCGAAAACTAATAAGAAGCTGCATTATTCCTGAGTGCTATAAGCACACATATAATACGGTCTCCTGAGTGTCATTGCTAACAAAATGCATTGTCCTATCAACATACGCCTGATAATACGAACGTATTTTTATAAGCCGTTTGTTTCAATAATTAACCAACTTCAAAAAAGGAGGTTCTGTATTCGTCCCGTATGTATGTATGTATGTATGTGTGTATGTATGTATGTATGTTTGTATGTGCGCGATTTTCTCAAAAACTACTGATTCGATTTAGATGGAATTTTCACTAACGTAATCTACATACTTTCAGGAAGGTTTTAATATATAATACATTATGTAATCATTCCTATGTACAAAGTTATAGGCATAAATTCACACTCCGTAGAAGATTTACTGTTGAACGAATTCGTGAAAGTAATCTAACACGGGATAAAGAACTAAAAAGGGAAAAATAAAAAACTTTTTAAAAAAAAAATAACCGACTTCAAAAATCCACTACAAAGAAAATAATAATTATGGTTTCGGAAGTCGGTGGCAAAAAAAAGCAAACAAAAACCAAAGCCACCGACTTCCGAAACCAAAATTATTATTTTCTTTGTAGTGGATTTTTGAAGTCGGTTATTTTTTGTTAAAAAAGTTTTATTTTGTTTTAATAAATGTATAATATCATTACTAACATAGTTTTAAGTTACAATGTTACTAACCAAATTTTATATGGAATTTATCTTCCGAAATAAATGAGTATATAATTTTATTTAAGCTACTTTCTATCCGCAAAAAATGCACAGTTCCAGTGGGTCACGCGGACGAAGTCGCGGGCAAAGCGCTATATTTGTATAGATTAGTATAGGTAGATAGATAAGTAAAGTAAATTTGTAAGTTTGTATGTAGGGGATAATCTCCGGAACTAATGATACGATTTTGAAAATTCTTTCACAAATAGAAAGCTACAGTATCTCTAAATGCTATAGGCTACTTTTTATCCCGAAAAAAATGGACGGTTCCTGTGGGTCACGCGGACGAAGTCGCAGGCGAGGTGCTAGTTATAGCATATAAACAGACGTTCAAGGCTAGGACTTCAGCGTATGGTAGATATTAGGTATGTATTCACATAACAATTTTATAGGTAACGCTCCACGCAGTAGCTAAGCACACGTGTATCTAACATTAATATACATTCTGCATGAGGACGACGCGCGAGGACTGAAGACCGGTATCTTTCCAAAACAAAAAGTAACCTAAAATTGTTTGTTTTAATTCCGAGTTTAATTTGTAAATATTGTATTGAATTTTGATCAGTGATAGCAATGGATTAAGGATAAATATTTGAACTGAGGTTAAATTCTGTGATTCACGGCTCCAATTATATCAACTAGAGATTAGACCTGAATAACTGAAGCTTGACCTTGAGTTGGAGGCACACCCATTATGCTATGAAAATCTTGTAAAGTTAAGTGTCCGTACTTTTTAATATAATTATTATTTGAATCACCCTTGTTATTATCTAGAATACCTACTTAAAATCACAATATAATTTGGACAAGCAACACTATCTCCAAATTTCATAATTAAATGCGTAAATACAAATGTAAGTACATAGATTGCTATAACGGCTTTGCAGTAGTCGAGTAAAAAAGAAAATCAGGGAATTAAGCAAAATGTAGTATAAGGGTAGGTACACAAAGTAGTAGTAATGGGTAGGTATAAAAAAACCAATGACTTGCATGAAACTTTCATAAATGGGTACCCAATATTTTTTTACAGGTTCCCTTAATTTCCCGCAAAAGGAGACAGGTTTGTCACGAAGCGAGTCGCGTTCCGAAGCGAACCGTTCAGTTTTTCTAACAATAGCCGAGGGTCCAATTTGTTCACCCAATAGTTTATAATAACAGTAACAAACTTGGCGATTTTTACGATGATTATTCTGTGTCCATATGAATTTTGTTTCTGTAGATTGTAGACGATTCAATCAGTGCACCTACGTGAGATTTTTTCGAAGGTTGTAACACTTTGGCGACCTTAACGGGTCAACGACTATACAATTGTGTTATATGCGGGTGGTTAGATTGCCTATAATGTGGAATATTTTGTACGCTCGCACGGTATATTATGCTATTGTGTGAACATTTAAGGTTGATTATGCTATGCTCAGATTTTTTTACTTAAATATAGTTTTTTTTTTTCTGAAGAACATTAGTATTGAACTTGTGAACAAAGGTTTTAATACCATTATTTTAGAACATAGTTGGGTTTATACGAAATCAGGTTTATTTCCGTTTATAAACCCAACTATATAGATGGGTTTCTACCTGGGAAAAACCAAAATTCGGGTTTTTTCCGGGCAGAAGCCCAACTAGGTATATTTAAAAACAAATATGTATCCTCTTGCTTCATTTGCCTATAACTTCAATTCGTTTCGGCATAGATATACCTATACCTACCTCAGGTTATAGAAACAAGGGAGTTGTGCCAAGGCGCTATTGAGCTTGATGCTTTAGTTTGATCACATTGATCGTAATAAAAACGTACACGCTGGTGATGAACCGAACACAATCGATGATATAAATACAGTGTTTTAGTTTAGTGCTAGTGTTGAATGACGATTAACAGTGTTAGATTGAGGGTGTGCGGAATTTTTAATGTGTGGGAGATCTTTTTATTCACAAGGAGCGCTTGTAATTGTGTCAAAAAATGTACTAAAAGTGGCATCAGTTGTTCTCGTACTAATTTGCTATGAGTTTATTAATTATACATTTAACATATCTCCTTGTTTCTATGATCTGAGATACATACATAAATATATGTTTGGTCTGTTGCCGTTTTCAATGAATGAGCGTATGTATTTTATTTTTGATTGCACCCTTATGTCGGCTGTCGGTTAAAGATTAGTTTGTAGATATTTGTTTGTAAACCCTTTTTCCGTTAAAAAAATACGAATACAGTCAAAATTAATGAAACAGCCTACGCATTGTTTCCCCCCTGTGATTAATGTTCGAAACCTTTCAAGTAGGTAAGGGAGAAGCCAGTGCCCTTCAATGGCTCGTAAAATAGCTGCATAGCGTAGGTACATAAATTATTTTTAAGTTTATCTATTTTCATTCTGATTTATTAAACTTCATTGAATTTCTAATGTCTGCGACAAATATAGTCCATTCAATTTGTTATTCATGTAAATTACTCACTTGATCTTAGTTAGTACTTACTAAGGAAAATAACAATTTTTTGAAACTTTTGCTTACTTTTACATTTTGATGTCCTAATAAAAATGTTAATATATTTTTGTGATTCTCAGCAAAGAAAAAAATACCTCTTTCTTCTTATAAGTGTTGCAAAGGGAAAAAAACCGGCCAAGTGCGAGTCGTACTCGCGCACCAAGGGTTTCGTATCATTTTTGGAAAAAAAATTTGAAATGTGAAGATCAAGTCCTTTCTTATGATATGTCACTTGATCTAGTAACCCCACTTTAGAATTTCGGACCCCCACTCCGGCCCCTTTTGCAATGAAAATAAAAATATTTTTTGACTTTTTCATTTGCGATAAAATTGGGTAAGTATTTTTTATAATTGTTCCAAATTTCAAGTCGATAGCATTAGTAGTTGCTGAAATAAGCAGGTGTGACAGACAGACAGACAGACGAAGTCGCACCATAAGGGTTCCTTTTTACCATTTTGGTTCGGAACCCTAAAAAGGAAAATTTGAGCTGGATGCTATCTTAATTTTTGATTTGAGTGTGCGATATAGGTATTTTAACTATTTATAATAATAAGTGTGATCATATCCCCAACCATTTGTCGGCCTATAAGATAAAATATCTAAATGTATGTATTAATCCATACATTTAGATAATCCCATGTGTATTTGAAAATAAACAGTGGAATCTACATTTATTTATATCTATAAGTAAGTCGATAAACTTGAAACAAAATATATTGAATTTGGATACGCCAATCGTGGATGAAAGACGATAAAGTTAGCTCCTAAATTCCAATATTGAAAAAAGAAAATTGGGCGGAAAATAAAACAATCCTACGATTTTATTCATTTATTATTCTGAATGTACCCATTTATGATTTGGTACATTGATGGATCGTTGAAATTTTATTTACTTTATAAAAGTACCGCATATTCATATTGACTTATTCACATAAATAATTGGATTTGTTAAAGTAATATTAATTGACTATTCGAATATAAAGACGGATTCAACTTCTAGCACGAAGGTCGAATTGCTTAAAAGTCATCCAATATTTATTGCTGTCAAACGAATTTCGATATCCTACATAGTAGCAGACTTCAATCGGCTATTACTGTTAAGTTAATCTCTATTTAGGACCTCCCGTCGTTATTGTACTCAGTTCAGTAGTATAATGTGTGGTGACGTCACAATACAACCAAATTTAGGAATAGAAAAAATGTGATATCGCACTTTGTTGTTATCGTTAAATCTTATGTGATAGTTATGATTGCGTTACTGAGCGAGAGTGACACTTTAATAAAAGCATTTATTTGTCACGTTTCATGATATAAAATATAATCATCGTCTGTACATGACTATTGTTATTTACTCGTTTATTATAATAATATCTACATGAACACAAGTCAGAGAAACATCGTTTAATAATGGATTCGCCAAGTACCTACCTCTGGAGTAAAGTGTACTTTATCGATGATCGTTAACGATATCTTTGTTAAACAGGTGACCTGTAGTGTAGGTACAACGTAACCTAAGAGTTTGAGAGACATTGTCCAGTTAAGTAAGTACTGCCTATATCTACTAAATAATTGCAGAGAAACGCATTGGAAACCTATTAGGAGTTGCTGAGTGCTCCATAAGTGGCGGTAAAAGCTCTCGATTAGGAAGGTTTTATTAGGTACAGATAATTATGTATCATCATCATTTCAGCCAAAAGACGTCCACTGCTGGACATAGGCCTCCCTTTAACATCGCCACATTAACCAGTCTTGTGTTTCGCAAAGTCGCAGATTCCTGCGACTTTCACTAGGTTATCGGATATTAACTGCGCTTATCGCTCTTCTCAAACATAGATTTTGATTTATATGATGTTTTGTGAGAAGAACGCATAACTGTAGTATCTTCATGTATTATTTTCTCAGATCATAGAAACCAGGGAGATGTGCCAAGGCGCTACTAAAATTGACGCTTTGATACGGTCACACTGACCGTATATAAAATGTACACGCTGGCGACGAACCGAACACGATCGATGATATAAATACAGTGTTTTAGTTTAGTGCTAGTGTTGAGTGATGATTAACAGTGTTAGATTGAGGGTGTGTGCAATGTTTAATGCGTGGGAGATCTTTATATTCACGAGGGGCGCTTGTAATTGTGTTGAAAAATGTACTAAAAGTGGCGACAGTTGTTCCCGTACTAATTTGCTATGATGGCATATCTCCTTGTTTCTATGATCTGAGATTATTTCGCTTGTGTAAAAGGTCTTTATTTTATTTATTTGTATTTTTCGTAATTTATTGTGTTTAAATTATATTGTATTGTTTAAATTGGTTTCGATCGTTCTATTCCGTTAATCCCCCTATGCTCGAAAATAAAATAAATAAATAGATCCTCCTTGTGGGTGGCCTACCCACGCCGCGTCTTCTGGTACTCGAATGATAGGTGGGAACAGTAATTATTTATACCCGGAGCGCAGTGGCCTGCCTAGAGGGCAAGCCTGACGCATTTTTGTGGTTTTAGGCTTATGTTAATTTTTCATGAATATAAGTAGTGAGTTAATATTATTATTAAAGCAATACGTACATTAAAAATCACTTACTTTCATGAAAAATGAACATAAATACAATAAATAAAAACAATTAAATGAAGAAAATGCGTAGGGCTTGCCCTCTAGGCACGCCACTGTCAGAACGAAACATAGCTATACTGCACCACAAGTTTGTACCAACCCATCTTCACGTGCAAGTTCCCCCTTCTCAACGTTTCCACTGTTTGTTAAGTACTCATTTACTGCCAATGTCAGAATAAGACGACTATTCTCGTGAACATGAAAGATATTTTAGTTCATAACAATAAAACACACGTGTTACCTCAACAAGTTATAAAATATCACATTGATAATTTTGTTGCTAATCTTGGACTGAAAGATAAACAAAAACTGGAACATTAACATCCCACTCGTAATTTCATAATTTATTCAAATTAATGTACCTATATTTTAAAAATCCTAAAAAAATAATTTAACTAGCGTGCTGTATCTTTGGCCTAGGCGCTGATATAAACGATCGCATGGGTAAAGTTTAGTTTACCGTCGCGCGTTGATAATATCGTGTTTAACTATGCATCCTAATAGGTAACATAAAGTAAACGGCAAAAATCATCTGTATTAAATACTTGTGACGATGAAACTACTTATTTTTGTTAACGTTTAATACTTTGTTAATAAATGTGTCCAGTTAAACATTATTGTTATTTTTAAAACATAAAAACAGCTTTTTTAGCTTAAATATATTTTATCGCGGATTTTTCTATCTAGAACTATTCAAGGCTAACATTCTTGTCATACATTTTTTCACGGCTTAGGCAGCGCATGCGCAAACAGCCCTTCCAAACCGATATTTTTTCTGAGTTCCTTGATAAAAACCGTGACAGCTCGGATAATATAATATAACACAATTATAATTTATACACAAAAACCTTCTTCGGTAATCTGTCCTTCCATTGGTGAAAAACGTATATGAAAGTTAAAGTAGTTTTTGAGCTATAGATATAGACAGACGCAGCACGTTATTAGCCTCTGGGCTCCTTGTTACTGTGGGCATGTTATTGGCACAGATAATATAATACTATACGTACAGATGCCTCATCTCATACAAAGAAATGTGACCGATTTAGCGCGGGCTATCTTCGGGCTATACATTTTTCCGTGCTTAAAGCATTTTTCAAAATTTGAACAAATATTTTTTATGATGTATTTTTTCATGTTCTCAATTTTACACAAACTTCAATAACAAATCGATACATATAACGCCATCTATTGTGAGTTTTTTCAACAAATGTTACTTTGTTCCTGATGAGACCCCGTGCTATTGGCAAATAAATAATGCAAAAACTCAACATTAGAAGCATTGAAATGGTTTTTAAAGTTTACCTATTATAAACACTATACTAGACTTACTCATTTAATCGTCAATTATAACAAAGCAAAATCGTTTTCGTACGAGATTCTAAGTCAACTGGTATTTTCTAAGCAATTAACAAAACAATGATTCAGCAATTATAACAACAATGCGTGTTCCTTTCCTAAAACGATTTATCGAAGTAACCCGTAAATATTTCCACTTAGAAACTTTGAACTCAACCCACACTGTGTTCCGGGGACAAAAGAGAAAATGATTGTGAAATAGTAGTGTACAGTGTACACATATCAATTTATAAATGTTATTCTATTTTTAGATAGTAGATTAGATAGTATGGTAAAAATACTCCATATATTATCGCGTTATAAAATTATGAGGTTATAAATAAATGGAGTATAATTTAATTTCACATGATGTCGGATTTTATTACTTACGACCGTCAAACCGTTGAAATAATTTTCAGAACATGATATTCGTAATATCAGTCGAAAGACGTCTAATGTCCAAATAGATTTAATTTAACTCCCCTTAGTTAATGTCAATTTATCTAGCAACAATTCGTAATCAAACTTATATTTTCAGTAAAACAATCTTAGGTCTGAAATTATGTTTACTTGTCTTGGCTTTGTTTTTTCTTGGTTTATTAAATGAAATAAATTAGAAAAACTGAGGTTTAATCTTTTAATCAAAGGATTTTGATTTTTAACAAACAGATCCGAAAGAAGAATTATCTAATTATTCCTTTTGCTTTTAAAATGCGCGTTAACCAAATTAAGCCGAACAAACAAGTCTAACAATGGTTAATGAATTAAAACCCCTGAAAGTACTTCGCAAGTTTATCAAGATGTACCCACAAAATTGTTTTCAACTCATAGACAGTTAACTAAACTTCATAATTTCCAATTGGGTTTCTCCAAGAAGCGGTTACCGATATGTATTGACTTTCAATGAGAATTAATATTTATCGTTGTTTTGAAATAGATCAAGGCCTACTTAATTAAGAAATTCAAGTTTTGAAAAGGTTATCTGTAATTTTCATTACGAACCTGTTTTTCAATTTCACCTTTTTAACTACGGACCGTATTAAATTGTTAACTTATTAATATAATCTCAGTTACGAGTTAGAATCTTTCAAGGCCAATTGCGCAAAAAAAGTTTAACGTTAATGTTAACGTATGTCATATGAGACCTTTATCTAAATGAACCGATAGAATAAAAATGTAGAAATGCTTAGCTATTAAATACATTCTATTTTACCTATTCCAGTTGTATATTTCGCTGAAACAACAAATAAAAACTTGCTTTCATATCTCGTGACGTTGTAAACTATTTTTTGTCATTATGATGTTTTTATGAAATGTAATACAATAGTAGAACACGTAATAGCTCTATAACCCTAGCAAGAGCTAGACAAGTCTAGGATAAACTTTATAAGAAGTATTCTTATGAAGACGAAAGTATTTGTTTACGACGAAATAAAACGACTTTAAGTGTAGGTACCTAGCTTTTTTTATATATAATATTTTTCTAAGCAAATGAGGTTATATAGGTACCTATTTTATTATGAATAAATTATAGTACCTAGTTGTAGGTCAATAAAATGTCTAACTTTTATTCATATTTTATAAATATGAATAAAAGTTAGACATTTTATTGGATGGATATTATTATGGTGTAAACAACGTTAGTACACTTAAATAAATATATATTTTAAAAAAGCCGAAGCCGCGAAGGTGAACTTGGGTGCCTGCAATTTGTTACGCAAAGGCGGAGGGGCTGCACTTCCTACAGCGCCGGAGACGTGTAAAGTGCCGTGGTCCGATCGTATTGGCCAGATCATGAAATTCCTTGGCATTTAATAAAACACAGATATTTCATGATTTTGCAACTAGCGAGCCAAATCGGCAAACTCAAGTTGTTGATCGATCTGCCTGAATTTTACTTAGCCATATAAATGAATTGGAAAACATCATGAAATGCCTAGGCATTTTATGATCTGGGCAAGTTTTACGAATAATAACTATTTAGAAATTCCTTTGAATTGATTTTTTACTCAAAAGCATACATTTATATCATTATTATCACGCTTTGATTATGGTACAATCGGCAACAAGGGTCGGTTAACACGTTAGTTTAAACGTAACTGGACAAAAACATACCTATAAAAAATGAAACATTTAACATAACACAAACACTTGTCTATTACAAGAAATGCTAGAAAATAGTGAATGGAAAACTTTTATGTGGATTTATATGTCATGTAAAAGTTATAGTGTTAACTAAGCATAAGTCGCTGACCGTACAAGGCCATTTTATTACATAAACCACTTTTAATTAAAAAAATAACTGGGTAGTTTAAATACAGCATTGGATGGCAGTGCACTTAGCAGTGGCGGGTTAATAACCCTTTTACGAGCTGTGTCAACATAACCTCGCTATATATGAAATGCTAAAAAAATATGCTTTGGTCCGGAATAGGGTGTGGTGACCTATCAAAGTGATATTGCTTTCGGCCTCATGTTCACTAATAGTTATGGGAATATTGGTCCAATAGGAACATAGGCATCTGTGTTTTGATATGGGCACCTAACTTTTTATCAATTTAAATAACCTGTAAATGAATAGACAAGTAGAAATTAATGTTCTAATTTTAATTTTACTTCCAGTGGGATAAACATGAAAAAAAAAAATTTTGCATATCTGCCTCCTCCGTACTGAAGCCGTGATATTATGTCATGCCGTCTTCGGACAAGATAAGGCTACGGATCCCATCCCTTCCCATGGGAGCCATAAACAATAAAAGCTTAGGGCGTGTGATCAGCGTTATCGTTTTTATACGATAACCCAAAATAGCAAAACACCATTTCCTTATAATTAATTATTGTTGTATATCATCTAAACTAATATTATAAAGAGGAAAGATTTGATTGTTTGTTTGTTTGTTTGTTTGCATTGAATAGGCTCCGAAACTACTGAACCGATTTGAAAAATTCTTTCACTGTTGGAAAGCTACACTATCCGCGGGTGACATAGGCTATATTATATTTTCAAAAAAGTTAGAGATCCTTAAGATAATTGCAATAATATAACCCAAGGTAGAAAAAAATTGCTTATAAAATGCATTATTTGGCGTGCGCTGAGAAAACTATTGATGATAAATAAAAATTATGTACTACATGATTAAAGTACTCATTATTACCTTTAAAAAAGTCCGCGACGGTATATGTCTAACTATTACGGTTATGTCACAATGACCACTTTTTGTTCAAATTATTCAATCTAAACGCGGATGAAATCGATTAGTGGTGTCTATAATATAGTAAAATGTTTACTAGTTGGTTCTATTTTCAAATTTTAAATAAAGGTCGATATGTTTGGACTGCAGCGGGGACCAATCATAATCAATAGTCTATACATAAAGGCTTCTTCTTCTAGTAGATAATATTCGAATAGATAGATGTGTCGCATAAAATAATACACATGTTGGCATTGGTCTCGTTCGAACTTGACCAACATATAGACGATAGCACTCATCTTGTATCAATTTGCCTAAGCTCGCTTTGGCCAACTTGTATTACGGACGCCTTAAAGCCGCATTAAGCTGCCTAATTTGCAGAGCGCTAGATAAGTTATCGCTCCGATTAGTACAGCAGTGTTAGGTAAAACTTAACACTGCTGTACTAATCGGACATGTATATGTATAGAAGATAGATTGCATACAATACTTTTTACAAATCATTCGAGTTTAGTATAATATACCAAAAACTTGAAGCACGAAACTTTAAGGGAGCAATTTTTCATTTCGCCTGTCATACCCAATTATCTGCAAGCTTCTGTTGACTTGTTGAACCAATTTATTATACTATATAATGTTATGACAAATATTTTGTTTTAAATTACCAACAGAAACTTGACAAGGCCGCTACAAGAACGTAATTACGTTAGTACACGTCGAGGAGGTTTGGCAGTTTAAAGACCCGTTTCTTTAATTAACCATGTTTCGAACTCAAAGCCCTACATGTACAGATGCCTGCAGTAATTTGGCACCCTTGACGTAAACAAATACTTAAGAAAATGTAACCAATACTCATTCAACTCACTCAACCATAACATAATAATCAACCTCATTTGTCTCAGGCTTCTTCTCTAGAACACAATATTCACAATATTATTACAATTAAAAACAAGTATTTTTGGTATCAAAGAAAAAGAAAATAAACTGGGTTGCCTTTGCTTGAAATGAATCGAGGTTATTCCCTATAGTATTTATTACAGGAATGCCAACAACCCGTTTTTTATGAAGCAAGTAATGGTGCCCGCCACAGCGTTTCCCTTACACTATCGTGTTTCTTGACGACCCCGAGGGAATTTTTGAAGTACCAACTAGTCTAGGATAGAAATTGAAGGTCATAAATACGCCCACATTTTGCGTAGGTTGCGTAAGGTTAGGCGATAATGTTTGCAGTCTATCAATTATTTTTTTATTTGTATTTTGAGCTAAATGCGTCCCTGCTGCGAATTAAAAGAATGATGACACAACAGTATCACATAAAAGAGCTATGAAATGAAGGATTTTATATTATTATTTAATTTGATTACCATAAACTCTTAACATAATTGTGATTCCAATTTGTTTACCATTCCAATCAAAGTTTTGAGGGTTATTGAACCAGTCCCCTAGCTACCATTCGGTAATTTCGATATTGGAAATTAAATAGACCTTTAGGGCCGTACCACAAAAAAGATGACACGCATTAAACGCGAATGCTACCAAAAATAATACGCACTTGTTTTAGTATTAACTTGTCTAAAATAAGTGTGTATTATTTTTGGTAGCATTCGCGTTTAACGCGTGTCTATCTTTTTTGTGTGAAGGGTGTTAAGATTTTCATTATTTGTCGATCAAAGTAATTAACAAATTATATTTTGATGTTCGCACAATGGTTTGTTAGACATTATAATGGGTTATTAATAGATTGAATAGGTCCTTAAATAACCTTAATCTAAACATTATAATATGGGCCATCTCTACACAGCAATTTATCGAACAATGCTGACTGGCTAATACATTAATACCTACTCCCTTTGATAGAATAATTGGTAATCACTGTCATCCTAATATGAGCACAGAGGTCTCATGTCGCAGGTCGCAACCTACAAATAATTAGTCTAATACAGAGTAGTAGTAGAAATAGTAAGTAAAGTCACGGGATGAGAGAGAGAAATAGTTTACAGCCATAAAACAAAATTAAATAAGTAGCTAATGAAAATAAAAGGCGCTTTTGTGCTACCTACGGTATGTAGGTAGGTAAGTACGCAATCGTTAATCGCCCCATTTCAATTCATCTACATTATTCTACGAGCAATCACCATCAACATTTTGGTATACGTGATAAGTTTTTGTAGTCACCGTTAAGCTTCAAAGCAGAATATTTATCTTTATTTCGCAAATGTGGTGTCAACCAAAGCCGTCCGCAGCGATTTATCTTAGTTTGTCTGACCATTTGGTTCTTGATGGGGTTTTTAAACAAATTCGAAGGAAAAAGAAATATATTTGTGTTATTACTTCAGTTTATCGCAAAACTTCAATTTATGTTATGTAGAAAAAACTTGAAGGTAAGTCTTAAAGATTTATAAATAAAACTGTAGTAAAACTGATACAAATCGATTTAGCAATTAATGCAATTCTTTTATTCACCTGTCTGTGTAGGATTGCCTATTTCGTGAAATGATCATTGTCTCACTATCTTTAATGATAATTTCTGTGAAAATAATGACAAAAGCTATTCGCAGAATGATCTTTGGATCTGGAACTGCCTCAGGAAAGAAACATACTGCTTTTACAACTTATATTATATACGAAGACCGAAAATACTAATTTAAACTCACTCAACTCAAGTTATATTCCAATGACAATGGAATAATAAGAACCATTGATTGATAAAAAAATCTATGGGCCTTTATCCAAAATTTATTTTAACTATTATTTCAAGGAAGTGATAAAGAAAGATAATTAAACACCGCTACACCGCACGTTACACCGCTAATATGGAGTTTAACAAGGTTAAAGTTGTCAAAAAGCAGTTAATTATTCTTGATTAGGACCTTATGTCATTTTATTTACTATATTATTTGCAGTAATGTTTTTTTTTTTTTTTATTATTACTTAGTCATTGTTATTACAAATCACATGATACACTATCTTGCTACGATCGTCATTCATACACTTTTTGTTACTCTTTCGTAAGTGTGTATCACACGCACACACAGGTGTTCCATTGTGATAATCACATTACTCATAATTTTTCTTCACAATAAGATAGGTAGTATTATGCTAGACACTTTTTATTAATCTAACCTAATGTTGCGCCATTTTCCACAGAGCTATTTCTGTCAAGGAACCAATTGATTTGTTGGCATGCAGGCGTTGTACAATAGGGTATATTTCAAGCTTTGCCGTAGAGACAAAGTTAAAATGTGGCTGTACTTTGTAATAGACACAGACAGGCATCCATCAAATCTGAGCTCAGGAATGCTGGCGGCAAAAATAGTTATGATCAATGTGGATTCTTTCAAATTATCTAATGTTAGAACAGTCTGCAGTCTGGTTTTCGAATTACTGACTCGCTTGTCTTTACCTATTCGTATGATAATTTTATGATTATGTTTTGTTCTTTGTGATGCACGAAATATAGGTAGGTTACTAATATCATACGAATACTTATAATTATTATTTTAAGAGTTTAGGTATCACAGTTTGGCATTTATAATAAGGACGAGTCTTAACCTGCCGGCCTAGCATGACCACGATAGAAACGGGTTTTGTCTACATAGAAATAGACAAAGTGACAGATTTCATTCATAAAACCTAGAAATGTTTCTACAATCTGTCACTTTGTCTATTTCTATGTAGACAAAACCCGTTTCTATCATGGTCATGCTAGGCCGGCAGGTGGTCTGTTTACGGATACAAGTCGAAACAAATAATTACCTACTTATTTTACATAAAATGTAAGTCCAGGATATGAAACCGGATGGCATTGTGCAATACCTACCACTTATTAAATTCATAAAAAAATGGTTGAACTTTAATTTTAATTATTTTTATCTTTGCAGCAGTTTACTTTTAATACCCGATTTATACAAATTAGATCATATTGGGGAGAGTATCATGGGGGAGGCCTATGCTAAAGCAAAACAATCTTCTGAAACCGATGTCTGAAGAAGAAGAATTTTATTACTTAAATAATGTAACTAGATTGTAAGATAGTTAATAAAAGGCTATTATTATTATAGTATCATTTTTAACGCACAGTGTGAAGTCAGAATATCCTCTAATGATTTCAAAAACTTGTATTGATTAAATATGTGCAAAAAACATCGGCAGATTGGTTCAGTGGTTTAAGCGTGAAAAGGTATCAAATTTGGTTAGGATTAGGAAGTTAGGAATGTTAGGATTTTACACACTGTGCCTTCGTTAATACTTTTAACTATTCTGTCGCTGATCTGCTGATAGAAATTTCTTTGGAAATAAGCATTACCTTTGTACTTAATGTTTCCTTTGTATTTGTTGTCCTTTGTACGTTAGGTGTACATAATAAATATTTATTTAGGTTTGTGCTTTTGTTATAGTCATTTTTTCATGATGCTTTTCTTTTCTTTTGTAAGTTATGTCCAGGTATTTTTTTTGATGGATCACCCAACCTTTTGCCGGTTGGTCGCGACTGTACTGACGGTAATGATTCTAGGTACCTATTTATAATAGAGTCGAAGTACTATCGCATAAAAAATCTGGCTATAAACTATGACAAAGCGTAGGTACCTAGGGTCTATATTTATTAAATGTGTTTTTGTTCAATCACGTTCAAATATTATCTCCTATTTTGGGTTTGATTTGTTTATAATAGATATAATTATAATTATTTATAATAGATAAGATATAACTAAAAATATAATTACATAGGTATATTCTTATGACCGTTTTCAGTACTTATTAGATAGGTATCGAATTTTAACATAATATTATATATAAAACAAAGTCGGGTTACGAACACTCATAACTCTAGAACGGCTGGACTAATTTTCATGTATGTGTAGGGTATGTGTAGGGTAGGTGTAGGGTGGGTGTACTAAACTTTACACGTGCGAAGCCCGGGCGGGTAAGCTAGTATAAATATAGAAGTAATGTCAGAATTCTATCTGTAGTTAAACTTACTACAGATTAAATTCTACTTTTTGCTACTACCTACTACTATTTGAGGGATAATGCCCTATAGAAAACGGCCATTAGTGGTTCACTTGAATTACAATAATCTCAAAATACCTAAGTAGGTAGAGGTGCTACATAATTGATGCAGGCCATGAGATCTAAAAACGTAAGTATTCGTTTTTTGCCCTATCTTATCTTATCCACTATTTGCTTTGAAAACTGATCATTGCGATAAGCATAGGTCTACTACCTGCCTTACACCTAGCTTCTCGAATTTGAACTTTAAACTTTAGATACTAGCGCTGTATCTGGCTCATGAAAATAGACCCAAGGCATCATAATAGTGGCATCATTTGGAAAATCGAGGAAGAAAACTATGTCAGTATAAGTTCACGCAAAGTGATGAGGCGGCATATGCTTGATATTGTTAAAGGAGAGTGGAATATAAATTGTTTTACCGATATGGAACGTAATGTATTGCATATAAATTATAAATTTAATTAAAAATAAACTTCTTAAGTTTTTGCTCTCCTTATAAGATACTTGAGATTTTCTTGCTTACCTTTTATAAGGCTTCTCTCTCTTATGTTGGCTCGAAATCTTAGAGCATATATTTTTATATAAAGTTGCTAAAACCGGGTGAACCCCTCTACCAAAAAACACTGGCTATCTAACCGATTTGGCCATATAAAAACTAAGTCATACGTGACAATTGTCATTTTGTATTTTGTATTGACATTTTGAAAATCGTTAACCCGTCGCAGTAACGACCTGTCGCAGTAAAGACCTGTCGCACTTTCGTGTGTCGCAGTTATGACATACACCCGTAGTTTTCTCTTGTAAAATGCTGTCTGCTGCTTCAAATATGCGATACCATGCAATTTCCTATCACATGTAAGTATAAATTATGCACCAACATGGTTTTATTTAAGTACAATCTGTAAGATTGTATCGGTGTGTGACTGTAAAATTTTCGTAATGTGCTATACGTGTAAACCTCACCCCTCGAAAAAAGTGGTACAAAATGTTATAGCGCTGAGTCAGCTCTAAGCTCGAAATAGGTATATACAAAAATAGCTCATATCGTGGTAAAAAGATCAGCTAATCAGCATGGCTGGTAATCGAGCTGATTGTCCAAGGTGCGCCGGACATTTATATTTAAATATCGTATTTTGTTGAGGCTCTGCAATTAAGATTAGATAGTGTTAAACACAATAAATTGTATTTTGGAAGATTGAAAAATAAAAAAAAATATTAACTTTAACACTGAATGATAACCAAAAACATACGAGTAGATATTTTATTTTAAAAGTTGAATAATACCTATTAGGAAGTTTTCAGTAACAGCCCAGAATCTGGATTTTTGCCCTAGTATCTAATGGCAAAGGCTCGCCCCCAATCATATTGGATTTAAGTATAACATAATTGGTGAAATGTAGGTATAGGTACCTACATAAATTCACCTCTTCCTAACCGTTCGGAGAATACAGACGTAATGATGTTATCTTATCTATAGTATGTTTCTAGGGCAAGCGGAAAAACGGACAATACACTAAGTAATAAGTTAGCGTTGTCTACAAAAAAAGATAAGTGTCAGTCACTTCTCAATCACTTAAGGTGCGGTTAAACGGCGCGTGCTAGCAGGAGCCACGTGCGGCGCAAGAAATGCCGTGCCACGCGCCGTTTAAACAGTCTGGTTTGGTGCCATGCGATGGATCGTGCGAACTTTGCCACGCCACTTTTTTTTTTTTTTTGAATGGCCTCTCGCAGTTGGCTTCTAACAGCCGTCACTGCTTAACCGGTCATCTGGTGAGGACTTACAAATGCCTCCAGCCAGGCTTAAAACTAAATAAAAACTACAAACTAAGCGACCACACGCTAAGGGCACCCCCTACTGGGGTACGGACCTCGGCTTAGGGCGTCGCTGGGGGGAGGACAACTAGAGGGAGGGGCTACTAGCTGGAACGGATTAATATGATTTAGGGACATATTTAAATCCACAGGCTCAGCGCGGGCTGGCTCGAGCAAGGGTCGGTTAGGGGACTGAGTCATACGCGGCGGCGGACTCGGGTCATGATGGGGACGTCGCGACGGGCCTCGTCGGCGAGGTCGGAATGGCGCCGGTCTGTGTTTGTACCTACGCAGAGTGCTGGTCTCCCTGCTGCTCTCTTGCAGTAAGGTGATAGCATCATCGGGAGTATTTAAAGCATGCCTCGGGCGGCGAATTTTGCTAATCTGAGAGGGGGTGTATCGGGCGGCCGATACCACCAGAGGATTCGGGTGGTTCGGGTCAGAGTCAAAGAAGCGCTTGGAGGCGCGTTTCAAGCACTTCTGGATGGTGGGCAGTTTTAAATCTAAGTGCAGGCGATCATTACGAACGTACCAGGGAGCTCCCGTGGCCTTTCGCATGAACCTGTTTTGAATGATTTGCATCCTATGGATTCGAGATGCCTTGACGTGTGCGAACACAGTGCCAGCATAGGTCATGATGGGGCGTATGCAAGTCACGTAAGTGCGCACTTTGTACTTAAGTGCCAACTTGCTACGTGCATTTAGGATGGAGTGGAGGCGACCGAGAGCGAAGGCGGCGCGAGAGCGGACCGTCTTTATGTGCTCGATAAAGTTCAATCTCCTATCGAGAATGATGCCCAGCTATTTGGCTTGCTTATCCCAAGGGATCGGCTTGCCGAACATGGTGATCGGGGAGGGGTTATCAGGAGGAGTGCGCGGTTTGGAAAACAAAACCGCCTGGCTCTTATCGGGGTTTACTTCGATTCTCCATTTCCGAAACCTAGGGCCTAGCCTAGGGCGTTGACCGCGGTCTGTAGATTTCGGGCTATGCTATTGGGGCTGATGCCTGAGTAATAGATGACCGTGTCGTCAGCAAATAAAGCCAACTGGGCCTTTCCCTTTTTGGGAATGTCGCTTGTGTACAGCGTGAACAGGAGTTTGCCACGCCACGCCGAGCCGAGCTGTTTAAACGGCGTATGGCACTCTGAATCACGCGCCAAGCTTTGCGCGGCTCATGCTAGCATGCGTCGTTTAACCGCACCTGTACGCTTCTTACTGCGTTTCATAAAAGAGTTGTACAACATACATCGTTGTCAGTGCGTTTTTTGCAGTTTTCATGAAGAAAGAAAAAGATTGTCTCTAGTGCTGCGATGCAGTAGATCCCTGTCAGGTACAATCTACTAAGAAAATAATATTCTCAGGCACCAATGCTAGTTCGCAGAGAAAATTTCAAGGACTTTCTCTAGAACTAGAACTCAATAAACTGGCTAAAGAAATGAATAATTCAGTTATAACTTCTTTCACACAGTTTTCTTCTCGTCTCTTACATATTGCTGTTCGGAAAAGGTAAATTAATTTAGCCTGGTATAAGAACTTTGGACTTATAAAAGTGGTTCACATTGTTACTAAGCCAGTGTAGATTATTATTAAATTAAGTGGTACTTCTTTTGTACGATGTAATAACAAACATGATTTGCATAAAAATGTTACAAAATTTGTTATCTATAGTACTTCTTTTCTTCCGCCTTTCTTTTCTTCCTTCCTCCTGCCCTTTCAATCTCCATCCCTTTCTCCTTCCTTCCCTTCCTTACTTTTTTCTTCCTCTTTTACTTCCTTATTTCCTTAATTCTTTCATTTGACCCAACACTTTCATTGCCGTAGCTGGTAACAAATTTGCAATAGTCCAGCATAATAGGGTTATCTTTATAAATCATGTGAATATGTGAGTAAGGAATGTTACGCGGTTCTTCAAACCGAAATGCAAATAGTCCTCAATATCCCATTAGAGAGTAAATTGCCAAAATAAATCAGATAAAAACGAATCTCGTAATAAAGAGATTCCACAAATTAACGTCTTATTCACAGATATAAATTGAACTAGATAACGCAAGTATCAATCACAATCTGTATGAAAACCAAACGTGCCATTTTTCGGCTTCCTACCTACTATGACGTCACAAGCACTATTTACACATTTGGAAACTCAAATCGATTCAATGACGCCGAGACGCGATTGAACGTTTACAAAACGAATCGTATAAATGATGACGGAGAAATGAGATAGAAGAATGAGATAAGCAAAGGAAAAAAAAATCCTAATTTACGAGTACTTAGTGGACATGCAGTGAGGGGCTTGTCATATTTACTAAATTGTCAATAATTCCCTAATTATTTCTTATATCTTATTGTTATAGACTATCGAAATGTAACAAAGAAAACCCAGAGAAGAAACCAGGGAAAACATTCTAAACTTCAAACATTTATAATAAAAAAATCGAATAACTACCTAAAATCAATTAACCAACTTCTTCTCGAGTTTCATTCAGTACATCAATAGTCGGATATGCTGATTTTGTTAATATCTATTCAAAGCAAATCTTCAACAACGTTGGTTTTCTCAAAATGTATTATCCAAATCGAGCTATAATTTGTTGGGAACCAATCTTTATTACCCATTATCGTCTTAATATATTTTTTTATATTTGGATCATGTGGAAACTTAAAATATCACACAGGTATTTTTCGAGATTTTTGTTGACGTTCGGTGCCAATAACAGGTTCGTTCGTTTTGCTTCCGGTTTCCTTTGCCCTTTCCTTTGACGACCATTGCTTTTTCTTTGGGCATGCGAAGACATACACTTGCATCATCTAGTTCAATCTATATCTGTGATTTATGTTTGGTAAGTGGACATTCCAGAAAAATTGCAACATTAAAACATGTACTTTTGAAAGTTTTGTGCTGTTTAAGTTTATCTATACTAATATTATTTTTTTATTTGACCGCACGGTTGTCGCAGTGGCTGAGAGATTGGCTGCTGCGCGACGTGTCGCGGGTTCGATTCCCGCATTGCACATAGGTCTGGCTGTTTGTGTATGTGAAATTTGTGTTTGTAAACGCACCCACGACACAGGAGAAATCCTAGTGTGGGGCAACGTTTTTAAAAAAAAAAAAAAAAAAAAAAAAAAAAAAAATTATAAAGAGAAAACATTTTTTTGTTTGTTTGTTTGTTTGTACCGAATAGGCTCCGAAACTACTGGACCGATTTTAAAAATTCTTTCACTAATAGCTTTCTATTAGCTACATTATCACTGAGAAACATAGCCTACTTTTTATCCCGAAAAAATGCACAGTTCCTGTGAGCTACGCGGACGAAGTCGCGGGCGAAGTCCTAGTAAGATATAAAATAGTAATAGTCATATCATTGTAAAGATCCATCCAACGACTACATAAAAACATAAGATTGACCCATTCTTAATTAAACTCTGTTAAATTATATAGCTCGCGAAAGTGTGTCCTAAAATATGGTATCGCAGGGTCGGCGCCCAGTTTTATTGAACATAAGGTAGCTGATGGGAAACTAATGGTTTTTCTCAACTAAAGCTTTTAACTCGACAACAAAGGAGGTAGGTACTATGCAACTTGGCAAATCTTTTGAGACAGGCCAAATTGTGTAATATGTATAAAGTTTTACCAGTTACTGAGATCTTTATAAGTCGGATCTTCCTAAAAAGGTTTAAGAAACCTAAGCTAACACAGCGTCGATTGTTGTTCAGCTCTTTTTAGGCAAAGATTATGAAGTTAATAGTTGCACTCATTGGTTGTTACCTAAAAATAGTGAAACAGCTTATGTAGAAGGATCTAGATCAAGCGTTGATAAACGCTTGGAGTGAGACTTTAAAATTTAACCGCCAATTACGTAGCTTGTTTACTTGAAATAACTATAAGCTTAATATACCCAATAATACCCATCTCATACTAATTATGTAATTGAAGATATAAATATGGGCACACGTTAAAGGTCTATTTTATTTAAAAATAAATTTAGTATTCACAAGGCCAGCGGCACATTTTTTATGGCTTTATTGAGTTCGTTAATGTGTTTTAGAGAAAGGACACTAAAACTAAGTCTATATTTTATTTTTATGACTGAACTGTGCCAAAGACAAGAGATGGTTATGATTTTGATTGCTAAGTATTTTGTTTTTGTATCAAAGTTTTGTAGTAAAATATCTCTAGTAGGTACCTAGATATCAAATTAAGGCGTATAGTATTTTATCTAGCAAAATATTATACAATCAAAAAACAAGGCAGACACCTAATTGTTTATCATTTCTATTGTAACTAAAGTAAATAAAATACGAAATGTATCACAAAAAAAATAATTCTTAGATTATAACCGCCACAAATAAATTGTTTATAATTTCTATTGTAACTAAAGTAAATAAAATACGAAATGTATCATAAAAAAATAATTCTTAGATTATTTTTATTTGACAAACATTTTTTTTATGCTTGCCTGTAAACAGTCAAACACTGTCTCATATTTTATACTTCGACATGTAAGATGTACCTACATATTTTGTAGGCAAAATTATTTTCTATCATTGTGTATTTCGTGTAGGCCCACTAAATCCCTCAATTTATTCCGCCTCTAAGTCCCAAACAGTGCCAATAAATTATGTACCTTCACAGACAACTTTCTATCGAATAGTTTCATACAATATGTTAAAAGATTCCCCATTGATGACATATATTATGAGAAGTAATTCAAAATAATCTGAAAATATTATAAATGTGAAAGTAACTCTGGCTGCCACTTACATTTTTATAAGCTTAAACCGCAGAATCGATTTTGATGAAATTTTGTAGATACTTTTAATCCGTACCTACATAAAGTAGTTCCTATAGTGCAAGTGGAACCACGAGCACCATAATTATAAATTTTTAACAGGCTAACCACTCAGCTGTCTGGCCGGCGTGAGCGTGACCGTTTAGGGCGATATTATTATTTTCTTATCTAAGAATAAGCTATATCAATTTCATAAATCATAAAGTATACCTACCTAGTTTATTCATAGAAATAATATAATTTTTATCCTCAAACACTTTTAGCACTATTTCCCATACAACGCTATTATCAAATATTAAAAAAAAAACCGTCGCTGTTGGATTACTATGGCTAACAAAAACAAAGGTTTATCAGCCTTGACTGCTCCAAAGTTGGAACCAATTAGCTCCATAACCCAGTCAACCAAAATGGAGCACAATTAGCTATTGTCTTACTTAATGTCTCCTACACGATCTACGAAAACAGTATAAAATATTGGGATGTTAGATGAAAGTCATCGAATAAAAACAAATTAGGAATACATACGGAAAAATGATTTAATTTTGGTTACGTTTTTGATAAAACTTCAGTGTGTAGAAAAAAAACATGATTTTACGTAAACCAGAATGGCATAAAAAAATAAAAATATTCATAATTTGGACATGGCAATGCATACTAGACACTTTTCAAATGAAGCGTACTATGTACGAGCTGTGTAAAATTTTACATATTTACCATTGAATCTGATATATGGTACATTGATATAACGTATTGTGGCCTAGAATAAATTAAAATACAGACATGTTTTCCATAATCACATAATGATTCATAGGCCAATGAACTATTAAGTAGGTACATAAATACATATAATATGTCATTTATACAAGAAATTATAAAAAAATACAAAACGTTTTTTCAATAGATACGTACCTTTGTGGGCGCTATGTTTACTTTTTTCTTAACAGCTGTGTATACGAATAATAATTATAAAAACAAAATATGAAGACAGAAAATATGTCAGTTGAATAATTTAGTTGAAACTGCATTATTATGACGGCTTCTAGATTTGTTGTATGAGAAAACTAACACAGTAAAATTAAATCTATATTAATAAAACGCTTTGTCCTGACTGACTGACTGACTGACTGACTGACTGATGGATCAACGCACAGCCTAAACCGCTGGTCGTAGAAACGTGAAATTTGGAGGACGTATTCTTTATAGGATGTAGGCATCCGATAAGAAAGGATTTTTGAAAATTCCACCCCCTCTTGGGGGTGGAATTTTCACCCTCTTGGGTGAAAAGGGGTGGCAAAGTTTGTATGGGAAAACGTATTTACTTGGTCTGATCAACTTTTAACTTTAAATTCTTAGATGTAGAGTTCAAAATTCAATAGGTTAGAGCACTGAGCAAGAACTTAAGCTGAATGTCCATTTACCCGAACCGAATTTTAGAATTCTTTGTATGAAATCCTATGAAACCTCGCCCACCTATCCGCACCGAATTGGAAGAATTTGGAAGGTCCTCAAAATTCTGCTGACGTCTCAGAATTTTTACGAAGCGCCTGGTATGCCTAATGCCTGCAAATTCTGCTAGCTGCCTCAAGCTGCTCAAGTTCTGTGTTTTATGACGGTACCTAATACCACTAATATAGACGTGTGAAAATGTCACACTCTTCAAAAGGTTACCTAAGGCTCTTGAATGACTTGCGTGACGTCATTGTTAGTAAGGAAAAACGGCACATTCGTTTTCATACTAATAAAGGGACATGCGGTATTTAGCCTATTCTATATCTGTGTTAGATTTGGTTACTACGGCGCGGGCGCGGATAGATGTGCAAGGCTTAAGAAAATTCGGTTCGGTCGGCTCCTCCAGCGCGTTCGGCTCGGATAAATGGGCGTTCAACTTTAGTATTAAAATGTGTGACGAACTATTCCAAATTCCACTAGATATAAAATTTTAAAAACAAAAAAGTTTACAATTCGAAATTCAACTTCGTCTGATCTTGAATATTGAAATCAAAAAGTTTCATACTATCCTTTGACTATCCTACTAATATTATAAAATGTGAAAGTTTGTGAGGATGTATGTATGGATGTTTTTTACTCTATCACGCCAAAACCACAGAACGGAATTTGATGAAACTTTACAATAATATAGCTTATACATCAGAATAACATATAGGCTACCTTTTGTCCTAAAAAACGCGGGCGAAGCCGCAGGCGAAAGCTAGTAACTTATAAAAGAAGTAATTTAAAAAAACATTTAGTTTTTTGGTGTGAACAGAAAACTTAATTTGCCTTATATTTTTTTGTTAAAGTTGGTAGGTGTACATTGTATTTTTCTTACATTGTATAACTATTATATTCTTCACGTAAATTAAATTATCATTGGGTGTTATTTTTAAACCCTGCGCATTGCTTTCCATCTCAATTTTAATGTTGCCAGAGTTATTCTAATATCATATCATAAATAAGAGAAGAATAAATTCATGAATAATAAAATCAAACGATCTTTGAAATCCGGTTTGTAAGATATCTATTTTTTTAATTATCTTCCTAAGATGTTTCTGAGAGTAAAAAATAAACAGTATCAAAATTTAAGTGGGCTAAAGTGTTTTATTTCCTCAATACGAATCTTAGACGAGCTTCCGCATGTGAATTCGCCCTCAAAGATTTCGAATTAAATATATGTAGATACCAGTTGATTTCACAGCACATTCATTTTTTTAATACCCTAAAACACGTTTATGATTCGTAATATCTTTTCAACAAATGATACACAAATAAGTTAGTTTGTTGGGTATCTTATCATATTTTCTTGTGTAATAATATTCGTTATAGATAAAGAGAAATACAAGGAACAAGTTAATTACAACTCCAGCGAAAGCGATTGACTTGACAGGCATCTACTTTACGAGCTCACTGAATGAAGAATCTCACAATAAATAGAACAATTATAATTGCTATGACAATTTAATTGATTCCTACTCATGCAATGTTAAGGTCGAGGTACCTATAACAATGTTGTTTTAATACGTATTGACTAAGTATTAATGTTCCATAAGAGGATAGTAAAATAAAAATAGAAGAGCTGTTTATGACGATGACACGTGATGGGAATGACGTTATACTCAACTACAGTAACAGTAATTTGTTGATGTCTGCATGTCGTTTTTAAAAAGGCGCGTACCAAATGGTTTGTTTTCATTGATGTTAAGAATATGTTTTGAATGGCGGCTCCGTTTAGTGTTGTACATTTATTAGGAAAATTCAAATATAGAAACCATTTTACTTTAAGTTTTGAATCAAGGAAACGTTTACCTTTGGTCTTTTAAAATAAAAAAAAGTGTAATAGTCCATTCATGATTCATTCAGTCGTAGTTTAGTTTTATTTCGACATAAAAACTTGAATATTTTCGGCCTTACCACAAAAAAGATAGACACACGTTAAACGCGAATGCTACCAAAAATAATACACACTTGTTTTAGACAAGTTAGTGCTAAAACAATTGCCTATTATTTTTGGTAGCATTCGTGTTGAAAGTGTGTTGAACAGATGTTTATTTTTTTTGTGGTACGGCCGTTTGTGTTTATTATTTTGTATACAAAAAATCGGATACATTTCAGAGAGTATGCTTCAGATCTGCATGATCTAATTTTATCCTGTCCTTTTTTCTATCGGACGGCCAGAAGCACGAAAAAGCGCTATCGGTTCATGGTTGATATACCTACCAAAAACTCGAACGAAGCGCTTTGATTCCACTTTCATTGTGAAACCGTAGAATGCGCTACCCGAGTGGGTGTTTCCCGACCGTTACTATCTGGGTATCTTCAAGTCACGAGTAAATCGGTTTCTTCTAGGCAAACAAAAGCATATTTTTTAAGAATGATAAATGAAAAGATGCATTTTTGGAAAATATAATCTGATAGCGAACTAGAAAATGATATTAATTTTAATATTATAAACTCACATTAGATGATTAAAAACAAGATTTCAACTCATCTCAAAAACATAATCGTTTTTTTTAATTTTGTTTATTAGATAAAATAGTAGAAAATAAATGTGTTTTAATTATTTACCACCTGTTATATTAATATTATTATTTAGTTCGCTATCAGATTACATGTTTCAAAAATGCATCTTTAAATTCAACATTAAACGTATGGTAACATCAAAAGTATGGTTCTGTGCAAGCGAGAGAGGCGACAAAATGCGAGAACCTCCTTAACATCAGGCGAGATGGCGGTCAAACGCAAGCCTATTATCAATAAAAAAAAACAAAACATGAAAGGTGTATAAACCAAAACATCGAAATTTCTGTGCTGTAGGTATCTAAGTTAAATATTAAAGTGCTATGAACATACCTTCCGAAATAAATTCTCTAAATGGTGGTGAAAACTGCTTAATCCATTGCATAGTCTAGAACACTAAATAGGCAGACATGAAAAGCGGCTACGTTTTTACCCGATCATGGCAAAAAGGATAAAAAATTATATATTGTTTCCACTCACGCGTCCACGGAGTGTATTAAACATTTTAATTTTACACGTGACTGTGCCTACTTACATGCTAACTGTAAAAAATCATAATTATTCCCATTAAATGTATCAACATCCTCAAATTATAAAAACCAAATACGCTACCTATGTAATTAATAATTTTATAAGGTCAAAGTATTTGAATTAATTAACGACTCTGCTTCAAAGGTTTGTAATTTGGAAAAAAAACCGATGGTAGACCTACTCTTCCTACTACATTTGTTTTCTACAAAAGATTGTCTTTCATTTCATAAGTAGGTGGGTACGCACTACGTTAAGCTAGTGAAAAGAGACTCAGAATTTCTTCCAACGGTCATAAAAAGCATTGTTAGGTAGGTACTTTTATCCAGCATTCAATTAGAAGTAGGTACATTTTGTAGGGTTCCGTTAAAAGCAAAAATGGAACCCTTATAAGAGCACACCCATATCCGCCCATCGGTCTGCCATGCAGGTTTTTCTCAAAAAAAATAACGTATAAACTTGAAATTCCACTGAAATAGATATTGATATTGGTAACTAGCACATACACATATGTAGGCATATCGCTTGTCAACTATAACTATTAATATGGAGGGTCAGTTTGGTACCAATAAAAAAAGTTTAAATGAACACAAGTAATTATATCGTGGGGTTTCATTTGAAAGACCTATTAAAATTCTAAAAATATTTATTTTACAATTTTAAATTCGTTGGTGTTAATGATATAGCAAAAAATGTGAAAAAAATTACCACCCCCTCCCCCATTTTCCTAGATTTCTAAAAGTAAAATTGCGATTTTATTAGTTAGGTAGTAGATTACAGGAAATCTGCAGGTTTTTTTGACAGTGGTGCCGATTCTGTTATTTACAAACTAAACTAATTTAGTCTCATTATGTCTCTTTCTTACGAAAAACATGAGAAAGGGATAGGAGATATTAATTCCTGTCAAATTTGTCCACTTGCTTCATTTCAATGTGAATTTAGTCGGTTTCGCTAATAGGTCACGACTATTTTCCCGTAAATGGAAAGGGCATAGACTAATTTGACAGTTCTTAATATTTTCTGTCGTTTTTAAATGATATTTGTAAGAAAAAGATATAGAATCATTAAAATTTATTTAGTGCGATGTAGGTACAACAGAGTCAGCACCAATGTATTTAATACTTGCGGGAAAAGAAGTATTTTTATTTTTTTACGAATACTTTTTTATATTTTAGTACGAAACCCTAATTGTGCAAATTTGGCCTCACTCTAGACCGGTTTTTTCGATTTGAAAGTCTGTTAGAACCGACCGGCGAGCGGCGAGGCGTTCTAAACGGTAGAGACATTTCAATGAAAAATATGAAAGTTTTTCTTTTGATTTATGATCGCCAATTGTTAGAGCGAACGTTTCTACTTGATGGACCATTTTTATAACCATTTCACTTTTATTTATATTAATTCGAACTGCAAACGTTCTTACATAAATGAGCAAATCTTGTATTGTTGGAGGGCGGATCTCCATGCTGCTTAAAGCCTCTTTGCTTCACCTCTTTACTCCTAAAAGTCACAGACAACTCGTTTGTATCGTTGCTATGGTTACATTATTATTTGGTTGCCTGAAATTTTTCCCCGGTTAATTTTATTTATTTTGTAAGTATTTGATAACCCTAACACCATACGAGACGCGCTCGTAAACCTACGGGACCTCCTGGACTTCTGGCAGGAGCTGAGCTGGTACGCGTGACCACGATCTCGTTCCTGCGGTCACACACGCACAATGGCCCAATCAAGAGGCTAAGTGCGGAAAACAGGTGGTATAACTAAGTATTTGATTGTCTAAATAAGAAAATAAGTAAAAAATTACTCGTTTTTGAATCAATTAAAATCAAATACCTACACAATATCAGAAGTGGGATAGTATTCTTTTGGATTATATCCCAACCGCCCACTGTATTTTTAACCGACTTCCAAAAAGGAGGAAATTTTGCATTGAATTAGGTCGCCCGAGTTCTACAATGGAAGCGATCTTGAGTCGAAATCGCGTGACCGTCCTGGAACGGCGCTCGAGCTTTGAAGTGTCAAACGCGGGCGCCATCGTCAGCTGCCTGCCGCCTGATGGCGGGACCGGGGCCTGCACGTGTCCTGTCCTGTACAACGCCTCGTGACGTGGCTCACCGTTCCAGCGTGCGGATGACATCTTGGAGCGCCTTATTTGCGCATTTGAATGATTGAACCCGGTGAGAACCATTATTCCTTATAGCCGTTGCCATATAGTGTTGGGTTTTGTCTGAGAGATGAAGCACGCACATGGTTGCGGGAGCTATCTTGATTCCGTGTTTAATGTGTAAATGTGCAAATGTGCATTTCTAGCTACAAATTCGGTCAGGTAAGACCGAACAGTCTGAAATGGCAAGTGGACTCGCAGGGTCATAGCCGTTGCCATAATCTTTAAACATAAGAGTACATCGATTTTACTTATGTCACTGTTCTTACTTTCGTGTTGTATTTCTATTTACCTGTTATTGTAATATTGTAATATACAATGTCCGTGCAATTTATGAGTAACATATTAGTCCGTTCACAACGTAGTTTTTGAGCACATTTTTCTAAAGACCAATTTTTAATATAATAAATTAGATGATTGATCATTTATCCCACAATCAAAAGATGTTAGTATGTATTTAACAGTTTCATCTATGCCTGTTTATTGTACCAGACCAAATATATAATGGTTCCTTTTATAGATTTCTTTACTATAAGTAGACTCGCCCACATGTCATGTCTACAGACTGTAACAATAAAAACCGAATCGGTATATGCCTAATTAAAATTTAGGTCTCTGGGTTTTTGGAATCTATTTTTAGAATTCTATTATATGATTTTAGATTCTGTTCAAAAAGACATAATAGAATAGGTTTTAGTAAGTGTAAAATTGCGAGTCTAAGTTAGTACAGTCGACATCAAAAGTAAAATAAGATTGTTTTTTGTTTTAAAAATGTTTTATCGATATTTTACTAATATTGTTATTTTGTACATCTATATAAAAGAGGATAAAATAGACTAGCATTATTGTATTAGAACAGCGATTGGATCCTTTATATTTTATTATTCGAAAAAGTATTGAATTTTGAAGCTGTTGACTGGACAATCGCTTTTTTACACTTTTATCAAAATGCAAGAAATTCTGTGTAGTGTGTTGTACTACTAAGGTTCGTCTTGTACTTCCACTTGATTTAGACAAAATAATGGCTCACTGAGACAATGATAGATAGAAATACAGGTCTCAGGAGAACCATTCATTCGAGATCAAATCAAATTGGTCCAGTTAATGGAAACTCATCAAAAACAAGAGCAAAATTCAGACACTATGCCGAGCAAAACACATTCTTACGCAAGATGATTAACGAAGTTACTTGCAATGTAACTTCATAAACTGATGTGGGTATGAACGTATCAATAGATTGATAAAATCAAAGTAACAATAGTCGAACGGGTTCATACAGTAGTCTCTAATATTGTGTTACAAACCGCAAAAAAGTATCAATCCTTTAATCCAACGTCGATCTTATAAATCGATCGAGTCGATCTTGTATGAATGATACGCCAACGTGACACAAAGTAATGTGAGATTTTTCGTGTTAACTACGACTTACTATTAGTTACACGTAACTTTTATAACAAAGGAACTGTTCGGACACGCTCAAGGGATTCGTGAATTATGGAGTTACAGAAAGAAATTCATTTCTTTTAATGAGTCCGTTTCCGTTTTCGTTAACACTACACTACACTACTTTTGAAAACTTATGGTAAGAGTATTAAAATGTTCCCATAATAAAAAACCGAATAAGTAAACCAACTCATTAATAAAACTTTTTTAAAAAGTATTATTCATAGAACAAGATAAATTACAAGTTTGGGCATAGGCTTGCAAAAATTCCTTTTTAATACTTATCTACCGAATAATTTAAATTAAATGAAACAGTTTCTTCTAAAATACAACATTTTAGTGACTGTAACTTTAAACTTTTGACGAATTTAATCTAAACCACATGTTACTTTACACTTACCTAATAATATAATTTACCTACTCTGTGGTAAGCCACAGAGTAGGTAAATTATATTACTAGGTAAGTACTGAAGTTGCATTCCTTTGATCTTGATGAAAGCCATCTTTTAAATACAAGGTAGGTATATAGAATGACGCGTAAAACGTTACTGAAATAATCGTATAAGTACACTAAATTGCACTTAATTGCCACACATTAGTTGTTTTTATTTTGTTTATTTCCTCTTCTTGAACATTAATATACTCACGTCACGTGGTCAAAAGCTAGGGTTGATAATATACAGCCGATATTTCAAACGGTCTGACCCTTTAATGAAAGGTCATTATTGCTTTATTAATGTTCCCTTGTCTGACCTGCCATTTAAACTAATGGATAAACCTATTCTACTTGTAATTACGATGCTGTCGCCCTCTAAGTATATGAAGAGTCCCACGCAACATCAATTAAATTAAGTGAATCACTGAAAAATTTGGAGTGGAAAACTTTTAACATGGGCATTATAAATTATTTATTTAACAGTAGGTGAAAAGGTGAAAATATCAGGATTGCCATCCCTAGTCTAGATCAAATTCCAATTGTTAATAAAAACAATTCGAATTATAGGATAGCATCTACCTAATTATCTTGTAAATTATATGTATGTGTTACGTAAAAATGAATACAATGATACCGTGTGAGTGAATCTAAGTAGTTATTAAATCAATGAACATACAATTATTATCTACAAACAACATGTACACAGTATCTAATAGATATATTTAAAAATTGGAATAAATTTGATTTATTTGTGTTTTAACAGCCATGAAGGCAAAATAATAATGGGTTCTTTTCAGAACACAAAATTAATGTCTAGGAAAAAATGTAAACGTATTTATCATGCACCTACAACATTTAAGATTAACAAAAATATTAAAGGCTTAAAGCATAAACTTCTTAAATAATGGGTGAAATAGCGCCTTGGCATATCTTCCTTATTTCTCCCTCATTGGCTTTAAAGCCTTCCCGTAAAAATAATTACATTTTACACTCGCGTTTGTTTGGCCTTTCCAAGAGATCATTGTTCATCAATACGAAAATACATGTCTGTTAAAATCCAATAACATAAGATAATAATTGTGTATACAAGTGTGTAAAGTTGGTGATTACCGCTGAGGCGCGATTGAGACCCGAGCCGTTAAGGCGAGGGTCTTAAGGGAGCCGAAGACGGTAATCACCAATACACACGTGTATCATACGACACACTTGCGAATAAAATAATACTGGCGCGTGCCGGAGGAGCACACGCGCCCGATGTGGGGGTGGCGTATAACTCACTAGTGAGTAATGGTGAGTAAAAAGTCACAGTTTGATTACAGGTAGCATTACGTGCCTAATTGCGGTGAAATAAGAGCCCTTTTATTAGCAAGTGTGTTGAAAAGATTATAACAATTGATCAGAGGCTCTTTTTTTTTTTTGAATGGCCTCTCGCAGTTGGCTTCTAACAGCAGTCACTGCTTAACCGGTCATCTGGTGAGGACTTACAAATGCCTCCAGCCAGGCTTAAAACTAAATAAAACTACAAACTAAGCGACCACACGCTAAGGGCACCCCTTACTGGGGTACGGGCCTCGGCTTAGGGCGTCGCTGGGGGGAGGGCAACTAGAGGGAGGGACTACTAGCTGGATCGGTTCATTATTTTGGGTCGAATTTAAATCTACAGGCTCAGCGCGGGCTGGCTCGAGCAAGGGTCGGTTAGAGGACAGAGTCATACTCGGCGGCGGACTCGGGTCATGATGGGGACATCGCGACGGGCCTCGTCGGCGAGGTCGGATTGGTGATCAGAGGCTCTATGTGTGCGGCGGTAAATAAATGACTTGAACACTGTTTCCTGTACAATTATTTCTTTATTGTTTTAAGATTTTTACCGTGTTTTGTTGTTATCACGATTTGTTCTGCTTGCGTGGAATAGATATTCAATGTTTTACACACTACATAATAAGCCTAGTAGTGGCAAAGGCTGTCGGGAAACCGGTAGGTACAATAAATAAATAAAATAGTAAGTAACAAAATCCCGTTTACGTTGAAACGGTCAGACGGATTTAGATGAAATTTGACAAAACGGTAGCCTGGACCTGAAAACCCCATAGACTTATCTTTTTTCATGCAGACAAAGTCGCGGGAAACAGCTAGTTATCAATAATTGCGTTTTATTTATGTCAAATCTATTAACTTTTTTAAAATTACTATGTAAAAAACAGTGAATAATATTCGTGTCATACCTATTCGCTAGATATGACTTAAGTAATACAGAATGAATTACTTACAAGTTTGTTGCTATTTTATTGTACCAGCTTCCCCTCACCTTTCGCCACTAAAACCTGGGTATAATGTTGTTACTGTAATTTGTGAGTTTAGCCTGTTCTCAGTAAGCGATAGGGTCGTATGCACCTCGACGACCCAGCGCATTTTGGTAAAGGGAATTGCTCACTTTGTTCAGAGCTCAGGCTAAAACGTGAACAAGTTGTTCAGTTAAAAGTGTTTTTACCAAAAAATTGAATTAATTCTGAAAACAATATTATTCCAACCCTCGTTGCAGGGAATTCTATGTAAAAATTATCTAAATAATAAATATTTAAAGCGTTTACATCCTACAAAGCAGCGCCATTTTTGGGTTACAGACCGTGTTATTATGTTACCTATTATGATACCTTATTTATCAGCCAAAAATAATTAAAAATTATCCGTATATAGGTACCTACTTGCGAGCATTTAATCCGGGTCATTAAGAAAAAACTGTATATTTTATATGAAAACTATGTCATAACTTCGTGAAATCATAGGACGTCATAGGTATCATCAGGTGGCACATTATTGTGAGTTATAATGACCGGTAGTGCAAGTTTATATGACACTTTATAAGTGAGATTAAGAGCACTTTGCCCTAGCTTAGCATGCAAAGTGGTTACGACTATTATGACAATATGAATGATACATTGTTTTAATGACTCGCCATTACATTAGCCAAGGGTTTTATAGGAAGTACCGTATTTGTCACAATTTTGATAAAACTACGACGGTGCATAGCATAATCAGTCTATAATATTCCCACTAAAAGGACATACTCTTCTTATGAACTAATTATTTATGATAACTATTATTAATTCGGTTCTTACTATTATTTTTGAAATAACAGTACAGGATGATGGATTTCAGACCCGTTATGGGTAGATTTCTTTATGATGATTTCTTTCGCTGCCAGTTGATGGTGTTTTAAACCAAAAACATGCGGTGTTTATAAATCGTAGCGTCCAATCGAGTCAAATCGAATCACATTAATTCGCCTTCATTTACTATGATACTGCATCTAACTGCATATAACCGCGTCGTCCCGAGCCAACTCAATCGGCATTGCATATTCGTTTAGTTCTAAAAGTATTTCGATAATGCGACCTAATTAATGGTAGCTTGCCGAAGTAGAAAATGTGTTTTTTGGTTTGCCCTTCTTTCATTTTTTGCATAGATAAACTTAGGCCCGTATTACAGAACGATGCTCGAGCACAGGTCTCTGCTTGAGCATAGATTTAAAGCCATTTGATCGGTTGAAATCTATGCTCAAGCAGAGATCGGTGCTCGAGTATCGTTCTGGAATACGGGCCTTAGTTTATGATCCGGAAGGTGACATAGACTATTTTTTATTCTGGTAGTATGTTCCCGTGGGATAACTTTCGACATCCGTTCGGGCGAAACCACGAGCAAAAGCTAGTTTGAAATAAAAGTAAAAATCTGCATTTTAACGATTCCCTTGATAACTTTGCTTCGATAGCAAATTGAGTTTCACAAAATAATTTAAACTTTAATTATATTATTCACCTGCGCAAACACGAATGGGATGATATTTCATCATTTTCGCTCCAATTTCAGAGGAATTAATAATTTAATTAAGTTTTGTTTAATAATATCTCGTCAAGATAGACGATAAGAAATATTATTGCTTACCTTAACACATTATATTTCACGTCCTCCTGTATATTCACAAATTACTGACACTGAATTCAAATTCAACGCGACGTTGGAGAAACCTAGATTTTTCATTAATCAACGTACACACTGTTAAGTGAGCAGTTTACATCAAAAATACATTATGTAGTCAGTTGTTAATTTATGACAGTAAAAAATAAAGTATTACTGTGTATATAGACCGGTTTTTGTCGACACTTCTGTAACCTTAGAACCATAAAACTGTACTGAATGGCCAGTGCCTAACTACTCTGAGTTACGTATAATAAATAGCCTTTTTTACCCGACTGTTTTAAACTGTGAACAATGAATCAATTTTATTTGAAATTATTAAATCATTTAAGTGGACTAAAAGTTTTGTGTATATCTACAAATAATGTTCAAAAAACTCTCAATTTATGTAACTCAGTCTTTAGATCTTTTTAGTATTCATGGTTTTCTTCGTACCTAAGTGCAGTGCAGCAGCATTATTGACGATGCTTATTTACTGAATGGAATCAACAGCCTAATTTATTTTTAAACTCCTTGATACTGCATACCTAATTAAACTTTGAATTTCCGTGTAACTTTGAATAAAATTGGTTTCATTATTTCTTTCTTCGAATATTCTGGTTAAAAAATGTGATAGGTATAAAAATGACTGCTTTCAAAAAAGTTTTAAAAGCAGTCATTTTTATATCACATTTTACACCTTATCATGTTCTTTTAATTCAAAATCCCAATTAATTGGGTAACATCTCGTATTATTTATATGTCCATTTAATAGAGCTGAGCGGCCAGGACTCACAGAGGTATCCTCTGTGAGTCCTGGCCGCTCACTAAGCTAAGCCTCTACTAAGCTAAACTAGGGAATACTGTACAAGTAAAGTTAAACACAAATTTCACTTAGTTTTATTATATTTTATATGACAATGACAAAGAGGCTATATTCTACAAGCTACTGAACAATTCCTAAAACATGTGTCTCGATCGACACTCCAGCAGGGAATGGGGCTGCGCCCCATTTCTGGCCAAAATCCACCGCTATCGCGAGCCAATTAAGACCTCCCATTGGCCCACGATATCGGGTGATGTCAATATCGTCATTTTAATTAGGTAAATTATCATAAAATGTTGACATGAAAGAATACCTACTCATTAATCAATAAGACCTATTTCGGCTAATACTCTTTTTTAATAATACCTATTCGTAAAAATCTCAAAAGAGTGTTTAAAGTTAGTTGTTAGCTGGCTTGACTGCAATATTTAAATATTAAACTCTATGTCACTCTTACAATGAAGACGAATCTAAAGACACCTCATATTTTGTTGATAACCATCAAAGCCGTTGAGGTTACAGAGCGTGCCCAAGGAATTGACATAAATACATACACTCCAAAACATTACCCTCCTTTTGGGGCAATCGGGTAATAACCCAATTAACCCAACCAAACTAAGACTAAACGAGGCAGTCAATAAATTAACTAGTAACTTCATAGTGCAAACTGTGCTCGATATTAAACACTTGTTTAAAGGCTCCTTCATCAATTGTTTGCTTGGATTATTACGACGCGACGTTATTGTAGGTAGTTAAACTAAATAATGTTTAATATTGATTGAAGAACCCGATATTGTTAATTAAATACTAACTTTGATGCTTAACATTTAGGTTATACCTAATAATTTTAGTTCCAGTAGATAAATTTATTAGTGAGACCTGTAATTATATCAGCAATGAATTGAATGGGAAATCTTTTTCAATTTTTTGGAGAAATAATATTTTATACAGTGTAGGTACTAATAGGTATGATTCCTAATACATTAAGCAGTAGGTACTACTTACCTACTTCACAGGTACACAATTGTTAACCTTATTAAATAGGTACTACAATACAATATACTATACACACTTAGGGGCATTTTCACCAACCTATCAATATCTGTTCAATAAGCTAAAGATAAGATTTTTGACAGATTTTCTATACAAAATCTGATTTCCTGTCAAAAATTTATACTTTATTGACAGATTCCTTTATTGATAGGTTGGTGAAATAGCCCCTTAGTATAGTAATAATATAATCCTACATCCTACTATATTAACATAGTCCTACCTCCTATACAGACAAAATCATAACGTTGATGTTAAATGTTTAATTAATAATATTTTGAGCGAAATCAATAAATGGTAGGTATATACAGACAACATTGTCCATGACTGTTTATTTTTATGATATATAAACATAATTAAATCGCTATTTTAAGCTAGTCTATAACTCTTATTTATTCCAATATTGATTTCGGCTAAGCAATTTATTTTATGTCATAATTATGCATGCAAACTGATTAGGTATAGATTATTAATAGTTTGGCATTGAATCGGTCTAATCAAATCTACTTTTTAAGGTTCCATAGCCACGTGGCAAGGAATTTATCCTGTCCGTTTATCCATCCGTTTGTAAGTTACAGCCTTTTTACTCGGAGACTTTTGGTAGTCTACATAATATATGAATTTGAGGGACGAAAAAAAAATTTGTTCACCCCTTTATGTGGACTATCATTGGATAGATCTTTGAAAATAACATAAAGGTTTCGAAGTAACTTTTTTATTTAGGTGAATATTTGGTGAGATATAAGTACGTTTCTAAAGTCGCAAAAGTGTCTCGCCAGGCGCCTCTCTAACTTTTCAACTATGGGGTAGAAAATTCAGAAAAAAAATGGGAGTAGAATTTAACAGATACCTACTTCTAATGAAAATCAGTTTGAATTAGATGTGTTGTCTAGTTTTTGAGCTACCTACTAGATTTTGAGATAACGAACCGCAAAAATAACTTATATTTGCGATCGGAAACTGAAATACTCCTCTCTATGAAACCTTGCAGTGTGCATGGTCCGATACGCACTTGACCGCCTTTTTTAACTTTTATAAATATATACCTACGTACTAATCTACAGGGTGATTGGAAATTCGATCGAATTTGTAACAAATTCGGACCTGACAACTTGGACAGAGACATTACTGGGTTTTTCCGGGTAACCTATAGCATTTTTTTTTGGATTTCTGGAAATTTTCCACCTTTCAACCAAAAACTGGTCATTGTATGAAATTCACTACATTTTCGAGTGTGAACGAAGGGAGGGAAGGATAGAAAGATGGTTAATGAAATAGAATTGGTTATGCATCTGTGAAAGGGAGTGGGCAGTAGTCCACCAGGTAGACCCAGCTGGTTCTAGGATATGCAGGTTTTCTCATTAAGTTTTTCTTCACAGTGTTATGAGCAGTAGTGATGAAATAAATTGCAAAACGTGTGCGCCTGCCGGTGTTTGAACCCGCGATCACCTACGACTACCAGTTATTAAAAATAAACCATAAAATACCTATTTGTACAACATACAGCGACATTATAAGTACGAATAATATCCAAAATTGCCATAAGAGCACTTCGTTATTATATACGCGACCATTTTCCGGGAAATATACGCCTCCCACGTTAAATCTTCATAAGCAGCCTAGTAACAGGTGTAAGAAATAATACCTACCTACCTATTTATATTGCTTTAGAAAGGTACCTACTTAAAAAGGTAATATATTAACGTTTATTTGTTCAATTATACCTACCCATAACCTTATTTCAGTGAAACGATACGTAATTACGTAGGTGAAACGACACCTACTTTTCCCTAATTGTATGTTGTCTGGTCAGTGACCAACATAAAACCCAGTGTACCTAATCATATTTATTTTCTTTTTGAAACACGTGTCTAAATAAGTAATAAAGTGCCGATTAATCAGCCTGCAAGATTATACATTCCTTAATGTTATATATGATATGTATGCATTTGGATGGGTAACTGACCGTATTTTTTACAAACTTTTATTTTATTACTAACTAGCTGTTCCCCACAGTTTCACCCCCGTTGCTAGGCTCCTAAGGGTTGTAGCGTGATGCCCTAATACCCTATACTATTTCTCATGAATCTGGCTATCATATTCAAACATATTTTTTGGAATCCGACGGCTAGTTCCAGAGATTAGCGCGTTCAAACAAACCAAAAGCTTTATAATATTAGTATAAATAGATTGTATACTAAGATGTTGAAACAATTACGTTTAGATAATTAAAGGGTTAAAACTTATATAATAATAGCTCATGTTTAAAATGCCTTCGAGGCTCAATATTCTTTCAAGATTACTAATGCCAATGATGAATTGAAAGTTATTGAAAATCCCATATAAATCGCGGCAATTGCAGCTTGATCTCTTCATCTCATCGACCATTACAAGGTTGCCAAGTTTTAAAAAGTCAGTCCCGGTTGTCATATGAATATTTATGATCAGTCGTCAAAGGTTATCAGAAACCCGAAATTCTAAAGCTATAAGCAAAAGCCAAAGGTCCTTATATCAAGTAAGTAAGTAGTAAGTTTACTTATCATTGTTCACACACTGACATAACTTATATAAATATTTCTCTGAACTGGAATTTTAGTGGAACGTAATATTATGTTTGTGCTTCTCCAAATAAAAGGGATTGTTTTCTATTCAGTAATAGAATATTTGATTTGACTGCCCAACCGTAACACTCGAGCAATGAAAAAATAAATATGATTTAGCAACATAAAGTGATGCGTGGGAGAAAGGTTAGAACTGCTTTTTTATGATAAAAATTATACACAAAAAAGCAGTTTAAAAGTAGTTAAGTACGTGAGTACTTAAGTACTTTAAAACTGCTTTATTTGTTAGTTCTGAAACTAACACAAAATTTTTATGATCTAATCTAAGGTTAGTTAAATATATTTTTTCTTCTGTATTTTTTGAAGAGATAACAATCACGGGTTGAAAAGATGGTTATCAAATTTTATTAATATTGGAAAACATTACGTCTGTGCAAAAATACGTTATACTAAATAGATGTGAACCATTAATCATTAATATCTACATAGGAACAAAAAATAGAAATAAAAAATATTTAATGATTTTGTATTCAAATTGGTACCTATCTTCTTTGTTTGGAACAAAGCTTAGCTTAGAACTACGAATGATAATACAACACAGAATAACTGGGAGAAAGTTAAATTGTCTTGGAACCAAAATAAATTAAATCTGATCAAGAGAAGAAACTTCAGGAAACAAAGTTTGAAACTCACAAAAATAAATGATAAATGTACTTATAAATCTTTTTCACATCCTAATGATTTGAGATAAGCTGTTATAATAACAGTTCATCTACATAAAAAGAGCTTTATTGAAATAATAAAAAAAAAACATGACAATTATGCAAAATCCCTAATCAAAGTATTTAATGTGGTTTAGCACAAAAGTACTTTTTTTTTTTAAATATTAGGTACATAACATGGTGTCACCGTTCGTTACATAGGTAGGTATAAAAAATTCAGGAGTATCAACCGTTTTTTAATACAGTAAACAAAAGCATGTTTTGATACACAACTACTGGTTATGTCAATGAATAAGCAAATGTATTCAATTTTGCATTCAACCAGCAGTCATGAAATATTGATGCGACTGTGTTTCTTTCATTGATCCATATCTTTAGCATTCATATATTGAAACGACTATAAATGTAGTGAATACACAGGAATCGCTTTGAAACGCAGTGAACATTTCTGTCTATTCTTGCACAAAATGCATTCATGGAAAGTACGCGAAGCTATTGCGTAACTAAATGTCTTGTAAAGTCTTGATTGAAACAAATGCCAGGTCTCAAATACAAGGCAGCGAAATTCAAAATTTCTTACGTATTTTGCAAATTTCAGCGCTGGTTTACGTTGCTTGTTGATCAATTCAATTTGCGATAGTAGGTACTAATTATAGTAGGTAGGTACCTAGTTACTACATAAAAAACAAAATCATCAATATAATATCTTTCTCTTGAAATTATATTTGAGGAGTTAGGATTCCTATATATCGTGAATACTACACGAAGTTGTATTGAAAACAGTCGTTGACGTGACTTTTTCTATAAAAAGGTTACGTTAAACGCAGTTTTCAATTTATCGGACTCCTACCTTGTCGGTGTACTCGGCCTTTATTAGCTCAATCAGATTTAAGCTTGCCTTCTGGTAATACAACAAAAAAGTAAGAATGCATGTTTTGTACATGTACCTATATGTATACTATATGTGTATGTACCTTTGATAACTTATAGACAATGGTGCCGATTCTGTTGTTTAAGAACTTAACTAATTTAGTCTCATTATGTCTCTTTCTAATAAGAAACATGAGAAAGGGATAGATTAAATTTAACCCTGTCAAATTAGTCCACTTGAACAGTTTTGATGTCAATTTAGTCGTAATCGCAAAAGGTCATGACTATTTTTCCGTAAATGACAAGGGCGTGGACTAATATGACAGTTCTAAATATTTTCTGTCCTTTTTCAATGATATTTGTAAGAAAGAGATATAGTGTGATTAAAATTAGTTTAGTGCGATATTCAACAGAATCAGCACCATTATCACTATTAGGTGCTATCAATACTTCTCTAGAAATACAAATAAATAAAAAAAACTTGCTTCGTAAAAAAACAATTTTCTTGGAAAGCCAAGGAATCTATGCGTTGCAGTCAACTGAATGCTATTTACTCGGAGACTTATGATAATTATGTCGACCCAAGTCAAGTAGCGATTCGAGTAGATATGAGAGCATTTCAATGCCATTCATACTTATGTCCCTAGGTTCAACTAGAGATATTTGCTTACCTTCTTTGTGTGTGATTTACGCCTCCCCCACATTGGGCGTACGCGATCCTCCAGCGTGTAAACGACGCGAACGCCGCCGTGCGTGAACGTTCGCGTCATTCACACGCCGGAGGATTGCGCACGCCCAATGTCCCCACATTGGGCGGCGTGCTCACCGAGCTCACTGCCGCACACGGGCTACTTACAGCAGCCACAAGACGCCACCACCGAGCTGAAAACTACAGTTTTCATACATTTTAATATGAACTCACCGCACACAGTCACGGCGTGTTGTGGCAGTCGTAAATGGCCCGTTTGCGACGACGAGGCTTAAAGAGATTTTGTGTTGAATTCATAGTAATTGTAACCACAGGACGCGAAACTCGGTTGTTCTAGAGTTTACTTCTCTTACCACTAGTGGTCAAAAAACACAGCGATAAAATAGACTTGTAAGTTTAACTCCGTGATAAAAAATACTACTACCTCGCGATCAGTCTAAACATGTCAGCCGCATTATAATTAGACAATCCTACGCTATCATTTCATACGATATTATGGTCGTAAAAGGTAGCTACGAGTATTTCTTCTAGAGAAAAGCTTATTTCATCATTGTAATTAATATTTCCAATCAATTAGCAAAAACAATAAGGTTAAAGATTAGATCTGCGTGGTAAAACAGGTAGGTATGTAAGGTAGGTAATTAAACTATTTTAGTATGTTGTTTTTCAAGAAGCATGCAGACTTCATTGATTACCATTTTATTACTATCAGCCTACGCGATATTCGACTAAATCTATAGAATATCTAAATAATTTCGAAGTGGGCGTCTAATCGTTATTCTATCATCTCCAAATACCTACCTAATTGCATATAGGTATGTCATCTAAATGCGACAACATTATCTTTCTTATTTCTTTTTCAAGTACCTAATTATTAGGTATGAATAGGTAGGTACAGTACTCCCAAATTAATAATGCACATGCAGATCTTCGCTAATTGTCGTATTCCCGGAAACACCCGAATCATTGAATCGTAAGAGCCCTAAACAATGCACTTGCATTTTGCACCTTGTTCGAAAGAAATAGGAATCAATATCATGTGTACACAATCGAAAACAATTCGGGCGGTCGCCGGTCAGTCTCAAAGGTCCGTCAGTCGTCTTAATATATTGGAGGCGACTGCACGTATTCTCTCTGTGTTGAATTATATAGAGCTGCTATTACACACCCTTCTTGGTATTGTTTTCAAAGGTGAATTTAATTTCAACTTTAATTATCTTATTAAATATAAATACTTTATTTTGTAAAATAGGTCTTTAGTTTGTAAAATTACTACTATTTTTCACGGTTTTTTAATATTAAAAATTAAAAATACCTACGTTAAATACATTTTAAGTACTAGACAAACATTTAAAAAATCAGATTTAGGCTTATATAAAAATAGAAAGATACACATGCATAAATAAACAAATAGATATAGGAATAAATAATATTACAAAGTATATAGTACATAATGCAATAATACAACAAATAAATAAATCGTCGTTATCGTTACTGATAAATCAATATTTTTCTCTTTTAGCACAAAACACATAATATTCTACTAAATTATGCATGAAGAAAATGCACTTAACCACTCTATATACATATCGTCTTCCGACGCTCGGGGAATACGACCGTTGATGAACAGTGACGAAGATTTCTATGCGCATTATTAATTTGGGAGTACTGTACCAAGTACCTACCGACATAGTTACCTCCCATCATTTAGAATGTTTAAAATTCTGTAAGCAAAGTAAATAAAGGTACAGAAATCAGCAATAAATAATTGAAAAATGACCTTGCCTGCGCAATTGTCGATTTTTTGCATTTTGCGTTTTGGGTGAAAGCAAACGAGCGCAAACTTTCCCCCACTACGCCGCTTCTGCTCAAGATGTTTTCTGGTCTATGTACTTTTGTCTAAAAAAGTTGTTTAAAAAAAGTTCTGGACAACGATGGAGATCATCGTAGAGTGTGTAGTGTGATTTTGCGTGCAAAAATATTCAGACAAAATGCTCATCGATAATGAAACGGGTATTTTTTCGTAATAAACTCAAAAGCGAGAACACGTCAAGTTCACGTTTAGTAAATTCAGTTCACGTAAAGATTTGCGATTTAATTCAAACTTATTCCTTCTTTGGCCTTTTAAACATTTATTTAATAATTCGAGCCGTACAATTACACTTCTTGCCTTAATTACTTTAGGGAATTGATTAATCAAGTGAAAAATACGCTCCGTTTATTTATACTCGAGAGTTCTCTAAGATCCTTGAGTAAGACGAAGCGAAGTAGAACAAATACTGGTCCGTTTTATTTCTACAATAATAAAACGTACCTATCCACTCGTATTTCTGCTACGATACACCTTAGACCTTGTCCAGATAAGGCGTTTTACACGCGTTCGGATACGTGCATCAATCGCACGTATACATAAGAAGTATTACAATTAGCATTGTTTCAGTGTTCATCTTGATATCTCTCTCACACCGAAACATAACACCGTAACTCTACTATTTCTATTAATATTATTAATGTGAAAGTTTGTTTGTTGGTTTGTCCTTCATTCACACAGCAACGGAGAAACTGATCGGCATGATTTTTTGCATAGATATAGTATATAGGCCGTAGAGTGACATAGTGTAGGCTTCCATACACTTGCAGGTTGGCATATTCGGTGAATAAGGCGTGTTGATGGTAAATGGTACCACCCGGGTGGAGAAATCGGTTGTTAACAGGTAATATTCAGCAAATAACGATAAACTGAATGTGACCCGCAAGTGTACAACACGCCATTCTTTTTCTCCCAGTAGTACGTTTCCGTGGGATAATTTCCGACCTCAACGCGGGCGAAGTCGCGAGCAAAAGCTAGTATTTTATAATGAATTCTATTCACACTGATTATATTTAGGTATAGTACCCGGCAAACAACTTGTACATTAGCAACGTAGTGGGGGAAAGTTTGCGGACGTACACTTTCATGAAATTAAGGGTCAAAATGCACAAAATCGACTATTGCGCAGTTAAGGTCAATGTTCAAGTTCTTTGTTTATGTTTACTTAAAATGTTTTCTATACCTATTTAATTTTTAAGAAGTACTTACTGACTTTAGTAGGTATCTAATAATCATGGAAGTTGTTTACTTACTATGAAACTAAAATGTTGCAATAGGTAGTTTCTGGTTAACAATAAGTTGAATGTCCTTTAAATCTGAATCGGGTTCGTAACTCCAGAGTTGGAAGACCGCCCGATATGCAAATGCCTTACGTGTGTATTATCAATGCATGAAATAACTGAGCCATTAAAAACTTGTTTAAAAGTTGTTTAATTATTTTAGTAATTATTATGATGTTACAAAGCTATTCAGTCTGTTTTGTTTGATAAAAAATCTGATCGAAACAGAAGGTTATGGCGATAACCGACATGCAACTGTGGTTTTTAACCCTTAGTTACCTTGATGCATGATTTTAAAAAAATATATCTTGAACGATGAAGGACAATAAATTAAGATATCAATATCAGAAGGGTATTAAAACTTCGAGACTGGAGTAATTGGCAATTTAATTAAAATTCTAAGTACCTACTGTAATGGCCTGCGACCGTCCTTTCAGGAGATTATCAAGAAACTTTTATAACATTGGCCTTTGAAAATACCACTTTGCAAAGTAATTCAAAGGTTTTAACTGCGTACCGTTAGTAGCGTTGGAAACCATTTACAAATCGCCACCAAACCTTGAAGTTTAGGGAGTTCTGAACGAAAAATTTATATGAGTCTCTTGTTTGACTAAACGAACAAATGTAAAACTTCAATTAAAATTATTTGTGGTGTTTTTTAGACTGAAAGTGCATAGACACTATTGGTAACAAATTAATGTCTCATCATGACATCTAAGTAGGTACTTACAACATGTTTATCAATGCCGTGCGACGGAGCCAACATGCTGAGCAAATTAATCCGCGCGATATGTTGCTTGTATCGTATAAATTATATCACCCTAGTGACGTATCACGTAACAGCTAATGACATTAGACCTTTACAGGTACCCAATGCTTTTTAAAACGATTTTAGCATTATGCCTTTCTTCGTCTTATACACCGTAGGACCGACGTACCCGAAAACTTTTAAACGCGCCTTTCTGATGTTATTAAAAATCAATAATGTTATAACAACATAAGTACAATTCAGTCGATTGAACTTTTTTTTTCGGAACCTACCTATATAAATTAACTTTAGTACTTCCTTAAGCCTGCAATACATGTTGGCCGAGCGTTGTCGAGTGAAGGCCAATACCAACATGTAGACGGTATATTTGCCTTGTCTTGCTATCGCCCGGTGTCACTTGCCTAGTTGGTTGAGTATAGACAAGCGCCAACGTGTAAAGGCCTCATTTGACGTAGCTTGCCACAACTTGCAGTCGCTCGCGATCACTTGCCTCACTTCGGAGCGCAGTCGGTTTTTCTGCACACATCAAAGGCGCTCGCTGTGGCGCTTGTGCGCGCTCGGACAATATTGTTCACATGTTTGTCCGCGCGCTATTATGCGGTTGACGTCAAACTTGCCAAACGTCTAGACAGTAGCGCTTAAACTTGGCCAACATGTATTGCAGGCTTAATAAACAATACCTTAAGGTCAAGTTGGCAACGTTTAAATGAGTCGATAAGAAAATAATATAGTTTGTTAATTAAAAATCTCTAGGTAAGTTACCCAGAGATTTTTTACATTGTGAATTTCCTTATTTAATAAATATCTGGAAAATTAAGCTTTACTCGAGAAACTAGGTATATACTACTTTTTCTTCACTAATTAGGCATCGGAATCAATAGTTAAAATCATTCGGGTACCGGTACCGGGAACGGTAAGATACCTACCCTAAATATCTAGCTTTAAAAGTTCCTATTTTGATAAAATACCTATATAAATTACTTTAATCTAGACTAGCAGTTTCTGAAATTACAAACAATTTTAGAAACTGAAAGGAACTATTAGGAATTACGATAGTAGTCTAGATTAAATAAACCACAAACCAATTTATGTATTTTATCAAAATAGGAACTTTCAGGGTAGGTAATTAATTAACCTATTTAGCTTCTAACAAAAAGTTTCTACTTTTAAATCAGTTCAACGTTATCGCATCAACAGAATTATTTTATTTCTACTTAAACGAAAGGTCACGAAAGGAATGATAACACCTCAGAGTATGCTATAACAGTGAGTACATACCACCTACCTACCAGACATTTTAGGTCCTTGTCCGTATTTCAGTTATTTATTGAAAACGTGATAGGTTTTACCCCTTTAACCGAGGACGTTTGGATGTTTCAGTTGAAATTTTTACACCCACATGTGTCATGTCATAAAAAACCACTTAGGTAATATGAAGAGACTAGTTTTTAGTCGGCGGTCATCAACCTGCTTTCAGAGCAAGGCAGAAAGATGGAAAGCTTTTTCATACTATAGGTACAGTGTGTCTGGTCACTGCCAGTGTCAGAATCCTTAATGATATACAATACGACCAATTTTATTGACAAACCACTCCCCACAATAATTGTATAATGTTTGAAAAAAGCTAAAAAACTATCAAAAACATATTTTTTAACTTGAACCCTCGTTTTGTGAGCACGACTCGCACTTGGCTTTTTTTTTTTCTTTTTTTTTTGTCAGATATTCTCGATCTCTTATTGAAACATTTTGGTGATTGTTTGACATCGATTTATTGCTTACGTTTTTAGCTTTCAAATGAGACCTTTTTTGTGTTGATAGACATAGGTATGATAATATTATTGCTAAATTAATAAACGCGCCCGTGTTTTGCTGAAATGGCTGCCATTTCATTATGGTTGGAGAAAAATTACTTTGTATGGGATGATTTGTCGATAAAATTGATCGTATTGTATACCAATAAAGATTCCGACACCAGTGATTGAACACATTGTTTATAATGACTATTTGTGATGAGATTATAATATTTAATCATGTTTGGAAAAAAGAATGCGCAGTCGCATTAGCGAACCAACAGTAGTCAAGGTATATCTTTGTAGGGCGGAAAGTGGCCATCACAAAATTGAAGCTTTGACTTACACCAAAAATATTTTATTGCAAAGACTTTAGGGCTAGCTAGGCCAGCCATAGTGTGAAATTGAAATGTCCCGAAAAGTGGTTCAAACGATTTAGACGCGGTGCAGACGTAGAAGTTTTGTTCTCCGAGTTTTGGCAATTGGCAATTCGTAACTGTTTATGATAACTTTCATTTAATTTCAAGCAACTGCGCAGACCACCTTAATTGCAAGTTTTGATTATCGACAACCGTTTTGTTTTGTATCGGAAACTTGTAAAATTTGGCAGTTGAATTACATCTGCGCAGGTCACTCAATAAACCAGAATCTTATGCATCCAATTCATCATAAAGATATGTTTATTTGAACACGCTTTTTACTACCAGTTAGATTAGAAAAAATCTTTTTAGAACCAGAGTTCAGTAATACAGTCCTAAAGGAGTTGGCCAAATAGAGTATGTATGTATAAACATTGCATCTTGTAATATATAATGCTGAATAGCTGAATATTAGTACATATTTTGCATGAAAAAAAGATTCAGGAATTTTTCATATCGTTACAATCCTGAAAATAAAATCGTAGAAACTCCTACGTTAATATTTATGCAAACGTCAACTAAGTAAAAGATTTTGCTGTTAACTTTAGCTAGGCGCTTGTAAACAAACTTCAACAACTAGCTAAAAAAAAAAACCGGCCAAGTGCGAGTCGTACTCGGACACCGAGGGTTTGTTTTGGACGTATAAATTGAAAAAAACCGGACCGCATAACTAAGTTTGTTTGTCAAGGAATTTGGTATGATTTTGAAAAAACTGTATTAGTTAGGAACATCGTTTTATTTTTGGTGCAATATTTGGGTCAATTTCTATCAATTCTAATTATTTAAGATTTTTCGCTCCGCAAACTTCGGAGTTAAGGGGGTCAATGGTATTTTTTCAGACATTTTTCATCATATATCGAAAACTGTGAGACATAAAATAAAATAAAAATATATTTTGAAATGTGCAAATCAAGCCCTCTCATATGATGTGTCACATGACCTAGTAACCCCACTTCAAAATTTCGGACCCCCACTCCGGCCCCTTTTGCAATGAAAATAAAAATATTTTTTTACTTTTTTCATTTGCAATAAAGCTGGGCAAGCATCTTTTATAACTGTTCCAAATTTCAAGTCGATAGCTTTAGTAGTTGCTGAAATAAGCAGGTGTGACAGACAGACAGACAGACGAAGTCGCACCATAAGGGTTCCTTTTTACCATTTTGATACGGAACCCTAAAAAGAGATTTTGCTAGGAAAATCCGTTACAGACCCACCATGTCTACGTTTATTATTATTTACAACTGTATTCAATTTAATTCAAGCATAATTTTCACAATAATACACATACCTACCTACCTAACTTATGTGTGTAGAAAATAAATGGTTTATCTGCTGATACCCGACACTTTGACTTTTGTTAGGTTAAGAACTATGACTAAAAAGTATCAGTGTAAACTGTACGTAGAACTCAGCTGCATGCGAGAAGAATTTACATTTTTTTGCATTGCTGGGCTTTGCTAGGCTCTGCTAGTGCTAAGTTCACCGACATTGTGCGATTCACTATGGTGGTATAGTTTGAAAAAAAAAATACCCACCGTACCACCAGGGGTACGGCCAGGTGCTCACCGGACCACCAAGTGCATGGCCAGAGAAACGGTGGGTGCGGCGGTAAAATCACTCTACACAATGCACTGATTAAGATTTTTGTCACCTTTCTCGCTCGCACAGAACCATATTTTTAAGAATGTTATATGAAAAGATCATTTTTGAAAAATGTATTCTTATAATGTTTTAGATAATAATATTAACATTACACATTACACATTTCTACTGTGTGACCTAATCAATTTAGGAGCAGAAGTATTATCCTATATAACTGCTCCTAAATTGATTAGATGACACAGTACATTCTATATTGATAACGGCCGTTTGGCCGTTTTGAATATAACGGTCTGATAACCTGTCGGTGACCTTGGCCCTAAATCTCCATCCATATCGAATTACATTCGGAGTTGAAGAAAAAGCGTAAGGAACTTCGTTCCTGACGGCGCGGCGCGGCGGTCCCCCGACACCCCCCCCCCCGCTTTATTTTTTAACCAGTAGTTAACGTTATCAATAAGGACTATAAACGAAGGACTGCAACGCATAATAATTCTTGATAAAACTGAAAACATTGACATAACTGGGTTCGGAGGACCCGATACGAAGCTATCAAGTTATTAATTAAAACAGCAGTAAACACCTCGGCGACAGGCGATAACGATGCAATGACCCCAATAAAGTTCGATTTCAAGCATTTCTTAGTTATCACATCATCCTTACTTAATACAAGCGGCACCCCGGCTTCGTACGGTTTTAGTTTACCGTCGCGCGTTGATAATGGTGCTGATTCTGTCGAACATCGCACTAAACTAATTTTAATCACACTATATCTCTTTCTTACAAATATCATTGACAGAGGACAGCAAATATTTAGAACTGTCAAATTAGTCTACGCCCTTGTCATTTACGGGAAAATAGTCATAACCTTTTGCGATTACGACTAAATTGACATTAAAACTATTCAAGTGAACTAATTTGACAGGATTAAATATCTGCTATCCCTCTCTCATGTTTTTTATTAGAAAGAGACTTAATAAGACTAAATTAGTTTAGTTCGTAAACAACAGAATCGGCACCAATATCGTGTTATCTTTTAAATTAGTCATCATAGCAAATTAGTACCCGGGAACAACTGTTGCCACTATTAGAACATTTTTGGACACAATAAATTACAAGCGCTCCTTGTGAATATAAAGATCTCCAACACATTAAAAAATCCGCACAACCTCAATCTAACACTGTTAATCATCACTCAACACTAAACTAAAACACTGTATTTATATCATCGATCGGGTTCGGTTCGTCGCCAGCGTGTACGTTTTTATTACGATCAATGTAATCCAAACTAAAACCTCTAGCTCAATAGCGCCTTGGCACATCTCCATTGTTTCTATGATCTGCAGCCTAGGCAGTGCACGCGCAAAATGGCGTCAATTTTTTTATACGTCAATTAGTTTTTGAAATATTCTCTATTTTCTGTTTTGAGTTTGCAAACCGCTTATATAACTTTGTATTTCACAAACTACGTTGTGCGTAGTGCGACTCACTGTAGCCCGGTTTCTTTTTCTTGTCTGTCCCTTGATGTGGGGTGTCGTTGGATAAGTCGTTCAAAAATATTATGAGCCATAAATAAAATAATAGAGCTATAAATTGCTTATTTTTGCTAAAGTGCCCCCAGCAAGTCAACGACAAATCGCCGCGCATGGGTGCGCGTATGAATGGTAGCCTTAATTTAAGGGCTGCATATAAATTATTGTAACGGGCAACACGGAACTCTAATCTGCGTGGCCCAACACGCACTTTGCCGATTTTTACGAGGTTATGTTGATAATAAAACACGTTATTTATTATTGGAATAAAACAATAAGTTGTGAACTACGAGTAGGTATATATTAAAGGAAGTTACGGATATTTTTAGCTCATTATTGTCAGACTGGCCGATCAAGATGTCTTATTTTGTGGTGTTCCTGTTCCTGTTCCTGTTCATCGTGCTTTTTGCTCATGTATACGCTGTCCCAGGTGGGTGCGTAATCGATCAAAATTTTTAAAATCACGACAATAACGTTAATTTTGATGGTGTCTCATTCCTAAATTGCAATATTTTAAATTGCCAACTAGGTTCAAATTAATATTGGTACAATTATTGATTATATAAAGAAACATTTTTTACGTCCAAAAATTCCAAAAAAATTTGGGGAAATTTTGGCAGTGGTTCTTTCAAAAGTGTATGGGAGCCCGACTTAAAAATATTTAAGGGGGGCTCCCATACAACAAAGTATTTTATTATGTTTCTAGTATTTGTTGTTATAACGGCAACAGAAATACATTATATTATCTGTGAAAATTTCAACTGTCTAGCTATCACGGTTCATGAGATACAGCCTGAAGGTGTGCTTCTGGATTGAGGGCCATTTTTTTAAACCCTTGCAAAACGAAATAAGACTTATAGGGAATTTAGTTAAAAATAGTAAAAACTCAAAGCAAGGGGCCATAAATTTCTTAAACGTGAATTAAAGATGTTATGATTAAAAAACTGTGGCCCTCAGTCCAGACGCTTGCTTAAAGTGACATAGCGTAAATCTCAGAAAGTACTATATCTGGGTAAATCATTTTTATTTAGGGATTTAGTTAAGAATTTCTTAAATATTTTAAGAAATTCCCAAATCTGTAGAATGTTGCATTACAGATTTATGGCGATATATCTATGGCCCTCAGTTCAGTAATGTTTGAACTGAGGGCCATAGCAAAACATGCATTTTATCTGAAGAAATACATAAATACGACTTTAATATATGTTACTTAGATACCTCTGTGAATTAGTTAAAAAGAAATAAGTACACAAAAGTTAATAGTTAAAGAGTAAATGAAAGTTGAATTTTACGAAAATGTCTGAACTGAGAGCCCTATATTTTCGGCTTTACTGACTATACTCAACCTCATAGATTTATGCAAATTGGTGTAAGTTTTTTTACTATTTTTTAACTAAAATCTGACATATCGCCCGTTCTTCTAAATGCTATACTTTAAGAGAAAATTGATTTTAAATTTTTTATAGGAGAAAATGTTGTAGGGTGGATATGATTTTGTTACTTTTTTGGACTGATCTGTATGTACTCTCATACAAGCTACGGAAAGTCATATATTTGCAGCTAAAAGCATTACTTCACTTATATAATATATTATATAGGGTGGCAGGTTAGACAGTGGAAATATTTAAAGGGGTCATTGTACTCATCATTATGAACAACTTTTACTATGGCACCAACCCTGAAATCGCGAAAAAATTAATCAGCTGTTCCATACATTTTGTTGAGCTATGTGAACATAAATGTATGGAACAGCTGATTTTTTTTTCACGATTTCAGGTTTGGTCCCATAGTAAAAGTTGTCCATAATGATGAGTACAATGACCCCATAAAATATTTCCACTGTCTTACCTGCCACCCTGTATATACAGGGTGCCAGGTCAGACAGTACAATTTGTTTTCGCGATTTCAAGGTCCTATAATAAAAAATACTTACCTAGTTATTTTTATTAAAAAAAAAAACAAATAAACAGATTAGTAAATAGTTCTTTTCTATTTTTTTTTAAAACTCCATCGATTTTTATATTGAAAATGGTTATTGGTCTTATTATGGAACATCACAATAATATTGAAATTAGTGCCACGTCTGTTGGTGGGTGGGGACAGGGCCCATATTATAATGTTGTGCATGGTCCTTTATAAAGGTAGGCGCAAAAAGTACTGAACGGATTATTATGTGGTTTTCACAGTCCAATAGCTTGGGGTCCAACTTAAAATCTAAGCTACGTTTCATCTAATTCCGATAGGAGGAACCTGAGATACAGCTTGACCTCTTGGTAGTATTAGCCAGCCTAAACTACGGAGGTCATTTAAACTGGTCATTCCACGCGGACGAAGTCGCGGGCAAAAGTCTATAATAATATATAAGTAAATTAATGATTTTAGCTGCAAATGTATGACTTTCCGTAGCTTGTATGAGAGTACATACAGATCAGTCCAAAAAAGTAACAAAATCATATCCACCCTACAAAATTTTCTCTAATAAAAAATTAGAAATCAATTTTCTCTTAAAGTATTGCATTTAGAAGAACGGACGATATGTCAGATTTTAGTTAAAAAATAGTAAAAAAACTTACACCAATTTGCATAAATCTATGAGGTTGAGTCTAGTCAGTAAAGCCGAAAATATAGGGCTCTCAGTTCAGACATTTTCGTAAAATTCAACTTTCATTTACTCTTTAACTATTAACTTTTGTGTACTTATTTCTTTTTAACTAATTCACAGAGGTATCTAAGTAACATATATTAAAGTCGTATTTATATATTTCTTCAGATAAATGCATGTTTTGCTATGGCCCTCAGTTCAAACATTACTGAACTGAGGGCCATAGATATATCGCCATAAATCTGTAATGCAACATTCTACAGATTTGGGAATTTCTTAAAATATTTAAGAAATTCTTAACTAAATCCTTAAATGAAAATGATTTACCCAGATATAGTACTTTCTGAGATTTACGCTATGTCACTTTATGCAAGCGTCTGGACTGAGGGCCACAGTTTTTTAATCATAACATCTTTAATTCACGTTTAAGAAATTTATGGCCCTTTGCTTTGAGTTTTTACTATTTTTAACTAAATTCCCTATAAGTCTTATTTCGTTTTGCAAGGGTTTAAAACAATGGCCCTCAATCCAGATGCACACAGCCTGGAGACACACAGACAAACAGACAGATAAATAGTGAAGTCTATGTAATAGGGTCCCGTTTTTACAGTTTGGGAACAGTTACGGAACTCTAAAAACATCCAGTTAGCATTATATCTAACTTTTATATTTAAGCCACAAAATCTGTTTTAATGCTTTAAAAACAATAAAAAACTTTTTTAACAAAAAATATCCGACTTCAAAAAGCCACTACAAAGAAAATAATAATGTTGGTTTCGGAAGTCGGTGGCTTTGGTTTTTGTTTGCTTTTTTTGCCACCAACTTCCGAAACCAAAATTATGATTTTCTTTGTAGTGGCTTTTTGAAGTCGGTTATTTTTTGTTAAAAAAGTTTTTATTTTTCCCTTTTTAGTTCTTTATCTCGCGTTAGATTACTTTGACGACTTCGTTCAACAGTAAATCTTCTACGTAGTGTGTACATTTATGCATATAACTTTGTACATAGGAATGATTACCTAATGTGTTATATAATACCGCTTTTCGGCGGTAGGTGTAAAAAAAGTTAGACTCAAATCCAATTTGCTATTTTAATTAAATTTAATAATAAGTGACTTTTCATTATTTTATCTTCAATAATAGTTGCATAAACAAGTAAATAGGCTGTACTCACGTTGGTGTAACATTCCATGTGATATTAAGCACTTAAAACAACCACCTGCCAGCTTATCACTAGTACTTAAGAATAGTCACCACAAGATCTTCACACATTCATAATGTCTCAACTGGACGAGATCCAATCTGCGCAGAAAAGCCTGGAGGAGTGCTTCATGAAGAAGATGGGCGAACTTGAAGCTCAGATCCAATGTGCTGGACCCGCAAAGGACACCGTGGCAAAGATTGCTGATGAGTTCCGGACATTCAGAGAACTCATGTTTAGTATGCTTGGGCTGCTCAGGAAGCAGATCAACGAGTGTTCCAGAGTGGTTGATGGTTTGGAGACACGCACTCGTCGGAAAGCTCTGATATTCACCGGGCTTCCTGAAGCAGACAAGGAGGATTGCAGGGCTCTTGTACTGGACATCATGAACAAAAAACTGGCCCTGAAGGACATCACAACATCATCCATCAAGGTGTGTCACAGACTCGGAGCATCCAGCAAAGATCCCACAAGAAGCAGACCGGTACTGGTGAGGTTCTCCAATGTTGACCATAAGTCTGCCGTCTGGAAGGCGAAGTCAGCATTGAAGGGCTCCACGGTCACAGTTAAGGAGTTCCTGACCAGGACTAGGCAAGCTGTTTTCAGTAGGGCTCGCTTGCATTTCGGGATGCCGGCATGCTGGACTCAGGACGGGGTAATTGTCATCCGATCCCCTGATGGTACACGGCATAAGATTTCCTCTATCGACGAACTCAATCCCTTGTTGGCAAAGTATCCGAAGAAGACCGGTGAATCATCTACTGGGACCGGTAGCAAGCCTGATAGCGGAATGCGTAGGAACTAGATATTTATGTTGTTTACAATCTCACAAACGTTGTTCACTTTACAGTCTTGTTAACAATATAGCAAGCAACTCTTGTTTAGTAGTTGTGCTTGGGGCGTCATATATACAATTTAATGTAGGTATTAATTACCTATCTTGTTTCTTATATCTATATGAATATCACACTTGTACCCGCTTTATTATTTTTGTGTCAAATTATTTTAGAATTTAGATCATGTTTGCAATTTTTGCGAAGCTACAATGTCATTATGTCACTGTCAGCAGTTGTCAATCAATGACTCAATGTGTCAAATCAAAATATAACCTCTGTTATTGTGACGTCCCATCGTCCTCTGTTCCACGTTTAGGTTGTTTCTGATTAATATTGTAACACATAGAATTTCGTTCTGAAATTATTATTTTTATCACTTTAATAATATTTTTGTTTAAATTATTAACTATTTTCTCTTCATACGTAATGAATCATGTTGTATTGTAATTTCTACTGGTGTTGCTGGTGGGTGGTGCTCAGATAGTAGTGTCGCACCGCAAGCAATTTAGCAATAATTAATTTATAATTTAGCAAATATTATTTATACTTCTTGTTATTTATATTTTATTTTTATTTTTGTATTTTATGTTATCTGATGATGATTCTTTTTACTCTGCTAATGAATCCGTTGACTCTTCCGCTAATGCAAGTTTTAGCTCTTTGTCTGACACTCTTGGTGACTTTGTGCGTCGGAGCTTCAGTCAACAGATAGGTAATTTCTTTAATGTGTGCCATATTAACGCTCAAAGTGTGCCAAGCCATTACAGTGATCTGTTGGATACTTTTTCCGACGTCAATGTCCATGCTATTCTGGTATCTGAGAGTTGGCTCAAACCACATCTTCTCTCTACCACCTACCCTCTACCAGGTTTCATTCTTATCCGCAATGATAGAATTGGGAAGGGAGGTGGTGGGATTGCTATCTATCTTCGCAGCGATTTCCCGTTTAAAATCCTTGCTACATCTCCTTCAAATTACAGTGCCTCCGTTGAGTACCTTTTTCTGGAAGTTTACTTCAAAGGTGTCAAGACTTTGCTGGGTGTTGTTTATTGTCCGCCCGCCGTTGACTACTTTTCCAACCTTGAATTGGCTCTGGAATCTGTAGGGTCAGAATATGCACATAGCGTCATCATGGGCGATTTTAACACCGACCTAACGCATCATACCCCCCGTTCCCGTAAACTCCTTCACATCATCGAGTCGGTTAGTCTCCATGTCCTTCCACTGCAACCTACTCACTGCAACATCTCAGGTGATGACACCTGGCTCGACCTAATCCTTACGTCTACCCCATCCCTTGTTTCCTCCCACGGCCAGTGCCCTGCACCTGGCTTTTCCCATCATGACCTCATTTTCCTTTCATATGTCCTAAAACCACCTAAACCCATCCCTAAAGTTCTGCACATGCGTTGTTTCGCTCGAGTGGATGCTGAAAGGCTTCGTCAGGATGCGTCGGAACTAAGCTGGGAACACCTCGTAGAAGCAAATACTGTCGACGACAAATTGAGCATTTTCAATCAGACGGTTCTTACACTCTTTGATAACCACGCTCCTGTCAAGAAGGTCAAGCTTAAGCGTCCACCTGCTCCATGGATGACGAGAGGGGTTCGAATGGCGATGAGGCGTAGAGACCGGGCCTTTCGTAAATTCAAAAAGGATCGCATTGATGAAAATTGGAGCCTTTTCAAAGCAGCAAGAAATCGGTGTAATCAGATGATACGGAATGCTAAACGCCGCCATATTCTCGATAACATAACGTCTTCTTCTCCAGCCGATATCTGGAAGTTCCTCGGAATTCTTGGTATCGGTAAACCGCGTCAGGTGGATTTTCCTAATACTATTGGCCTTGATGAAATCAACCGTCACTTCACTACCTCCTGCCATTTGGATCGCCAAGTGGTGTCTCAGACGGTGGAGTTCATTACTGGCCTTTCTAGTCCCGACATTGAACCATTTCACTTTTCTCCAGCCACCTTGGATGAAATTAAAAAGATTATATTGTCCATCAAATCCTCGGCCGTGGGCTACGACAACATCAGTCGTCGTATGATCACTTTAATCCTTGATTCTCTTCTTCCAGCAATCACCCACATAATCAATTTCTCTCTTGACTCCGGACAGTTCCCATCCCAGTGGCGAAAAGCCTACGTCCGTCCACTTCCTAAAATTCGAAATCCTTCCCTCCCCAATCACTTCCGGCCTATTTCCATTCTCCCTTTCCTGTCAAAAGTGCTCGAGGCCTGGGTACACAAGCAGTTCTCGGGGTTTATTCATCGCAATAACCTTGTAAGTCCTTTCCAGACTGGGTTCAGGCCTGGCCACAGCACTGCTTCCGCTCTCCTTAAAGTGACTGGGGACATTAGAGAAGCAATGGAGAATACCAACCTTACTGTTTTAGTATTAATTGATTTCTCCAATGCCTTTAACGCCGTCAGTCACGATATTCTCCTATCCATTCTCTCACATCTTATGGTTTCCCCCAAGGCGCTGGAATGGTTCTCTACTTATCTTCGTGGACGTCAGCAGCTGGTTCGTGTTGATGAGAGCTCTTCGAGTTGGCGCGATCTGGATGCTGGTGTCCCACAGGGCGGTATTCTCTCTCCTTTGTTATTCTCTATCTTCATTAACTTTATTACTCACAGTCTTCAGTGTTCGTATCATCTATACGCCGATGATCTTCAATTGTACACAGCTGCGCGGGTGGATTGTTTATCGGACGCTATTGAAGCTCTAAATCGGGATTTGAATGCTATTAACAGCTGGTCTGAGAGATTTGGGATATCCGTGAACCCCACAAAATGTCAAGCCATTATAATTGGGAGTTCACGCATGATGGGCAGAGTGACGGTTACTTCTCTTCCTCCTATAAAATTTAACGGCACCGTCATTCCAATTAGCCCCAGTGTTAAGGATCTTGGATTACACCTTGACTCCACGCTTAACTGGCAATGTCAGGTCTCTAGTGTCAGTCAAAGGGTGAACGGCACTTTGCGTTCCTTATATCGCCTGAGGAACTTTTTACCTGCTAAGACGAAGACTATGCTTGTGCAGACCTTAATATTCCCAATAATCGACTATGGTGACGTGTGCTACTTTGATTTAAACGCGGTCCTGCTGGATAAGCTTGATAGGGTCCTCAATAACTGCATTCGGTTTATATTTAACTTGCGGAAATATGACCATGTGTCGAGCCACAGGTCTGAGCTCAATTGGTTGCCTATTCGGCAGAGAAGAAGTGTGCGTGCTTTGACCACGCTTTTCTCCCTAATTAATTCTCCCACCCCTCCTTCTTATCTTATATCTCATTTTCAATATCTGTGTTCTACACACATAAGAAATCTACGTTCTTCCAATAATCTTCTCTTACACTGTCCTTCACATACTTCTGATTTCGTTCATTCTTCCTTTCATATTCAGTCTATTCTTCTCTGGAACGAGCTCCCTCTCGATATCAGAACGGCCACCAGCAGTTATGCATTTAAGCGGAAGTTGCGGTCTTATTATCTTAACAAATAGCAGAGTCATCTCAACAACCTCTTTTCTATGGATATAAAATATATATGTATATTTTTTTATTTATATTATATATGTATATAAACTATATATTTTTCTAATTAGATATGTACCTATCTTATATATAATTAGATATGTACCTATTTTATATATAATTATAGTTATAACTTGTTGTTTTAATTTTTTCAAACTTTTCACTTAAAACATAATGCACCTGCCACGTTATCTCTCCACTACCCTTGGTTGACTGGTAGAGAATGCCTAAGGCATTAAGTCCGCCTCTGTACATTTTATGTTGCATAAAGTTTAAATAAATAAATAAATAAATACTAAAACCTTCCTCAAAGTATGTAGATTACGTTAATGAAAACCCTATCCAAATCGAATTAGTAGTTTTTGAAAAAATCGCGCACATACAAACATACATACATACGGGACGAATACAGAACCTCCTTTTTTGAAGTCGGTTAAAAATTAGGCAATTTTTAACTGGACACATTTATCAATAAAATATTAATCCTCATCATAATAAGTAGTTTCATCGTCACATTAAGTATTTAATTGACCGCACGGTTGTTGCAGTGGCTGAGAGATTGGCTGCTGCGCGATGTGTCGCGGGTTCGATGCCCGCATTGCACACTGGTCTGGCTGTTTGTGTATGTGAAATTTGTGTTTGTAAACGCACCCATGACACAGGAGAAATCCTAGTGTGGGGCAACGTTTTCTTAAGAAAAAAAAAATGGAGATGATGTTTTGGGTTTTAAGTATGCTATAGACAAATACTTTCAGAGATAACACGATGTAATCAACGCGCGACAGAGTAATTTAATATTTTTTTCCTTATAAACGTAGAAAGTTAGCTACTTCACTATTTGATGTTACACGTCCAAAATTCGACTTGTCATTATCTAGTATTATTGTTAATCAGAACACTTGAAAAAACAATTGGTTTGGAAATTAAGAGCCTGGAAAGATCGGTAAATAAATAACATATAAATTGGTTTGGAAATTAAGAGCCTCGAAAGATCTCGTTTTAACACAAATTTTGACGGAAATCGGGCGTAAATAAATAACATATAAATACATTTGAAAACATAACACAAACAAAACATATAGGTAACGCTAGTTTATTCATTAAAAAGTTCTAATAACTTTATTTTGCATAGGTACTCATCGGGTATTTTTTGTGTAAAACGCATTCTCCCAAAGGACCATTAACATTTTTTTGCACGCTCATTTTCCGTAAGATTATCGTGCATCACATTGATAAAGTTTACCCCGCGCGGGTAGCGGAGTGGAGGCGGCGATGCCGCTCGTGGTACAGCATTAGTTAGACACATGTTTTTACTTAGGTACTTAGGTAGGTACTTAACTAATATTAAAAATTTAAATCTCATCTTCATAAAATATGGTAGGTAGGTAGATACTTACTTAGGTAAAATAATTAAAATATTATATAGGTAAATAAGATTAAATGGGGGACAGAATTATTATAAATTACGTTTTTTTTTCCAGATGATAATACTAACTACGGTGATCGCAACCAACAAGGAACCAATTCAACTTCCAAAACAACCACGTAAGAAAATTTACTATCTTGCTACAATGCGACGTGAAAGGCTTGTCTTGCAACAAATATTTTGTATTTTACGGACGAAAAATCCGATAGTCCTGTTTTTGTGCGCACAACAACAACCAGACTCCCGGACTCTTCGTCTTTTTCTGTGACAGGAGCACAAGGAAGCGCTCCCTGTGCTGCCCTCCTTCTCAAACGAATTGCTCAGTTTGTTAGGAGCTCTGGACATGGACAAGTTGCTCAGTTATAGGTATTTTTACCAACAAAATATTTAATTCTTAAAACAATATTTTTGTTACCTTCGTCGTAGGAATTCTATCATAAAATATGTCTAATGAATAAGTATTTAAACCACTAACACCCCACAATACATAAAAAAAATCAAAAGGCAATGAACGATACGCCATTTACCAACGTTGGATTCAAACTTTTTTGAAATTGTTGATTAAACAGTTAATTATCTATTGTAAAGTACAAGATGGCAGTCGAAGCTGACAGCTGATAATAATGATACGATTGGTTATGAGTTTGAAAATGGCGATGTTTTGTGTGGCGTCAACGGCTTATTCAGATATTTTTACAAAAAATATCCTCAAACGAGGATTACAAAAATATTGTTTTAAGAATTTATTATATTTATTGGTAAAAATAGTTGTTTAGCAGAGTTAGGCTAGGGTTGCCAACTTTTTTTGAGAAAAATAACGTATCAAATTATTTGGATAGGAAAGAATAAAGTATTTGGAAGAAAAAAAAAGTATTTTTCGTATTTATGTTTTTATTCACATAAAAATATTTTTTTGTATTAAAATATTTTTACTTTGAAAGTATGAAGGCTAGTTTAACAACCCAAAGGGCTCACTTTGTTCGAAGCTCAGGCTAAAACGTGAACAAATTGTTTGTTTGTCAAAATATAATTAATTCCGAAAATAATATTTTTCAAACCCTCGTGGCAGGAAATTCTATGTAAAAATTATCTAAATAATAAGTATTTAAAGCGTTTACATCCCACAAAGCAGCGCCATTTTTGGGTTACAGACCGTGTTATTTATGATTCATAATCACTAATGAGGTTTTAGTCTATAGTAAATATAATTAAATAATCATTAAGTTAGTGTACAAAAGTTTTTATTGGTTTTGAATCCAATAAAATAAATAAGGGTGCATTATAAGGTCATATAATAACGTTTTTAGTTTTTAAAAACAAAACAATTTTATTCATTAATTTTATTATAAAAACAAAAAACCCGACTGCGTAAAAACTAATTTTAAAAAATAAGTGAAAGAATTAACTTAAATAAAAACTAAAAAGAAAGAAACAAGCCCAGTAGTTTAGAATTCTGTTAAGTAATACTAAATAACTACACAATTGAAATAGTTTTATAATCGATACACACATAAAACAAATCATAAATTCTAATGCAGAACAGAACGACTCACAGTCGGGGCCCCTTGGGAAGATTTGATTGGTAAAATTTAAATGGGCCCCGACTGTGAGTCGTTCTGTTCTGCATTAGAATTTATGATTTGTTTTATGTGTGTGTGTAGTTTTTATTTAAGTTAATTCTTTCACTTATTTTTTAAAATTAGTTTTTACGCAGTCGGGTTTTTTGTTTTTCTTTAAATTATTTTTTATTTTAAACTTTTTAGTTACGATTCATTGACTTCGTTATAAGATGGTAAATTTCGCAATCTAGTCATTTCATTGAGGGAGTTAATATCGTGGCGAGAATGATTGCTTTGTTAAACAACTTTAAAACGTTATATATCCTAAACTATTATTTAAAATGAAAAATGATAAAAGAAACCTTAAGATGATTTTAAAATACCTATTCAACGACACCCCATTTGACATAGTTCATCAACTTTTTTTTTTTTTCATTTTGACAATATGGCGTCTGGTTATCGCTGTGGTGAATTTTGATTACTGTTATGTCTTTAGTGACACTCGCAAGGTTAAGACGAATCGATTGACGTAAGAATTATCAAAATCGGCCAACGCATTTGGTCTCTAGAACGCCACATAGAAACAAACATACATACATACATACATACAAACATAGACTGATAAACACATTACCCTCCTTTGCGTCGCGTAGTCGGGTAAAAACTAAAACCTCATTGTTGATTAAATAGGTACTCTTTGGTCATAAATGACACGGTTCTGTAACCAATCAATGGCGCGCTTTGTGGGATGTAAATGGCTTAAATACTTATTAATACGACTTTTTTTACATAGAATTTCCTGCAACGAGGGTCACATCAATATTGTTTTAAGAATTAATTATATTTTTAGATAAAAACACTTTTAACCTAACAGCTTGTCCACGTTTTAGCCGAGAATGGGCGATTCCCTTCAGATTTAAATAAATAATGTATAACTCGTTTTTTTATTAAATTTATGGAAAATCTGTTTCTCTCTTCTCACCATTTCAGATTCATTGGGTAGGTACCGAAAAAACTCTTTTAGTGAAAGCTGATGTGGCGGGAACAGAGAGTAAATCATTTTTTTTTTACTTTTTTTTTCACATTACTTACTGATAGTAAGCTATCAGATGCAGTTGCACATGCACAGTATGATTAAAAATAAAGTATTTTCGCATACTTTATTTTTATGAAAAAGTCATGAAAACGCATGACACAGCCTGAATTAGGGTTGCCAACTATACTTTATAATAACGTATCCTACTCTATTTTCGATAAATATACTTTATACTTTTTCATAAAAATAAAGCTTTTTACTTTTTTTTACTTTTTCATAAAAATAAAGTATTTTTATGAAAAAGTAAAAAGTATATTTATCGAAAATAGAGTAGGATACGTTATTATAAAGTATAGTTGGCAACCCTAATTCAGGCTGTGTCATGCCGTAATGGTTAAAAGTATATTTTAACACCACAATAGGCAAAATCATGCTTCTGTTCACCAGTACAAATAAGTGTACTGTACTGATTTGCTAAAAAAAACACATTACAGCCAACCAATTTAATTCATGACCCGCCATAAACTGATTTTCTTACAAACATTCTAATACAAGAAGGTCTAGTTTCGTTTAATTATTAAAACTGACAAAACATTTAAACAGCTCCCCCAACAAACTTGCTACCTATCAATTTTGAGCTCCGTATGGTATTCCGAAATACCGTTCACCGAAAGGACGGTTTTCCGATAACACTCTACTCCGACGGTTAGTTGAACGAAAAAATAATTGGCCGATGAAACGTTTCGCCGATAATATTATTCATCGACGGTTGGTAGTCCGAATGAATCCTTCGCCGATGTAACGGTTCACCGAAAACACTCTTCAACGACGATTGGTTAAACGAACGAATCTTTCGCCGATAGCATTCAGTTTACGCTAGCTATTATATTTTATATTATCAGAAGCTATTGAGGAGAGACAAAATAACTTCGAACCTAAATTGTCCGTGTCGGGGTGTCCAAATTCCCGAGCTCGCTTCGCTCGCTCTTGGACCTTAGTTATCATAAAATATAATAGCTAGCGTAAACTGAATGCTATCGGCGAAAGATTCGTTCGTTTAACCAATCGTCGTTGAAGAATGTTTTCGGTGAACCGTTACATCGGCGAAGGATTCATTCGGACTACCAACCGTCGATGAATAATATTATCGGCGAAACGTTTCATCGGCCAATTATTTTTTCGTTCAACTAACCGTCGGAGTAGAGTGTTATCGGAAAACCGTCCTTTCGGTGAACGGTATTTCGGAATACCATACGGAGCTTATCAATTTTATTACACTCCTTTCATGTTTGTTGGACACATTTGACACCTTGATATGTGAAGTGATTTTCTGACGTTTTTTTATTTAGCATTTTCCTTTTAATTTGAATAATACTCTTCTTCGAAAGAGTTAGTAAAGGTTTTTGAAAAAAAAACTTTTTACAAACCATGTGGAATAACAGTTAATTTAAAATTCAAAAATAATTCCAGCAGCCTAATTGCGTAACTCAATTTCTTTCGCCATGGCTTTCATTTTGACAGTTCAACAACATCCATTGCGGCGATGGAGCAGGAGGCAGGAGCAGGAACAGGAGCACGGATTAACAATCATACGGCGTAATGAATGTCAAAAACAATGCCATGGTGATAGCAATTGAGTTACGCAATTCGGGTGCTGCTTTATCAAAAACATAATTTTCATTGAAATTATGAATCTACTGCATTTATAATAAAGGTCAAAGCTGCACAGATCTCTGATCCGTATAGACACAGTTTTCATAATATTCAAAAAGTCGTAAGTGCACGGTAATGTAGAAAACTTTACTGTTTTGACGATTTCAAATTCAAACGAATTATCAGTTGAGCGGGTCATGAATCGGATGGTTCGACTGTACCTACTACGATAGAAGACTTTTAGGTAAACGGCATGATTGACCATTTTGGTTTTTTTTTTCATTTCAGGTGCAACATACTCTAATATTTGTGCCGAGTGCATGCTGAAAAGAAAAACGACTACTTTATATAGGAGTTGATTAAGAATTTCAAGAGTAACTGTAATGAAATTATATCATTGTAAAATATAATGTTTCATTCATATAAGTTATTACTTCACTTATCTATCTACCTTTACTGATATTATATGTAAAGCTGAAGAGTGTGTTTGTTTGTTTGAGCGCGCTAATCTCTGGATCTAGGTACCAGTCAGATACGAATAAAATTGTTGTATACGATAGGCATTTGCTTATACTATTCGTCATGAATTTTCATGACGAATAGTATAAGAGCCATATCACATTAGGACGCCAAAGCGGATGCCAGACGAGATTAGTATGAAAACAAAATTTTAATTAGGTATAGTAAAGCTGAAGAGTTTTTTTGTTTAAACGCGCTAATCTCTGGAACTACCAGTCGGATGCAAAAAAAACTTTTTTTATATATTTTATGATAGCCAGATTCTTAAGGAATAGTATAGATAGGCTATTTAACATCACGTTACGACCCTTAAAAGCCGAGCAAATGAGCGAAACCACGGGACACAGCTATTTGGTAAATAATATCAGACACCAGATTACTTTATCACGTTTATTTTCAACTTTAGGCATAGGGTGTAAATAAAAATCAATTTAAAAAATACTACAGCTCATATAATCGAAGTTACACTTTCATTTCATCAACAATAATCACAAAAGTTTCATATCTTTTGTTTACGCACCGCATAGAACATTCCGTTGGCATACAACTTAAAATTTCATACAATTGAACGTATTATTTAAAAATAATTTTACTGGAACCGTATTTTATTTATATTTTATTTTTACTTTATTTACATTAAATTTCGCAAATACAACTGGTATTTACATTATTTATTACTTTATACATAATGTCTTACTGATTTTTCGCTTATTATTTACAAAGTCTACGTTTCTTAAACAACATTTTGGTCAATTCTTACTTATAAATAAATAGTATTTTTCAAATTTAGCTAAAATTGGAACTCACTCGCAAAAGTGTTCGATAGGTATTATATAATATTATACTTTCATTAAAAGGTAAATATCATTGAAAGGTATAAATTATATTCTAGTCGGTAGGAATAGAAGAGTTCAATTGATAAAATATAAATAGTTCTAGTACAAACACTTTTGTGAATTATTGTCCTAGACAAAACAGACTATAAAGCAATTAATCTTAATGACTAGACTCTTTAAAATTCTTCATAATGGGGACATTTTATTAGGCTACTGTTAGGTAAAGACCGATAATGTAAATACCTAGTTTCACTAAAATGCCACTTTTTACATTAAATTGTGCGTTTTGGATTTTGAAAATCTATTAATAAAATAAAATAGGAAAATGACAGTAAAGATAAACAAAATTATTGAATTCTAATTTTTGTTTTATTGAATCATGTGGACAGATGTTAAGAAATGATTGTAATTTCAAAATAAAACAAAGTGGCAGTTAGTAGTTAAACTGTAGGTAATTATGACATGTAAAAATGTCGAGGTAGTTACAAACACTAGGGATTATAGAAAGTATTTTTTTAAAACACTGTTTATGAAAAATTTTAGGAAAAGTTTTAATAGATGGGTAAGATATTATTTATTTAATAATAAATATAATGCAGGAAATATTTTAATTTCTACACTAGATCTGTCGTATTTCTAAATATACTAGTTGGTGTTTTTTTGTATAATATTACGAATGATTAAGTTATAGGATTATTTATTACCCTACCTAATTATACCTATTGTAAAATAAAAGAACATACAGAATAACAAATACTTAGTTCTGACAACAATTCACTCAGTCATGAGGCAAAGAAATAGTGTAGGTACCAAGCATGTTCCTATTTTTCTTTCTAATGAAAGAAAAAAGATGATCACAATATTATGATCAAATATGTAAAATTCTCAGTGACGTGCAATGGCAATCAATAAATCATCAATAAGTAAATTATAATCAGAACCAAATTACACAAAAGTAATTAGGTATGTCTTCGTACGGTGCTGTAAATTATTTGTGGAAATTTCAATTTAAAAAAAAAATGCTCAATAACATTGATTGATATCTCAGTCATTACAGCATTCAAAAACAATTTGCCTATCTGCAAACTTTACGGTTACCGGTGACGTATTTTACTTTAAACTTCACTATAGGAAGAGATTATTAATGTACCTAATATTACCATTTTCATTTTCAAATCTTTGAATTTTTATACTTTGTATCAAATACAGGGTTATTGGAAAAACACTTACAACCTCTCAGGACTATATTATTAGCATCATAAACAACATCAGTCTTTTGTTATATATGACTTTTAACAATTCATCAAATTTTAATTATACTTCGATTTATTATTAATAATGAAAGCGCACGGGAGATGTTACGTATTTATTTATAACTACATTCAGATCTAAAACGTGTCTGATAAATAGTACAAAAAAAACTTGAAAGTCTATTTTTGGTAAATGTATTATGTTTTGTAAAAAGTCATAGAACAAAACTTGTTGGTTATGATTTTAGTAAGTCCTGCAAATTTGTTAGTGTTTTACCAATAACCTTGTATAAATAGAAGTTATAGCTTTTTTATAAGTATCATCATGGTGTTCAAATATTCTGACGCATGCCGTAAACAATTCATATCGTTTATGTAAACAGCTTGATAACACTATTTTCGATCTATTTCTATTTTAATACAATATTGGTCTATTCTATGTAGGTATATAAATATCATGCGTGCCAATTTATCTGCTATTTTAAATTCATTTGAATTTGATTTCTGAAAAATCTGTGCAGATTTTTTTGAGCAAAGTCCATACAAGTTTTGATACTTAATTTCAATGCAAAATCCAATTTTTCATTAGTCTTCCAAGATAATGGTGCCGATTCTGTTGTTTACAAACTAAACTAATTTAGTCTCAATATGTCTCTTTCTAACGAAAAACATGAGAAATAGAAGTATTTAATCCTGTCAAATTAGTCCTCTTGCTTCATTTCTATGTGAATTTAGTCGATTTCGCACCTGACCTTTTGTCCCGTAAATGACAAGGGCATAGACTAATTTGACAGCTCTTAATATTTTCTGTCCTTTTTCAATGATATTTGTAAGAAAGAGATATAGTGTGATTAAAATTAGTTTAGTGCAATGTTCAACAGAATCAGCACCAATGTAACCAAACAACATTTATAAAGAAGGGAACCTTTTAAAACTAAAATGTACAAACAAATTGATCCCATCATACAACTCGTACAGCTACAAAATTCAGATATTTACTAAATATTATGCTCTCAAATTTTAGATTATCTATTTACATTCATAAGTTATTAAGATAATAAAACTGAATTATCGAAATTTCGTAGTGTTTTAGGCACTATTTAGACAGCCATCAATCTTATGTCTTATACAAAGCTTTACTTAGTCTAAATTCTTAGAAAAAATTGTTTACAATCTACATGTCAATAGGCAGGTAGTAACAATTCAATTTACCTAATCATATATTATCTAAAAGTGTGTATACAAGTTTTCTCTTAGAATATGTGCAATTGTCCGGCTTCGATAGTATCCGAACAATTAAAATGGAAACACACTTAGCTTATGCTGAACCACGTTATGATCTGACCACGACATTTATTATTTAATTTTGTTTCGATGTCTCTATAAAACTTAGTTCACTTATTGTTTGTCTCAATAAAACTTAGTTTTATGGAGTCCTTAGATATTTAAAATATATTACAAACAAAGTGGTCAGATAATCGTAATCTTAGGTTTGTAAAAAATATATTTCAATTACCATTCAAATGCTATCAAAGATGACATTTAAGTACATTTCTAAAGTACATGGAGTAATGTATAGTTTTTATTTCATAGGTAAATCTGGCATTGTGATATAATTACATATTCCAAATCGTGTTACTGTCCCTATAATGGTACCTAAATACACAAGGAACCGAAACCAATCTATAGTGACCACTATGTGTATTTTACAGTAAATGCCTATGCAGTCAGTATACTTATTGACTGCATAATATAAATGCAACTCTATGTGTTAACTATTATTTCTTTAGTCACTTTATTTATTTTTACTGCTATGTGTCTGGTCTGTACATTAAGAAATCCATGAAAGTGACTACTCATAAATTCGTTTCCAAAGACTTCTTAATGTCATAATATCAGTGGCGTTCACAAAAAACCTTAGTAAAAACACACTCAGCTTATAAAACAGTGTTATTGGTTCCTCGAACATCAGATAAAACGTGAACAGACGTGTAGGTAATAACTACCTATACTAATGCTGATAATGTATTCAAAATATCGTCTAACGTAATTAGCTAAAGCGTCTATCGATAAAGCATTTGTATAATCACAACAGCAAGTCCGTACCGCCTCATTTCTTTTCACTATCTAACAATATCACTAGAAAACAGTCTGGCACATCCGAAACTTTGGGGAACAGCGAAGAAAACTACGGCTGACCTTGTCTCGCACCGCGGCGTGGTCCTTCGGTATGCCGAGAAAATCGTTTCACTTTATTCCGTTCATCACCCAACGCAAGATAAAGATATCGAAAATAGTTTCAATAAACGAATTTTTTCGTGTCATTATAAAAAATACAAATCTTCACATAGTAATTGTCCGTTTTGATTTGCAATTTCATAAAATAAACGTGAGAATAAATTGGTCATGCGAAAGTTTGTTAATTGTTTTTTTTTTGTTTTATGTTCGCATGCATTTCGTGGCTTGATAACCAAAGAAACTCAATATTTTTCGTGCAAAGCGTTCATTGAACTAGTATCTTCAAATCTCTGTCTTCCGTAGTAAAACAACTTTCCCGGCAACCTCTTTCGGGCGTAGTCGTGAAGGGGGGGTCAGAGGACGGGCGCCGAGTTTCGTCGAGTTCAGCACAGGAGTTCGGAGTTGGAAGGCGGTACTCAGCTGGGTAGAGGGGGCCGAGACGCGTGTGGGGCGGGGCTAGAAGGCTGCGGCTGCGCTGGTGAAGGCGACGGTGTTGTGGTGCTCTCAGGAGCTGAGTGCGTCCGCCCCGCCGGCTGCAGCACCGGACTTGGTGGCCACGGTTGTGACGCTGTTGCCAGCGTCCTGGAAATAGCATAGAAACTTATTAGGACTTTCGCGTTTTATAATGTTTATTCAGTAATTCTCCGACACCAATCACCAATATTGAAAGAGCCCTAAAAGTTTCAAAAAACCACAATCATATTGTTGTGTAAACTTCTAACTATTGACAACTTACAGTGTAGCACTTTGATATACTTACCTATCATACAAAAATAAAAGGTTGGGTGCAGCATTTGTTGGGTGTATGCTGATCAAGAACTACAATATACCGGAATTGGTTCATGAAATTATTTGTAGCTATAAGTGCGGCGAAAATAACAATGTAGCTATCACATCAAAAGCCTAATTTTAGGCTTTTTATTTGATATAGCTACATTGTCTGAATCCATTTGGATTTAGTCATAATATTTAGACCAAACGCATTCCAATACAAAGTTTTTTTTATACTACGATGCGATGGTGGCAGTGAACCGTACGGGCCCCGCTTAGTAACACACGCACGTTGCCACACTTTCAAAACCTATTTACTCCCTTCTTGAAGAACCCCATAGATACTGTAGTCTCCTGGGAAAACCTTGACAGGGAACTCGTTTCACAATCAAAGCGTTCGCGGGAAGAAATTACTCTGAAACCGCACTAAGTTTGCCGCGGAGTGCCTCCCTCCCTCTGTCCTCTCAGGCCACGGCTAGCATGAGGGAGTCTCCGGACACAATCTTGATAAATAAAACAGTGCAGGATGGTTGACGGGATATATTGCGAGACGTAGGTTGTATATTTGCACTTTTTAACGTTACACAGAGGTATAAAACTGGTATAAAAATAACTGTTACAAAAAGAGACTATTTGCTTATAAGTATAACACTGAACAATAATTATAATAATAGGTAGTAGGTACAGCGGTTCAACGGTCCACGACCGATGTCTTCGGAGACCAGACAAAGACTGGTAAAACAATGAAATAAATGCATAAAAATATGAGATGTTCTAATTTTGAAATTTGAAGTTCAAATCTGGAAGAATGGAGTGGATGAAGTGGCCAGTAATGGAAGATTGCCAGCACTAAATGATGAATGAAGGATGACTCCGTCACAAGTTTGAATATAAATAAATAAAACTGACCTGGTATAAGGCGTAATAGTAGATGAAGGTGGAGTAGGCACTGCAGCAGTGTCGGGATGCAGGAAGTTTCTTCTCTGCTCCGCCCGTTCCCAACACTGCTGCAAGCACCGAGCCATTACATCTGGTAAATTATTTACTTGTTCCTGAAACACATACATTCACAAAATAAAAAAAACCGGCCAAGTGCAAGTCGTACTCGCGCACCGAGGGTTCCGTATCATATTTGGACGTATAAAGTGAAAAAAACCGGTACGCATAACTAAGTTTGTTTGTGAAGGAATTTTGATGATTTTGAAAACAACTGTACTAGTTAGGACCATCGTTATATTTTTGGTGCCATATTTGGGTCAATTCCTATCAACGCTAATTATTTCTGATTTTTTTCCCCGCAAACTTCGGAGAAAAGAGGGGGGGGGGGGGAATAGTATTTTTTTGGACATTTTTCAACATATGTCGAAAACTGTGAGACAAAATAAAATGAAAATATATTTTGAAATGTGCAGATCAAGCCCTTTCATATGATATGTCACTTGACCAAGTAACCCCACTTTAAAATTTCGGACCCCCACTCCGGCCCCTTTTGCAATGAAAATAAAAATATTTTTGGATTTTTTTCATTTGAAATAAAGTTGAACAAGCGTTTTTTATAACTGTTCCAAATTTCAAGTCGATAGCATAAGTAGTTGCTGAAATAAGCAGGTGTGACAGACAGACAGACAGATAGACAGACAGACGAAGTCGCACCATAAGGGTTCCTTTTTTGCCAATTTGGTACGGAACCCTAAAAACAAAGAAATACACGTTAATTAAACATTCCCCCCACAAGGAACATTTATAATGGTGACATGACACTATACCAAATAGGTACATCACAGTGCCTTGGCACCCTCTCTTGTTCTCTTGTTCTTATTTATAACTAGCTGTGCCCGCGACTCCGTCCGCGTGGAAGTCGGAAAATAACATGAGGTCGTTATTTCATTAAAGACCAATGATATGTAGGTAATAGGAATGCTACTTCATCGTCTGCATAAAAACCGACAAACAATAATAATATTATGCCACCACACCACTCCAAACACCATGCAGCACACAGAATCGATCAGTACCAATCTTACCCCTAATGTTTCACCAATCGTAACGACACACATATCTGATATCATCTATCACCAATCACCACCACGCAATTAACATATCACTAACCTATTACCAATTAACTGCAATGATTACGTATCACCACTCGCATGATACGCGTCGGCGATACAGATACGGTGATTAGATTGAACAAATACATTATGTGGACCCGGCATAATACATGTTAGCAAAGTTACTCCTGACTGATAGATTTTTTGTAATAACTTTTGATAGAATGGACCGATTTTAATGAAATAAAGACTAAATGTTACCTTAAGATACTGCCTATACATTTCTTTCTACTTTCTCATAATCAATTCAGTAGTATTCATTTGATGCGTGTTCAAACACACAGACAAACAGACAGACAAACCGACAGACAAACAGACAGACAAACAGACAGACATTAATTCTAAAAATGATAGAAATTTACTGTATTACTTATTCTTAGTCCCCCATATTATTTTTATGCAAATATATGCAATGTACAGACACGTGGAATTTACATTCTTATTATAAGTACTAGCTGACCCGCCCGGGCTTCGCACGGGTAAAGTTACCCTACGCCAGCTAAGCTACCCTACGCCTACCCTATGCCTACCCTACACCTACCCTACATCTACTTTACACCTACCCTACACCTACCCAACGCCTACCCAACGCCTACCCTACGCCTACCCTACGCCTACCCTACGCCTACCCTACGCCTACCCTACGCCTACCCTACGCCTACCCTACGCCTACCCTACGCCTACCCTACGCCTACCCTACGCCTACCCAACGCCTACCCTACGCCTACCCTACACCTATCCTACACCCCAAATCTCAAAAATAAGTTTCAAGCTTCTAGCTTTAAAAATTACGTAATTTCCACACAAACTTTCATGCCCTATTTCAACCCTTTACAGCCCTTTTTTCGCATTAAAAAGTAGCCTATGTCCTTTCTCAGGCTCCAGACTATCTCTGTACCGAATTTAATTTGAATCGGTTCAGTATTTTAGGCGTGATTGCGTAACACACAGACAGACAGACAGACAGACAGACAGACAGACAGACAGACAGACAGACAGACAGACAGACAGTTACTTTCACATTTATAATATTAGTAAGGATAGTATATAGGCTATTCAATATCACGCTACAACCCCTAGGAGCCAAGCAACAGGGTTGAATGAAACCGCGAGGAACAGCTAGTGTAAGTATAAATTATGCACCAACATGGCTTTATTTAAGTACAATCTGTAAGCCTGTATCTGTGCGTAATTGTCAAATTTTCGTAGTGTGTACGTGTTCAATTCGCCCCCTGCAAAAAGTGATAGAAAATGTTATCCGGTGATTCATCGCTATAGGTACCGTTTCCAGGGCTATATGCTCTGAGATGTTACTATTTTCTTAATTTGGAATCAAGGAGGTTACATTAATTTACACCAAAAACTTATATATTTTATTATAAACTTCTTGTTTACAACAATGCATAGATTAATTATCGGTCTCTGCTGCACTTGGCTGTATGGGCTCAGCTCCCTTTGCCTGTCCCAAAGAGGGACGAAACGAAACAAAAAAAAAAAAAAGTTCTCTGCTGCAACAATGACAACAAAAATTTTGACAATCATACGTCATTTGCAAAACGATTGTGTTTTATGATCAAATATTATAATGATAGAATTCAGTGGTTTTATGATTTAAAAGTAATAATAATTACCTAACATATGATACGCGTCGGCGATACGGATGTACGGTGATTGAATTGAACAAATACATACATGTGTGGACCCGGCTTAATACACATGTTATCAAAGTTAGTTCTGATGGTAGACTTTTTGTGATAACTTTTGATATAGTGGACCGATTTCAATGAAATAAAGACTAAATGTTACCTCAAGGTACTGCCTATACATTTCTTTCTAATTCCTCAAAATCAATTCAGTAGTATTGATTTGATGCGTGTTCAAACACACAGACAAACAGACAGACAAACCGACAGACAAACAGACAGACAAACAGACAGACAAACCGACAGACAAACAGACAGACATTAATTCTAAAAATGATAGAAATTTACTTTATTACTCATTCTTAGTCCCCCCTATTATTTTTTTGCAAATATATGCAATGTACAGACACGCGGAATTTACATTCTTATTATAAGTATAGATAGGTCTTTACCTATGAAATTGCCGTTTTGTATGAAAAAATTTAAACGATTTTTTTTCATGTATTTTTTATTTGTATTAATCGAAGTAATCATCCATGCAATCAATGCATCTTTGCCAACGCAGTGGCAGTTTATTGATGCCCTTCTTAAAGAAATCAGCTGGACGGGAGGCAACAAATTCTTCAAAGGCATTTTGTACTGCCTCTCGGGTATTGAATTTTTTTCCCGCCCAGAAGTTATCCAAATTCTGGAAAAAGTAGTAGTCTGTAGGCGCAAGGTCTGGTGAGTAGGGCGGATGACGGAGAGCTTTCAACCCCAGTTCTTGCAACTTGGAGACCATCTGCTGTGCAGTATGAGGTCGCGCGTTGTCGTGCAGGAGCAGCGGAGACGAGCGATTGACCAATGCTGGTTGGAGATGTGCCAGCTTCTTCATCATTGTGTTCAGTTCTTCACAGTACACATCTGCAGTAATGCTCACCCCGTTTGGTAAGAAGCTGTGATGAATCACACCGGCGCTAGACCACCAAACAGTGACCATCCCTTTTCTAGGGGTAAGTTTTCGTTTAGGGCATTGTTTAGGTGCTAAACCAGGATCCAATCAACTTGCTGAGCACTTGCGGTTATTAAACAGAATCCATTTTTCATCGCAGTTTCATTGCAGGTTTCATGCGGTTCAAAATTCCTTCATTTGTGTGTCTGTTGAGCAGTGCAAGGCATGTCTCGACGCGTACTTCGCGCTGGCGATCATTGAGTTCGTGGGGCACCCATTTGTCAAGCTTTTTTACCTTGCCAATTTGACGCAAATGGACCAATATTGTTTTGACGCTAACGTCGAAAGCAGCTGCTAATTCAGCCGTAGATTGTGTATCATCAGCTTCCACAATCGCCTTTAATTCGTCATTGTGGATCAAAGTCTTCGGACGACCGCGAGGTTCATTTTTCAGGTCGAAATTTCCAGAACGGAAGCGAGCAAACCAATAACAGGTGGTGCGTTGGTTTGTAGTGTTACCTCCGTAAACGACGTTGATGTTGCGTGCCGCTTGTGCCGCGTTGCTGCCACGACGGTACTCGTATTCCATAATTACTCGAATTTTTAACGTATCCATGATGACGAAAAAGATTGAAATGCGATGAAAATGTAACACTAATCAATAAACAAATGACTACTTTTGGAAAAAAAAAACCATGTTTTTAAAATAAAATTAATTTTAAATCAGAATTCTTAGCCAAACAAAAATTATTTTGATTTGAAATGGCCAGTACTGCAGAACGGCAATTTCATAGGTAAAGACCTAATATAATGTACTTTATTTACATAGTCTTTAAAACCAAAACAGGGGCCTATTTGATGTAACTACTCTGCAAGTCTGCACTCCCAATTTCCGAACTCTTCAACTGAATCATGTTTTATGTACACACATTTTGCAGACCGAAAATTTAAATTTGGAAGAGTAAAGAGTGAGCTTGTACATTCGAAATGCCAATAATTTTTCATAAAACACTTTCGCTCCACACTCTGTAATATTTGAAAAGTGAAGAGAAGAGCGCAGAGTGCAGACTTGCAGAGTGGTTTCATCAAATAGGCCCATACCTGTAATGAAGTAAGTTTTTCTTCTAAACTAGTCAGCCTCTCTTCTATGGTGTCTTGCCTCGTACTCATGTCCGAAACAATCTCGTAGACTGTGTTCTGGGTCTGTAAAAGAAAGGGGTCCTAATATCAATCGCTTTGTAGTTCATTATTAACTGTAGTTGCTAATCACTAGTTTGTGTAAGTGTATTGCAATAGAGTTACTGTATCTTTGTCTGATTTATGTGTGTCATGTAGTTTAAAACGAGTGTCCATTATATTATGCATATCCTCAAAAAATATTTTTGAAAATATTGTGATTTCTAATTCTATATCATGCACGTCTTTAGCGGGTTTGATTTGGTCTATATCAGCAAAATAATTTGGGTCTAATTACATAATGCATGCGCAAAGCAAGTGGCCAAATGGGTTCGAAATAAAATTTTGTGGCATGCTATGATTTAAAATCCAATGCTTTATAAACACGGGTATTTTTATGTAAACGTTTAGCTTCTAAAGGACACTCTTCAGATCAGGGGATTTAAATAAATAAAAAAACTATAGAGGACCTCTACCGCTTAATCTATTAATTGCATTCCTAATGTGCTAACTAGGGTTCTACCTCTAAATGAGTGTATGAGTGTAGCAATAGCGGTAAATATATTTTACAGAAATCAACGTACCTTTGCCATATCTGTTATGGTGTTTGCATTATCCATTAGCTTTCTTTGATCCATCTTCACTTTCCGCAACCTGAAAATACAATGGTACCTTTTTTATCAATTTCCCAAAGTTTATGCTATTGTTTTATTCATTAACGACACCATTATATACATATAGTAAGTAAGAACAAACGAAATAATGGTGCCAGTCTTTCTTTATTATCTTTAGAATTGTCTATTAGTAGCAAAAAATCACATAAAATTTCAGAAAGGTTATTTTTATTAAATCCACTTACGCATAAATAGCTAACAAAAACTTTCTCTGATGCGTTCTCACTCTTCCGGGATGGACTCGTTTGACAAGTCTCGTGTGTTTGTATATTAACCACGTCTCCCGGAGCACGTTGGCAGCTGCATTTTTCAGCTGTAAGTATCCATACGTTCAATCAGATAATGTATTTCTTCTTAAGTTGTTACGAATATAATTATTAAGACAACACATGGTGTCCAACGTTTTTCAAGCTTTCTGTGGTTGAAGCTATTTATTAGCTCAAAATCATTTTTCAACATTATTAGAGGTTTATTTATTTTATTTTATTTCTAGCGAAGTGTCGCTACTGTTGTGTAAGTATGTATTCTTTTAATTTTATCTAATGTGTGTTAATCAATGTGTCAAGCGTTAATTTTAAGCAGATATTTATCGTTTAATTTAATAACTTTTTCTTTAGCATTACCTAGTTGGTAAGTCTTACCTTTATCGTGTCCTTTAACTGTTATTCAAGTAACAGTCACCTTACCTTTTTCGTTAGCTGGGTTTCCATCATGAAGTTATGGACATGTTTCTCCGCTCTAGTTAACTCTAATTTTCTCGAAGCAACGGTCACTAATAATGCTGTACATCCCGCCCCCTGTTAATTAGATTAACAATAATTGTGATGAACTTATATCACAGCAATACTTACTCTTTTAGTAAGTTGTGTATCCATCATGAAGTTATGAACGTGCTTCTCGGCTCTAGTTAATTCTAATTTTCTTGAAACAACCGCGACTAATAACGCTGTGCATCCAGCTCCCTGTTAAGTGAATACCTTAATGTAAAATGCAAGCGAACGTGTAGAAGCATTCAAGAATTTGTCATTCCAATAATGCAAGTTTGAAGGCTAAAAATCAAAAATAAACTATATTTTTCAGCTATGTGCTATCCTTTAGATTATTTAGAATTATTTTTAGAATTTTTAGAATTTAATATTTATCGAGAATAACAGACACAATAGAACCAAATGAAATCTGAAAGCGATTTTGAAATGGTTTCGCCCAATATTGTGTCAATTACCCTCATTGATAGCTTGGATAGTTTTAAATTTACTATTTAAATCTTGGTTGACATTATTTATTTTGCTTATAATTATTCAAACCTGTGCTATAATGCAGAACACTATGCAAATAGAATAAAAGAAGGAAATTTCTTACCTATCAAAATGGTTTACGTGAAAATTTCATGAAAGCTTTAGCACCGGTTTCCTTCTTTTATTGTTATTTCATGTTGTTGAAACAATAAATTGACAAGTTGTCATCAAATGCGACATTTATTGTTAGTGCATTTCCATCTAATAGGTGCACAAGACTGAATCAATTCAACGTTTACTTCCATTTTAACATTAAGAACATCTAATATCTCATTTAACTTTATCAACATTTACACAAACACTATTTTAGGTGCAGCAAGATTTATTTTACACTTCTGTATTAAAATAATTTTAGGAAAAGTGAGCCATTTTAAAAACAAACGTATTGTGCAATCCAGTGAAATATTTAAGTGAAGAAAGAGCTAGAAATAGGAGAAATGAAGCATTCCATACTACAAATTATATAATTTCTAATAGCTGGCTTTAACAGGGAAATGGACGTAACTTTATTTAAAAAAAATATTGAAACCGTACTTATATTATTGATATAGGTATTCCAAATAATGCTGTTGCCTGCAAGAACTACGAATAAAATATTACGATAGTAACCCTATATTCAAAATATTGTGTATACTGAGTGTGAGTCACAGAAGTGATGACATAATACAAGTGTGTGTAAATAGATATAATACTGCATTCACAATATTTCAACATAAATTTGGTGTTACAGAGAACTGTGAACATCAATATACTTTATAAATATTTATAACATCGAAAACACCGACAAATATTTGTGATTTAGCGTAAGTTCTTGAGAGTGTGAAGCATTTTAGTGTGGTGTGTGATTGTTTGGTACATTGAAACATTAGTGTTGACTGACTTCCACATCAAACAAATTTAAAGCATATAAAGGCTAAAGCATTCCAACATTATTGTTGGCGTGATTTGGCAAACATCGACATTCGAATAAGTAATAAAAAATACTATTATTCTTAACAGCTTAGTTATATTGTGTCAGTCAACACGTACAGTCATAAAGTTTGTTTGTAAGGAACTTACCATAATGCCGGTGCTAACAGCAATACCTCTGCCGCAATATGTGTTTGGCACTATGTCACCAAAACCGACGGAGAGAAACGTAATTGCAATAAGCCACATCGCATTCAGTAGGTTAGCGTGTTCTTCGTCGTGAAACCTGAATGGTTAATAAATTTCAACGCTTTACTCATTGACCTGTCTACCCTAAAGTCCGAAGCGACCGATAAAGAAGTTTTCATTCACAAAGCCTACCTAGTGACTTGTCGCACGCAAGCCAATCCCTATACGCGTTGTGGATTAAATGTAAAAAGAGATGAAAAAAAAAGAAAAGAGAGAGGGTATCCGTGTAGAGTTGAAGAGTTTGACTTTGATTAAAATTGAACTGTGAAATTGCTTCAAACTTAATATTGTGACGTTATTAACAACACATAAAATGGCTCACCTTTACCGACCTACTATAGTGTCACCTAGACAAAGCAAGGTTTTGTAATTTAACCATTAATAAAACTGTCGCGAATCTTGCGATGCCTAGTACAATTCACTCCTAGCCACACAAAACGTATGAAAGATGTATAAATTTTCAAACCAACCCAAAGTATCCTACTATGTTTTCATACATACCACCATACCGCAGGTGAGGGTAATGCCACGGCCGCAGTAAGTGTTGGGGACTATATCACCGTAGCCAACACAGAGGAACGTTATAGCTGTCAGCCACATTGAGTTTAGCAAATTGGCATGGTCTTCATCGTGGAACCTGAGAGCCAAAATGCCCGACAAGAACCACAGATAACCGATTGTTTCTACTAAAGTCAACATAAGTTCAACTTCAAAGATACATAAACATGTAGATTTTAAACAGGGATCTTTAAACAAAGATTTGTGGCAAAATTAATAGAAAAGACACAAGTCTATGTAATTAAATTTTGGGAATCAATTTTAAATTTGATAATCATTAATGTGATACAGAACTCCTATACACAAAAGAAAATTTTGTCATGCCTATGGAAAAACAAAACTTTCTTACTACACAGACATTGTACGAACTAATACCAAATATAAAGATTCTTAAATACCACGTGCATTCTAAACATTAATCTGGGTTGAATACCAAATAATTATACTTGTAGCCATGCGTGAATTAAATTTTAAACCTTAGGTGAAGGTTATGATAACACAGATAAACATTTAGTATATAGATTGACGAGAAGAGAGAAGGAAAAACACGTAAAAGTGATAAAATTACAAGCAACTTGCTTCGAACGGGAAGAAGAGGTAACTTGTTTGATGCATGATTATGATTATGTGCAATGGTTCTGTGCATGTTGATGGTAGTCAGAAGCTTTATTTAACATTTAATGTGTTGTTTTAACCTAGAGCCATTTTGTGCGTGATTAAAATCTTTAATTTGTTTATTTTATATTGGTGTATGATATTTTGCCATATCATTTATTGTGGTAAGCCGTGCTGTGATTTTTGTGATTTCTACTTTGTTAAAGACGTGATATAGATAGATCCACGGTATCTGTATCAATTAACTCATTGTGCAGTTGCAGTGATAACATGTTTTAAATGAAAATTAATACTACTATATCACAACAAGCATCCTCTTTCTTTACAACAATTTATCCGCTACATCTAACACAAAAACTAATAAAATATAAATTACAGCACTTGTGTTCTCAATACATCTTACAAAAGCTACAGTTTGCGAAAATAGTCAAAGTCAAACTCTTGTATTTTATTGTGATGATGATGAACCTAGCTTCGCTACATTAACTCTCTGTAAAACTTTTAACGTAGACATTGAAAACAAAAAACACAGTGGGTTTGAAAAAGCAAAAATAAACATATTTACAACGCCACAGTACAAAAGCAATAGCATGCCCACATAGGCAATATACCGGTGATCTTAAAAACTTGATAATTTGAGTGTCAAACATAGAATGTGGACATCGAACTAAAACGATGGAAGCGAAGATACTGACAAAAAATTAGGAACAACTTTTAATGAGAAAGTAAAATATCTTAACAAATTGAATGAGCAAATCAACTTTCCAAAAATACTGTTACAGGTTTTGAATACCCCACCCAAGATTTCGAACACATATAATCATTACGCAAATAAAGATATATCACCAACAACACATAACAACGGTACCAACCTTTCGCATTGCCGAAGCGTCCAGCTCGCGATTATCCAAAGAGATACCATAAAAACTAGTAACACGGTCCCTGGGCAAATTGTCATAAGTGTCTTCAAGACAAATCTGGGAATAGAAACGTAAATATTGTTGATAAATAAAGTTTTTTTTGTAGATTATCTGTATAATAAAAGATTTTAAAACTGTTGGCAGAAGTATAGTGTACATTTAGATTTTAATCATGATATTATTGAAGATCATCTTCAATAATTTCATAAGTAAAATCTGAACTTACACTGTCAAGCAAAATACGTCTTTTGCTATTTATCGGTCAAAATTCCTGCTTAAAACTTCCATAAAGCTGTGAATTGATTCAAGGCAATAGGACAGGCAGATAAAATAATTGAAATTTCAAAGGATTTAAAATAGCATTTGCAATTACTCATCATTTATTTAATATTTTCAAATGTAAATTACCTAGTGTTAAAATTAATTCTGTTTAAAGCTCCTATACTTCTCGACGAAGCATCCGTGAATAATTTACTGTGAAGCAGCATGACCCTGCATATTAAATAGAGTCGAAAGAACATCGGCAGAGACAGCGTGACGTCATAAGGAACCTGGAATGAGAAAGGCAATCACTTAGTAAGAATACATTCTGTAGAAGGTGTATGAGTATCTTGAATCGGCCACCTTAAGGCACGCGACATTATTATCCAACGGAATTTACTGGAACATTTCAAGTGATGTCAATCCATAAATTTGTGAAGCAAATAGAACAGATAATTGTGCTTTGTGCTAAAGTGATTATTAAATTCAAATTGTTTGCCCAATGTTACATTTTGTATAAAAAAACTTTTTTCTTATATACCTACTTAACAAAATCTGTACCAAGAAAAACTTTAATAAATTACATAATTAAGTATTCATTATTTAATTCAAAATAAAATCCGAGAATAATTTCAACAGCATTATATATTTGTTTTTAGTTCATTGTAAAAGCTCATGATACAATACACTCTGTATAATTGTATTATAACCACAAGTATCGTGTTGTTTTTGGTTAAATACAACCCAAAAATATTGACTAACTTATTATCTAACGATTCCTACATGCATACAGTTAAAAGAAAACTGAACAAGTTAATGCTAAAATATAAAACATCAGTGACATATACTATGACTATCACTTTATCAAATTCACATACACAAAAACATATAGGTTTTTTTTTTCGTACATAAATTGGAAACATGCTCAAGACGCGGACTCTAACATCACTTAAAACTCGGTAACACTTCAACCCAATGAATACAGACCTGAATTTGCTTAAACATCGTGCCCTAAGGAGAAAATTGAAAAATGAATGTCAGTTAACAATTCATGTTCAAGAATGAATCTAGTTAATAGAGAGAAAACATGAAATGATTTCATTATCTACACTAATAGTGTACAGAATAATCATGGTGATCTAATATAGAGTAATAGCGTTCGTACCCGTCTCGTACAAATTATATTTTGATTTATACAGTAAAGAGTCATCAAGAAGTATCATATTGTACTACTTAATATTTCAAAAATTTACATCAAGACTAATAAAAAACTATAACATCATCTAGGTAAGTGAAGAAACTTGACTTAGTTTTCCAACAGTACACCAAAGTACACTTTCTACGAGTACCAATTAACAAACAACTTATAGAGGCCAACATGCCTAAATGAAAGTGATATTTACATACCTAGAATATTTGAAAAAAAATAGAAATAATTATAGTAGAATGTGAACTTACTACTTCAACGCCAATGACGCCACCTTTGTTTGCAAGTTTTGTGGTCCAAGTAAAGGTGTATTGTCCGGGGATAGGATGAACGGCGCAAATAGCAAGCTCAAGGCCAATTTGAGCTATCCGCTGCCACGTCATTGCTATCCGCCAGTCGTCAGCGCAGTTGTCTATCATAAATAACTGAAAGCCAATAAAATGCAGGTAAACAAAACTCCAAATTATCAAAGGTGCTTAAGCAAAATTAAATTTCGTTGGCGCATATGTTCCAAGTTTATAACTTTCTTAATAAGAAATCGAAAGCTCTCTTGTTGTAAGGAGTAGGTACCGTACCGTGAAATTGCTTTATTGATCCGTTGCATTAAGGAGACGGAAATTAATTAAGAAAGTTCACAGTCACCCAATCTTTTAGAGGCAAAGTTTATCAAGCTCAATTTGTTACCTGTACTTCTAAAGCGTGATACGCGACGATTAGGCCAAGTAAAATCACAGTCGACATTGATATAAGCGTCTTCAACGCCTGCGAATATATTGACGCCTGAAACGGAGTACAAATAAATTATCCTCAATTGAATTCTAAAGAAGCTCATTCGCAAACTCAAATGTTGCGTTACCTTAGTATATACACCTGCACTTGAAAGTTCATTTTCTATAACCATAATTATTATACCAAACATTCCCATTACTAAAGCGTAATCACTTATTCGTTTCCTTTTTTCGAATAACGCCTTTCTCCTACCTAATCTGAAAAATGAAAACACAATTTATTTAGTTAGGCAGTTTTGGGCTTGATCTGGTACAGTAATAAAAGCTTAACCAAAAATAAAAATATATTTTAATTGTTCTTTGCCTAATTTATCTTAGAGATTAAGAATTGAAATAAAAAATCGAAATAAATAAGAAATAAAATGATTATGGCGTTGACATTTTGAAAAAAAAAACAATAAAACAAGAACGGGTGCACGCGCCCTGGCTCGTGCCTCTATAGAGTATCATGTCGACAGCAACTAATACCTTTGAATTGAGAACTCATTAGTCGGGCTGTACTTCATTGGATCATTCACACCATACTTAACCTCATTGTCACAAATACAAAGATTTATCTTTAACCCAATTACGTACAAAAACAAATAAAAAATGAATTTAAATACCCCTGAAATACACGATCACACTAAACTAATTTCATATCTGTACCGACCTACACAATCTGAAGCCCAGCGTTCTATGGGCGTCTGCCAGTGCACTTTAATGGAGGCATTACCCATACAATTTCTATCGTTAAAGTCTCCTTTAAAACTTAATGACCTTTTCTGCAACTCAGCGTCAGTTTATTAATAAGGCAACTTATTTCTCTACGGCGTTTAATGTCAGGAGGGACTTCAAAATTTACGAGGTAGCCGTTTTTCGTCGTATTTTCGTGCCGACGTCCAGTATCACGGGATTAGATGAAGGCCTAATGGCCTATAGTCATTGATTTGTGCCTCGCAATCTTCCTGATTGATTTATCAGTAAATTGGTCTTTAAAAGGATTAACTTCAAGCTTTGGACAGAATATTTGACAGTAAACAAATTAACTTCGTTCTTCTGCAATTGTTGTTCTTTCAAATCATACTTATTACTCCAACTAACAAAATTTGTGAACGCTAATAATTATAGAGCTAAAACTATTCCATTTTTCAAGCTTTGTTATCTTAATGAAACTATGTATTATTACTGTTAGTGAGCCTATTAACCTTTAAACCCGGCACGTTATTCGAGTTGGTACGTGATCCTAACTACGTCGATGCAACTCACGTTGCTACCGCTTGGCGTTTTGATATTACTCTATAATAGGAACGATCATGACGAAAACACATTGTGGGTTCTGCTACCACATTTATTTTTTACAATACGTCATGTTGGCGTAGTAATAACAGTTCTAACAACTGAACATTTCTTAGAAGAAAACGGTGACGTCAATGGTGATACTTAATAAAATATGGGTAAATTAATGGTGATAAGTTTCTATGCTGCACTTAAATAATTCCGAAGACAAACAAAATCGATGCGACCCTGATGCAAGTTATTTCCGTTCATTCAAGGCCTTATAGGCATTATTAAAACGCTTCTAGTTTGTATTCGCTTTACGAAACGAGTTTCGTGTGATTTATTTGTTAGTAGGTATATTTTGGAATCTATCTATTGTGATAAAGTTGTTTTGTGTTTTTTAGGTTTTTGCTAGTTAATTACCTAAATATTATACAATTTTGTTATAAGATGTCGAGGTAAAACACTTTTTTATTATTATTTTAGAATTTAGGCGCTACAAGCTATGTATTTATTAATATTGTAGATCACTAAATTAGATTTTAAGTAGGTATAGTTTATCACAATGGACCAAACTAATATTTCTTATGCAAGTCAGTACGTCAGTAGTTATATTGTGTATCATTTAACATTCAATACAAAGCATGTAGAACAATTTTACTTGAAGATTGACGCTGGAAAACTTGTTCATTTAATCTAAAGGTGTCGTGCGAAAAACTCTCTTTACATATTACATTCGTTCGTATTTACCAAAGGTTCTAAAAACGGGCGTTGGCTGATACAATGCTGATAGGAGCACGCTTGAAACCCATAAACTACCCATTTAATGTCCCAGGAAGGATTTTGGTTGGTGTGCCACTCGTATCTTTGTGGAAACACAATGTGTTATGTGGTGTTGAATTTTTATGGACTTTAGTGAAGATGATGATACAGCCATGGGGCAATTTATTTATTTATTTGTTAACATAGGTAAAGAAATACAGATCTTATGTTTGGTGAACAGAGCGCTATGCTATGCCAGGAGGCGTACAAATATGGTGTGCAAATTTAGCTGAGGATTACAAATCGTCAAAATATTTGAAAATCATACATAATAGGTATACGGTATTAGAAAATGAATTGAAATTATTTATTACTACTCCAGTTATGTCAGACCTAAATGAGGAATTATTAAAATGTCAAAAAAAAAAACTATGTCAAAGTAATTAAATGTCAAAATTATGTAATGTCAATATTAATAATAAAATTGTAATAAGTTCTAAATTAATTCGTCATTTAAGTATTCGTCAAAAGTGTAATAAACTAATAACATTTATCAATTAGGAACAATTTCATTTTTTTCTTAAATTGTGTAAAATTTAATTCTTTTATGGCGTCTGGAATTTTATTATAAATGTATGGAGCCATACCCAGGACACTTTTTTTTACTAATGCAGTTTTACATCTATAATATTACTCAAAGAATTTTTGTACTGACTACGAGTTGGAACATTTCGCACCATTGACATTTTTTCAAAAAGATTGGTACCTATTTGTTTTGACGAAGATACTAATTTCTAATATATATAACGCCGGTAGCGTAAGTATTTTTAATGACTTAAAGTACGGAGCACCGCTGTCATCTGTTTTCAGACCACACATGGCTCTCATGCACCTTTTTTGTGCCTTGAATAGTAATCCCTTATCCGGGGAATTATCCCAAAAAATAATTCCGAATCGTAGGAGTGAGGATACTAGACCTTGATAGGCAACGAGTAACGCGTCTATATTTACTTTTTTAGCCATCAATTAGCAATTGCAATCAGCAATTTAGCAATCATGAAGATATTGATGATGCCATTGTTAATTATTGTACTTATGCTGATATTTACACGTATTCATTGTAATTTTAAGGTAATTTTATTTAAATATGAGTAAACAAAACTGTAAATGAGATGAATCTGATATTGATGCAAAATAAACATACTCATAAATGAATTCTGGTAAGTAATGTTAAAATATGACAAGCAAATTTAATATTGATAATATTAACAAGTTGTAATATTTTTTAAACTAATCACATATATTAAAATTATTTAAATATTGTAAGTAAGTAGGTACCTATATTATTGTTTCGTGATTCGTTATCGCGCACATTCATTGTTTCGTGATTCGTTATCGCGTACGTTCATTGTTTCGTGATTCGTTATCGCGAACGTTCGTTGTTCCGTAATTCGTTATCGCGTACATTCATTGTTTCGTGATTCGTTATCGCGTACATTCATTGTTTCGTGATTCGTGATAACGAATTGTAATGGTTTTCGTTGTAACGTAGCGCACCCTATTAAAAGGAAATATTGTATCCAATGGGTACAATGAAAATATTAGCAAAACTGGATTGAAAGCGTTTAGGTTTTTAGATATTAGGGTTCCGTACCAAAATGGTAAAAAAGGAAACCTTATGGTGCGACTTCGTCTGTATGTCTGTCTGTCACAGCTGCTTATTTCAGCAACCGCTAATGCATTCGACTTGAAATTTGAAACAGTTATAAAGAATGCTTGTCCAACTTTATTGCAAATAAAAAAAGTCAAAACATATTTTTACTTTCATTGCAAAAGGGGCCGGAGTGGGGATCCAAAATTTCAAAGTGGGGTTACTAGGTCAAATGACATATCATATGAAAGGGCTTGATCCGCACATTTCAAAATATATTTTCATTTAATTTTTTGTCTCATAGTTTTCAACATATGATGAAAAATGACTGAAAAAATACCATTACCCTCCTTATCTCCGAAGTTTGCGGCGCAAAAGTTTAAAATAATTAGAGTTGATAGAAATTGACCCAAATATTGCAACAAAAATAAAACAATGTTCCTAACTAGTACAGTTTTTTCAAAATCATCAAATTTCCTTCACAAACAAACTTAGTTATGCGGTCCGGATTTTTTCACTTTACACGTCCAAAAATGATACAGAGCCCTAGGTGCGTCAGTACGACTCGCACTTGGCCGGTTTTTTTTTATCGACTTGACAGAGGCGATACCTCTCAAAAACTGCCGATTACAATTTGACATTTTTTTATTGTTTGTAAACTTTAAAGTACCTATCTATAGTAATAATATCATCCTATCTATATTAATACGTGAAGAGAAAACTTGGTGGCGATTTGGCATAGTTAAAGTTTAGGTATATGGAGAAAGCAATATTTGTATATTTTATATTACCACATGTTACCTCTACTTTATTTGTAGCGAACGATAATGATAACTATGAAATAGCAGGCTTGTATCACGACTAACGACAATTAGCGCTTAAACTAAAGAAACATTAGTTTTGTTAATAGCTCTATATTTCCATCATAAAGTGTTGTGAATAAAATTATCATCACAATGCAGTTTATGTCTCAATCCAGCTAAATAGAATCACGTACACGGCCATTGTTTTGAAGAAAACCATCTATTTGTTATGTCTACTATGCACTTAGACATGGAGGGCCAGCTTTCACGTAGGATGATACATCGTTTATGTATTCCGGTCTCGGGAGTATAAACTCGTCGGCTTTCGGCCAAGGATTGACCCCAGCTTTATTACAATGCTTATTGGTTTTATATAACCCACGAGACTTAATGAAAATAGTAGGATCCGATATCGGCAAAACAATAAAGTACGCCATAATAATGATATGTTGCATTAAACACGTTTTTATTGGTCGCATTTTACGAATGGCATAAGGATTCCCTTTATATTGATCGTAAAAGTTTCTTTGACGGATCATATGTTATTAATATTGATAAAAAATTCAACAAAAGACAGGTGGTGTGCTATTTTTAAATGTTTATTTTAATTTAACGTACGGCTGATGACAATATGGTCAAAGTAGCAGTTAAACCTGAACAAAGGACGCACAAAACTGTGGAGACTAGCAAAAAAGAAAGGAGGCCTATACCCGGTTTATTTATAATTAATATTAACTTTTTTTCTGTTTTTTTGCAACACAAATGCTATGAAGAATACAAAAAATACATAAATGCTATGACTATATGTATGTATTTTTATATTTTAAAGTTATTTAAGTACCTATATATTGTATTTTTTACATATTTTAAATACCGTACTGTTCAGTTTTTGCATTAGTCGTTATAATTTATATTTTATTACACACTGTGTCTTAGTTTTTAGGGTTCCGTACCAAAATAGTAAAAAAGGAACCCTTATGGTGCGACTTCGTCTGTCTGTCTGTCACACCTGCTTATTTCAGCAACTACCTATGCTATCGACTTGAAATTTGGAACAGTTATAAGGAATGCTTGTTCAACTATATTGCAAATGAAAAAAGTCCAAAAATATTATTATTTTCATTGCAAAAGGGGCCGGAGAGGGGGTCCGAAATTTTAAAGTGGGGTTACTAGGTCAAGTGACATATCATATGAAAGGGCTTGATCTGCACATTTCAAAATATATTTTTATTTTATTTTATGTCTCACAGTTTTCGACATTTATGATGAAAAATGTTCAAAAAAATACCATTCCTTATCTCCGAAGTTTGCGGGGCGAAAAATCTGAAATAATTAGAGTTGATAGGAATTGACCCAAATATGGCATCAAAAATAAAACGATGTTCCTAACTAGTACAGTTTTTTCAAAATCATCAAAATTCCGTCACAAACAAACTTAGTTATGCCGTCCGGATTTTTTCACTTTATACGTCCAAAAATGATACGGAACCCTGGGTGCGCGAGTACGACTCGCACTTGGCCGGTTTTTTACTTTATACCGTTGGGTGCGGTCTGGGTCTAGTTTTCTTAGCTTATTCATGGTCAACTTAACTTTTTACTTTTTGTTGTTTACATGTCATTATTGTAATTAGAGACTCGAACAAAAAAAAACCTCTGTAATTGATTACTTTGGCTACAGCACTGTAACTTATTTAGCTTTATGTTTATTCGTAAGTGAACATTGTTCTTTTGAATAAAATAAAGAATCTTTAACCCATAAAAAATACCTATTCTGTCGCAGGTCTGCTGGCAGAAATTTCTTTAGAAATAAGCAGTACCTACCTTTGTACCTAATGTCTCATCTGTATTTGTTTTTCTTGTTTTTTATTTTGTGTGTAGGTACATAAATAAATAAATAAAAAAACACATGTCTCCAAAATGCATTATTTTATCCAACTTTCGTTTGATTTATTTTATCTAACATCACGATCAAATGCTTCACGCGTAAAAACCATCAAAATGTATATTTTTGCGAATTTTAAACATGTTAAAGCCATGTTATGCTTATTTAATACCGGGGCAGCGCTTCTACCAACTGAGCTCAGTTGGTAGAAGCGTTCGGTTGCAGGTTCGGATCCTGCCTGTGTCAGTTGTTTTTGAAATCTCTTTGAAACAAAGCATCAAAAGCCAGATGAAGCCTAAACTTTTGAAGTGCAATCCATTTTGTTTAACTTGAAACAATTGTACCAATCCGTATTTACTTTACTCTCAAGTTGCGTTTACACACAACGTATCAAAGCGAACGTACGACCACTGTGAAATGGAAATTTCATATTAAAATCGAACCGAAATTGCGGGTTTATATATAAATCTTTCCCAGGTTCGGTTCGCAATCATGGTCAGACAGTGAATGACGGTTTGCCCCATTTGCATTGTAAAACCGAGCAGACAGTGATATTTTAAGCGAAAAAATATTATCATACTTGTAGTTATCATACGAGCTCGTACGTTAGTTCTAACACACATATAAAATTGTTTAAAACTGTCGCGTTCTACTTTGCAAAAAAAAAACGGCCAAGTGCGAGTCGTACCTACTCGAGCACCGAGGGTTCCGTATCGTGAAAACCGGACCGGACGTATAACTAAGTTTGTTTATGAAGGAATTTTGATGATTTTGAAAAAACTGAACTAGTTAGGAACATCGTTTTATTTTTGGTGCAATATTTGAGTCTATTTGTATCAGCTCTAATTATTTCAGATTTTTCGCTCCGCAAACTTCGGAGATAAGGTGGGGGGAATGGTGGACATAAAATAAAATAAAAATATATTTTGAAATGTGCAGATCAAGCCCTTTCATATGATATATCATTTGAGCTAGTAACCTCACTTTAAAATTTCGGACCCCCACTCCGGCCCCTTTTGCAATTAAAATAAAAACATTTATTGACTTTTTTCATTTTCAATAAAGTTGCGCAAGCATTCTTTTAACTAACTGTTCCAAATTTCAAGTCGATAGCATTAGTAGTTGCTGAAATAAGCAGCTGTGACAGACAGACAGACAGACAGACAGACGAAGTCGCACCATAAGGGTTCCTTTTTTACTATTTTGGTACGGAACCCTAAAAACAAAAAACAAAACGAAGAAAACGATACGTGTCGTTGTCGTTATTTAGTCGAACGAACGCGAAACATTGTAAATTGGTTTTTTTAAGCCATGTTTGTTATTTTACGGAACGGCGATTGGAAAACTACGCGGTGGTAATTGCGTGTCAAATTCAATTGGCTCGTGTATTTTTTGATATCTCGATTGAACAAAACGTGAATATGAATGGTAGGCAAGTATATAATAAAATTGATATTTTTAATTCAGTTTTAAAAATAAATCGTTCAAAGAACTCATAATAAATTAAAACAACATATTTGTTATAGTTCACAAGGTAAACACGAATCCACATGACAGAATGAAAAGCTCAGCATTGTGCGATCTCACAAAGTCGCTCTCCAATTATGCTGAAGTGCCAACTTTGTCTGCTTCATTATCATTTCATTGATCGACTTTTGAAAAACTCTCACCGTGTTCAAAATTTCTCGTTTTAAGACTTTCTTCGAGTTCTTTGAAATTCGCGACATTGGTAATAGAAGAATTGTTTAGCACTTCAATTATAAAGCAATTTCAAGTCTTATTTGTTAATATTAAATTAATGTCAATCAATTCGACATCACTGCTGAAAGTCAACGTCATTTAACTCTTTGATGTTATTGTTTACTTTTAAAACACGAATCTGAACATCAAAAGTGATTGCTTAACACAATATCAGTAAAGTATTTTGGTTCATTGTGCCGTAAAAAGCATTGTGAATTGCAAGCACATTGAGAAAATACAATTTTGCCAATCGTATTTTCCCAATAAAGTGTTTTCTAAAAAAGCTAACACAATATCCTCACGACTTAAGACTGCCTCTATCATGTCTGACCATTTGATCCCAGGTACAATTTAACTCAATACAAAAACATCACGCAGATCCACTCCAATTACAGCTAGAGCATTGGACACTAACCTATATCCTATATTGGGTTTGTGCTTAGCTGTCCCTCCGCCCTTGTACGTGCCGCCACCCAGCGCTCGTTCTTCGCCGAAGCGCGGGTACTCGCTGTGCACGCCGACTAGCGCGACGCCCGCTTCCTCGCCTCCCGCGTCCCTCCCTCCTCCCGAGTACGCCTTCATCGCGCCCGGGATCGAGAGCGTCGACACCGGCTTCCGCAGCTGAAATACACCGAAATACTCCGTCAGCAAATTGTTCAAAACCAAAAAATTGAGATTTCAATCTGGAATATACACTGTCGCATGACGTTACATTAAAATCGTACTATTGCGACTGTGTGGTTTCTAAAATGAGTTTCGTTATATTAATGTTTTGATTCAGCTCTATATTTAACAAAGTTATTTCAGTTCTCGATGTCTCAACGCATATTAATAAATGTGAAGTTCATTCAAATTCTGGAATAATATTCGTCTCTAAAACCGTTTACCAAAACTATGTAGAACAAAACCTTAAAGCTCCTCGTAAAACTTAAGGTACACGAGTTGTGTTATTTTTGAAGTCATAACCGTTTACCCTTCTTAACATAACAATGTCCGTTATCCTCTAAAACGTAAAAAGGCTGCCCTCGAGGAAATACCATCATATCCTTGACCCGAGATTAATAAAATGACGCTTTGTGGAAATGTCGAATCTACACACAAAAAAAGACTCTATTGTATTGGGAATGTCACTATCCGTATGTTCCGCTTTTAGAAGATACATTTGGTTGTACAAGGCTAAATATGTACCATATTTTAGGCACACAATTACTTCATGATTAACAAGAAATACTTACTAAGCTCCTAGGTCTCCAATTAAGTAGGCATAAAATATTTTTGGGAAATTCCGCAAACAAAATTGCATGCCTAACTCAACTCTAAGTTGGTAAGACATGTTTGTGTGTAATTAAAATTTTCTGGATACTTAAGTGTAGTAAAGGCAATGTTGGGTGAAGCAAGGACGAAAATGTGACGTGCTACAATTTGCTAAATAGCTCTTTTGACCAGCATTCTGCCGCCAGGTGTTTAATTAGATTTATTATAAGTGTGTGCATGCTGGTTCCCGCTTTGGGTTGAATGTTTTCCTGGTTTCCATTAGCCTAATATAACTTAGGCATTTTATCTGCTAATGTAACTAAAAGCTTTTATTTTGTTGGTCCTATCTTTTTGTTTCTCTTTGTTAGTTCTTTGGATGACTAGGATCTATTTCTGTATTGTCACTAACAACATTATGAAATGTCAAGATAACTCATTCAATTTCTTCTTGTTTATCAATCAGGTCAGTCGATAGGTTAGTATTCATCGAAGCGTCTATTTCCGTCATGTTACCTCAAAATATTCAAAGGTAAGGGTGACAGAGTTCTCAAATTAGTCAATCGCTCATGTGTCTAGACGACCAAATCGGCCAAGCGTGACGCCGATGTGCAGTAGCCTTAAACTAATCTCGTTGTAACACGATAAACCTGGATTATTGCGTGTAAACCAATGCTTAATTAAACTTTATGAACTTGTATGATGTATTCAAAATACGTCTAATAACGTCTGGTATGAATATTTTAATTAAAACGCTGTCCCGTGAACTGTGTAGCTTATAAAGCATGCAACATTGGCCGGTAACTGTACCTAAGTGAAAACCCTGAAAGCGTAATTCACAGTTATTAGCTTTGAGCTCTAAGTTTTTATAATTTAGTTAAAAGTACGAGTATAATAAAAAATGTTTTGTGCATATTGCAGTACTACAATTTTGTTAAAAAAGCTTGTTTTGCTTTAAAATTTTATAATAACGCGTAGGACCTTTTTAATTAGGTAATTAAAATTCAGTATGAGATTTACAGTTCAATTTAAAATTTCTGTTCATTAACTTCATTAGATACTGTTGCACGAATACTTAGGTTGCATAGGTATCATAGTTTTTTTGGGTAGGTAAATAATTATTTTTAATCTATTATGTAAATACAATTACTCTTTTTTACGATTTCTTGCAGCTTTTGATCCGTATTTCATTAATTTTTTTACGTAATACTTCAGCAGACATTATAATAATATGTCTAATGTCTAGAGCTTCAAGGAATTAGCCTTCTGGGAAATACAAGGTACGCAATTACACGCTAATTACTTATTTACATAGGTACACTAGTTAACTACCGACTGAAGAAAATTATTCACTTCTCGAAGTCAACAGTTGCTGGGCAAGCGTAATAAGCTCTCTCTGGAACGCGTTCTTAGGGGCTCCACTTTAATATCGAATAGATCTGCGGTATCACGTCGCCAATTCGGTTAAACTTGGGTGATCCGATCGTAATAGCACCATTCGTAGAAACTGTCCTCGCTAAAACTACTCGTTTACTCTTTCCTAGATGAAATATCGGAGGAAATGAAGATGGAAAAGTACATAGGTAGGTTATAGGTATGATGGCTTACTCTTTTTACTATCACCATGATTAAGGAAAAATTTCCCGAGAATACAGTTTTTGGTTTTCATAAAACATATTCTATTTTTATATCTACGAGTAAGAAAATCCATTGAGATTGGTTGATTAAAATAACGTAAATGAAGAAATGATTAACACCACTTCTTTGGTAAAACGACAATTCCACCAAAAAAAACACTAGTAACTAAATTTGGATGGCTTTGTACAAATAAACAAAACGAAATTAGAAACGTAGGAGCATAAACATAGACCGCGAATATTTTTGTCTTTATTTTTAGAGTAAGCACATTCGTTCATTCACTCATTCAACATTCATAACACGTAGCAAAACTTTTTCGTTTCCCGTCAGAACTTCTATAAACTTTTTTTGTTATTACTCATATACAAAATTTAACATTTACGCGTGTTCCCGTATTTTTGGGGACTCGTCGTAAATTATGTAAACGGACATAAGTATAGATGTTTGTCTGAAAATGAGCATAAAGATATGGTATGTACTATGTTATCTTGATCCTTAAAAAATATTTAAAGTATTTCGTGTAGGTATCTAATAGCAATAATAATTTTAGAACATATTTTTTAGCTATAGGCTTTACCTTAAGTAATAGATTAAAATTAGGTATCAATATTACTCTCATGCTGGAACTTTTATATCACTAGATATTATTAAATTGTATGTACCCTTAATATTTCTTCAAAATAAAAACCAAAACAGTCAAAATACAGAAAGTTGAAATATAATATTGTCTCTAAACTCAACGCGGTATAAATTTTTCCCAGAATTATATTATCGCTGCGCTTGAATAGGGTTGAGTTGCTCGTCTAGTCAGGTGACGACATATTGGGGATTGAAGCATGACTTGAATACAAATGTGTGGGATAGGAAATGCTGGCATAAGCGATGAGTGTTGGCAAACACTGACGAGTTTGATCCTTAAGTGAGATGTGTGAATTGAGCCGATAATTTGGCAATTGTTTCTGTTTGGGAGGTTAATTCATATCAAACGAAACATAAAATTAGTTTAAATGCATGTTTTGTTACGGCGGCGTCCTGTGTGTATACAGCAGCCAGCTGGATAACGAATAATAAGTAATATACGAATATTATGTATCAATTATTATGATATTTAAATATGTTAAGTATGTACATTGTTTGTTAAAAACAAATAATTGTTTTGGAAAAATATGATAGTTATAAAAAAGACAACATCGTTACGCACCGTCTATTTTGACCCAAGCGTTGAAAATAACTAATGTCAATTGTTTTTACTGTTCAAATTTCGGGAAGAGGTAATATTTAAACAGGAAATTAAACTTGTAATTACACAGTAAACAAGCTGTGATTAATTATTGCTATAATTTTTGGTCGTAATTTACGTTAAAATAATTTTGGCATGTTTAATTTCCATGTTCTAGCGGGAGAATACATAGTTATTGTATGGTAATGTGTTACATCAAGCGTTGTATTTACGTTTTGAGATCTTAGTGGTATGTGTTTAAATGTAATTAATTATATAGTGGGTGAGATGTGGTGGTAAGAGATTAAGGTACGGCATGGACGGTGTGACCTTCAGTTATAGAGTGATAAAGTAGAACTTTATCACTCTATAACTGAAGGTCACACCGGCTTAATAGGCTTTTAATTTCCCCACCGATTATATGGAGTTCCTTTCTGTTATCGGGTCTTTTAGTAGGTACATAATTCTGTTACGTTAAACGAGGGATATATTGCATACGGGACTAACCTTAAAATCATAAAAAAAAATCAACTGTTTCATACAAACGTACCAAAAAATGTATGGAAAAGCCGATTTTTTTTCATGATTTCAAGGTTCAACTCATTAAATCCCATTCCTCATTAAATCAAACTTGTGTCGAATCCTGAATACCCTGCTTCAATGTGTTTTTGTATTGTTACAGGTGTATTTTACCACAAACTGAAAATATATTTCTGGTTCAGAAAAATAATAAAAGAAAATCTTAGTCTATACAGAACCTGTAATATGCCTATTGGTTAAATAGAAAAGATGAGCAACCCGCTGTGAGGCTGATGATATTAGGAAAAAATACCTATGGATTTCGGAAAAGATTATTGGGATTATTGAACTATTGGAAAAATACTAGTTATAAGCCAAAAGGGAAAAGAACACCGATAAACTCGTACATAGGTAAGTTTGACTCTTGTAGTGTATTTTCTTATAATATTTAATTGCATTCAAATACCATCATGCCTATACCTACTATTAAATAAATCAACTCTCTTATACAAAAATATCCATAACATACGATAAAATGTATGGAACAGCCGATTTTTATTTTGGTAATTTCAAGGTTCGTTTCATAGTTAATCGAACTAGTATCGAATTTTGAATACCCTCCTTCAATACGTTTAACTTTACGAACCTTTTCAAAAGATACATTCCGCATGATCTTACTGGGCCAGTGGGCCCACATAAGTTAGTCAGGGCTGGCTGCTAATTTAAATTGCTAATTAGGTATATACCATAATACATAAATCAAGAAAAGACTGAAAAAGTATATTTTTGTGAAATAAAAAAGTTTATTGCCCACTTTGAACTATTTTTTTAGTGGCTGTATGTACAGTCAATTTCAATCAATTTCACGCCCGGGCAAATTAGATCACGCAGACAGTAATAAATTATAATATTTGTTATGTATTAGGTATGTCGCAAAAGGTAAACATTAATATTCTATATCGTCAACTGCTGAAACATAACCACAACGACTGGTCCTGCACTGCCCGTATCTAGAGAATCCAATTTTACAAATATTGTTATATACATAATTATATAATATATATATCTACTATTGTCCGCATCAAAATCCACGCTCAATATACAGACATCAAACGGCGATAGTCATCAACAACCTTGTACAAGGTAAGTAAGTATACATGACAACCCGTAATGATGCACACCTAACGATCGAAATAACCGAGTTTCCCCTCACTTGTCTTCAAAAGAATCAAAAGTCGATTGTCGGCGCTCCGTCACCAAATTTTCCTTGATTTCTTTATGAGTGCTCTCGCAATTTGTGAAGAAAAACAGCATAGATAGGTACTACCAAAGACACGTCTAACTTGTACCTAGTGTTTAAATTGCAATAAAGCGGTGGTGGCGACAGGTAGTTGGCTCAACGCCCAGGAGCACTTTTAAGTCTGATTTCAATAGCATTTAGTGGAGGTTAAATACAGAAGTAGGCATCAACTTTGCCTGTCGAAAATTGCTGATAAAGAAAATAGCTGTTCTTTTTTCTAAATAATAAGTCTTTCTTTTTATAAATACTGGCTACTTAACTTACTCTTCTAAGTTTGATATACTCTATACAGCTCTTCAAGTACATCATTAACCGATATATCAGTTATCACAAATGATTTATGTAGAACAACCCATGCCGAGTACGCATAAATATCTCTCTTAATATATATTTTACTTTATCAGATTTTATATAAACCACAGGCTATTAATATCGTGGTACACTGTAAATACCTTGAAACCGTCAATAGCATGGCGTTGTTACATATTTACCACGCAACCACACTCGATTGAACATGATAATCTAATTTTAGAATACTTTATGTGTATTTATTTTTATCACACACCATAATAAAGTAGGTATTTGGGTACGGAGCATGCTGCCTTCAATAATTCAAATGTAATAATTATGTTGCATTGACACGTTGGTGACAGTCTAAGAATATATGATGCACGTTATATTTCTCTGACCAAACTGCTATTTTATTTATAAAAGTATTACAAGCAAAATAATAAAGTCTGTGTAAATCAAGTTTTTTTTTTTAAGGGACGTTAATTTTGTCGAGTTGCTTTTGCACATCGCACGTTTTGTTTCTATTACAATTTAGACTAAACATAACAAAATTAATATTTCATAAATCAATGGCATCTTGCTCATATTCAGGACTGTTACAATATGTTCCGCTTCATATTCTAAAATGTTAACGCTTATTTTGCATAATAACTTTGCATAATATTTGAAACTTAATAACCACGCAACCAATTTTGTTGCTGCATTGTTCGGTCATGTTATAAGCTTGTGACGGAGTCATCCTTCTTTCATCATTTAGTGCTGGCAATCTTCCATTGCTGGCCACTTCATTCATCCCATTCTTCTAAATTCGGTTTAGATTTTAACTTTAAATTTCAAAATTAGAACATCTCATATTTTTTTGCATTGTTTCGTGATTCTTTGTCTGGTCTCCAACGACATCACTTGTGACCGCTGAACCGCTGTACTGTTATTATTTATTACCTACTACCTATTTATCGAGTGTGCAAAGCTATAAGCAAATAGTCTCTTTTTGTAACAGTTATTTTTATACCTCTGTGTAACGTTATAAAGTGCAAATATACAACCTACGTCTCGTAATATACCTCTCCAACCATCCTGCAGTGTTTTATTTCAATATCAAGATTTGTGTCTGTGGAGGCTCTCTCTCATAGCTAGCCGAGGCTGAGAGGTCAGAGGAGGGAGGCACTCCGCGACAAGCTTTTGTTTCATTAAAATTCGTTTAATATTTCCAAAGTTATGCTGGCTAAACCAAAACTGGGTAAATGAGAATTTGGTCACAGATAATAATATTCTTCCTTGTTATTATAATATTTCGCTAAAGTATGCTTTAGCAAGTTTTGACAAAATATTGCTTCAAAAAAGTGCGGATATTTTAGGAGGTGAAAGTACTCATGAATATGATCAACTTTTATTATGGGACCGACACTGAAATATGAAAAAAAAATCAGCTGTTCCATACATTTTGATCGTGTTATAGTGCATTTTTGTAGGGAACAGCTGTTTTTTTTTCATGTTTCGGTGTCGGTCCCATAATAAAAGTTGATCATATTCATGAGTACTTTCACCTCCTAAAATATCCGCACTGGTTTTCATTTTACCCTGTATAGTTGGAGCACCGCAACACTCATAATAACTAGATCAGCAAACATTATAGAATAAAATCATTGACCACTAACCAAATAGAAAACTCTTATTGCTAATCTTTATTCTCTTCTAGAAACTTATGTCAATGTTCAGCCGTGGACATATTTTGTCTGCAATGATAGATGATAGTTCTCTTCTAGAGCATCACATAGGTGGCAATAAGTTTAGAAGAGAAAGCGTGTTTTTTTACCATTACAAATCAATTGGTACAAGTAAATCAAGAAACCTCTTTTTCCACCACAAAATGGATGATGACCAAGTGATATCTATGCAAGATACGTAGCATCGTTTGGAGCTATTTCTGCTGTAATACATTACACCATAGATTAGGATCACAAGTGCTATCTATGTAAATACGTGTTCTGCATGGATGAATGATTTACGTATTTAAATGCTATTAAATGTGGACTGGTCTGGGCTAAGAATTAACCTGTCTCGTTGATGCCATTTAAAACAGGGATAATAAAGCCTGTAAAGTGTGGACGTGCTAGGTTTCACATGTACACTTATGAAATCCTAGAATAATAATAAATAATAATAAAACGGGCAAGTGCGAGTCGTACTCGCGCACCAAGTGTTCCGTATCATTTTTGAACGTATAAAGTGAAAAAAACCGGACCGCATAAGTAAGTTTGTTTGTGAAGGAATGTTGATGATTTTGAAGAAAACTGTACTAGTTAGGAACATCGTTTTATTTTTGGTACAATATTTGAGTCTATTTATATCAGCTCTAATTATTTCAGATTGTTCACTCCGCAAACTTCGGAGATAAGGTGGGGGAATGGTATTTTTTCAGACATCTTTCATCATATGTCGAAAACTGTAAGACATAAAATAAAATGAATATATATTTTGAAATGTGCAGATCAAGTCCTTTCATATGATATGCCATTTGACCTAGTAACGCCACTTTAAAATTTCTGACCCCCACTCCGGCCCCTTTTGCAATGAAAATAAAAATATTTTTTGACTTTTTTCATTTGCAATAAAGTTGAACAAGCATTCTTTATAATTGTCCCAAATTTCAAGTCGATAGCATAAGTAGTTGCTGAAATAAGCAGGTGTGACAGACAGACAGACAGACAGACAGACAGATAGACAGACAGACGAAGTCGCACCATAAGGGTCCTTTTTTACCGTTTTGGTACGGAACCCTAAAAATATATTGTTTGCGGTTACCGGCTTTATTACGCTACTCAATAATTAGACAATGTTTGCGGTAGGCTACATAAGGGCTTTAATTTAGTCACAGCAAATGCTGAAGAAACAATCTAAAACCCAAAATGGTACAAAGCTCGAGTAATTTTGTTCACGTCAACAAAGGAACATAATGTAGGTCCTGCAACAATACACGTGGTAAATGAACGCCTAATTGATGTACGGACCTAAAGTTACAATAAATACGTTTAATAACACAAACGTCAAAGGAAATGGGTAATTACGTATTACTTTTTTATGAAGCCTGCCTCGAGTTTGAATAGATCGATAATGACGAAAATAGGCTAGCATAGGTACTAACAGAAGTTGGACTGCAAATGTCAGATGTTTTGCCTTTTGTTGATTATTGCACGTGGCATGCCGCACGTGAGCGAGGCTTTCGAAATGCGATGCATTCCTGTCCGTAATTCGGTTCTATTTAGGTTATGGACGCAGGTATGTATATAGGTGGGGTCTGAAATGATTAGTGTAGCTGTAGGGTATGTGGTTAGATTATACGGCAGTGGTACATGAGAGACTAGCTCAAATACAGGGATATTTAGTTACGGGAGAGTGGTGGGTCGACTTATACTAGCAGTACCTATTACCGATTCATGAATAGGCAATCATATTTTATCGGTAATCCTTAGCTAAATTAAAATATTATTATGTTAGTGAGTATTCATGAAGTAAACATGATAATTTGTTAAAATAATGTTATGATTAACTTTGACGTCCTTAGATATTGAATAATGGATAGAGGGGTGGGAAACTACTTGTGTAAGTTGTTATAAAATAATGTATTTGTTTTTGAACTCACAGTGTTCGACATAGTTTAATATTAGTTTTTACATGATGCTGAAATCAAAAACCTTTTGTTTTTGTCTATTAGTTGATATAGCACAATACGTAATACGTAGGTATTAAATGTGCGAAGTACCGTACTTTGTTTTAATCAAAACTTCATGAAACACGTGTTTATATAAAGATTTCATGCTGAAATTGGATGTAAGTCTTCGTGAATTTACAAGGCGATTTGTATTCCAAAATTTCCACACCAAAATTTGGATGCAACGCGGAATATGAATGGGAAGAAGCCTATAACCATAAGAGCTTTTGTGACCAACGTACCCTGTTTCACTGTGCTCTGAAAATGGAACCCGAATGCTTATTGCTTATACGCATATTGGACGCATAATATTATGTATATTTTGATTTCGAACGAGGTTGGAGTTTATTATACAGGGTGTCCCATGGCTATGCCACATGGAGGGAAAGTAGTTTAAATATTTGAGATACATAAAGTACTTTCCCTCCATGTGGCATAGCCGTGGGACAACCTGTATTATACCATCAAAGTTTTACGGTACAGAAAATGTCGCTCATAAAGCATTTCCTGTTTGTCAAAGGCAAACTATAATATCTAACTACAGGAAGGTTAGTTCATAAGTTACAAGTCGTTACTTCACGTGACTTCAGAAAGTACAACAACCACGTACGGAATATAAAATATGAATCAGCCAGTCCTTCAATTCCAACCAATTACCTAATGAAAGAAATATTACCAATACGGCAATACCCCCTTCACTTATAATTGGTTTGGGTTAATTGACTGCTCAAACTTTCAGGACCGTTCGACGTTTTGATACAAAAGTTTCAAGGAAAAGTGGTTGTTTACGAAACCTTAATTATGGTTGATGTCATCCATCCTTGTCTGATTTTACCCAACATTGATCATAGTACCCACTCCGAGACCCAAGTGGATGATGGATGAGTGAATTTGGTGCTTTCACATTATTCGCGAGTCTAGTACTACGTGAAAGGTCGTGAGCACATCTAAAGTACTCCCGAAAAAGTTTTTTTGTAAAGAATCTATTCATATTATGATTTTGTGAGTGAAGGAACTAGCGTGTTCGTTCGTACTTCGAATTTTTCAAAGCAAAATTCAATGTCAAAGGACATTTTTAGCCTCGAGTAAAGCATTAAAAATTCAAACGGAAGAGTGTATTTAAGGATCGAATCAATAGCATTAAAAATGTAGGTTTGCGCTCGCATTACCTCCCATGTTTGTGGAATGTTTAAAAATAGACTGAATATTTCAAAGCAATCGATATGAACGTCTAACATAAGTCAAGGTTAATTAGCTCCCGGGAGAAATATCAGATCGCAAAATATCAAGAATTTTAAATATCAGATTTCAGTAACTTAAATACCTATGCGTGGAAATGGAATAAATAATTAAATTACCGTTTATGAATTGCTGATACTCGGATCGTGTGGTCAATAGTGCTGGTGATACAATTTTGAAAACATCATAATGTTAAATTAGAAAGCTTTAAACTTTAACAATACTAAGTAGATATACGAAATTAGTTTGCTAAACGGAAACAAAGTTGTCTTGTGATCTTGCATAAGAATTATAAATCAGTGTAAATAACATATAATACATAAATAGAAAACAACAAATTAGAATTTCGACAGTTTTATTGTTCTGTACATAAGGATTTTCCTTTTCCTCATGAAGAATTTATTGATTCCTTTATAATACGAACATAGCAGAATTATTTGGACCATTAGAATCTAATTGTCAATAAGGGCAAAACGTGACCTAGTCAAGTGTAAAATTGAAATTATACCTACCACTTACCTAGGGAATTTTCAGTTGAATTACTTGTAAAATTTTGAGGTAGTAATAAGAATGATGATATTGGATGGATGGTAAAATGATGATACTCTTTGAGGACACTGCCAAGCGCAACAAAACTAATTAGGTTTCATAGATTTTTTACAACCAATACATTTATAATTTACTGTCGCTCTAATTTAAGATTTTGCCTAGATTTTAAATGGGTATTTATAAAATATCTGTAACATGAAGAAGATACAAACCATGTGCTAGAAATATTGACACAATAATATTAAAATATCTATAAACGTCATAGAAAACTTTCATTATCACTACGTAATATGAATGGCACAATATTTTATCAAAATTCGGTAGTAGCCTAAAAGGAATACAATAATCTGATGTGATTTAAAATTATTGGTTAAAGACAATACAGCTTACGGACAAATGCATCACCTGTAATTTTACATTATAAATCATCAATCTAGCTCAGTGTGACTACGCAACTCTGAAGACGGACGGACATTGAACCTATATGTCCTTCCTGGTATTTCCAAATGTCCAATAAATCAAAGGGAATCCAATAATCCCGCTTTGAAACCAGGCACGTATAATAGTTGAACGTGTTTATTACAATGAATGCTCATTTTTGTTTCACGAACATTTCTGGACATGGTTTTGGCATTGTACCTATTTTAATACAAGTACAACTTTTTGCCTTTTTTCTACCTTATAAATATGTTACATAGCAATAAAAAACTAGTATTTGCATAAGAAAATATTACCATTTTATTATTAAACATATAAGAGATTTCAAAAACAACTGATGCGGGCGGGAGTAGAACCCGCAACCTCTGCCGCACCATGGTTACCATTTATCAATGAAATAGATTATTTCATGAATTATGGATATTATTGCAAAAATATGTAGGTAGGTAGTTCAATATAATCAATGAAAGATTTATAAAGTCAGTTCCCGTCTCTGAGGGCCATTCATCTGTGAATATCATGCCTGCAATTTGAGAATGAGAATTATTCGACCTTATTATTAGACTACGGTAAACCCAGCGATTTATCCTGAGTGGAATAATAAAAAGAGCAAATGACAATAGGTATATTAAAAAATTTAAGACCCTTTTCATGACTTAAAACAGAATACATTATGGAAGTCCGAACATCCCTGGTACGACAAAACTGAAGCGCAATCAAGGAAGATCGAATACACGCTGGCGTTTGGTTTAAAAAAACTGTAACTCGACTCCACTCAAGTACCTACGAATCACGCTAGTGCGACACAAGATCGACACCACTGTAGTTCGAAAGAACACGTTGTGTCTGTTGAAAGTAATGCCAAATATGATCGGCTGATCGTATCTGGCACTAGCCGGTCATTACCACGGCTCGTGCATTGCGTTTACCTACGCGTCACCGTTTTAACCTACGCGGTCTTTCAACTAACAGCTTTTCTTTTTGCAGGGGGCTTTGTCTCCCAAATCCCCGGGCGGTTGCTGCGCCCTCACCCCCCTTGGATACCGTCCAGGATGTCTTGTTGATGTAATTTCACATTTGACTGGAGTCGAGCTGCAGTTCTTCTCACCAGCGCCAGCGTGCATTCGATCTTCCGTAGTTCGCGCTACAGTTTTGTCGCACCAGCGATATTCGCATTTAGTAGCCTGTCGTGTTCCCATAATGCATTGTTATAAATCGGTCAATACACTCTATTGTTAATCATGTTTCCTAATAGTGCATTGTAGAGTTTGGCTTGATGAATTTTCCCTGGAAGTAGAAGAGATGTGTAATACACTCACATTTCGCCAGGTAAAGTATGTCCCGTGTAGGTGTAATTATTATATTGCCATTTACTGGACACAGTTGCAAACTTCTCACTGCTACTGAGCGTTTTATGACAAGAACACTCAGTAACAACTTGCCTAACCAAGGAATCGAACCCGGGACCTCATGATAACAAAAGCCGCATTAGTATAAATATCTTTTATGTGTAAGTAGGTACTATTTTGTGTGACAGTATTAAATTCTCCAGTGTGATATCAAAAGATCCTAGATTGTACCCAATTACACACCAATTACCTAAGCAGTTTACAGCTACGAAGTATATCATATAAATAATCAAGTATGTAGGTAAGTACCTAAATAATAATAATCATAGTAAAGTGCTACGAACCGTAAAATTGTTCGTTTAGTTTGTTACTTAAATTTATAATGGCCAATACAACCCTTTTCTCTTGGACATGGGTCGATCTGTGACATAAAATATTAATAAACATTCAAATTGACATTTTATGTCTATTAATATACCAACATAATTTGATTTACTTGGGTCACTGAAAATTTATGGAATTCACGGGTCATAATTTATAACCCGGGCATCGTAAAAGATGTACGACAGATTTCTTTGAAACCAACGCAGTAACGTTAGCCCTGCCTATCTGTATTTTTTGGCATTTAGTTATCACATAACTTCACAAAATGTTACCTAATATTGCTGCGCTGCCATCACTGTTGATCATGTCAAAAAAATAAATCAGAAAAAAAGCAAAATACGTGGTTTGGTTATTACAAGCATTGGTAATCCTACTTCCATCCATTCTCAAATTGACACCGAAAACCATATTGAATCCGCAAATACGATGCCCATAAAATACCTCGATCCCAACCCTATTATTTATCAACAAAGGTTCGTTGTATACCGATGTAGGTGTATCAATACGGGCCACAGGAGCAAATATCATAAATCAGCCAACAAATAATGTCCGATAGTGTCCATCCTAGCAACGCCCAGATAGCTCGTAAACTGGGATACAGTCGCAAAATATGTTGGTATGGACCATTCACTTGGAGTTGTGTCGTTTTTACCCTGAAATAAACGAATGAGGATAAGGAGGATATTACGACATAAATTTTATTTTTACACCACCTGGGACACATGTAGTGATACAACAAGGATTGATAAGGGGTATTAGGTCGGTAGCCCAGGATGAAGGAGTTGACAAAATAGATCCAAAATAATAGCGTAAAGATAAGTCAGACCCTAGTCATAAACTATTGGAATTGGAAATACTGTGGTTTGTAGCATAAATACCCGATGAAACAGCTTCTACTGAAACGCAATCGTCAATTTCCTTAAGTTTTCGCACCATTTGAAATGCTCAAGAAATCGGCTCTCTTCTGTATGAAAAGTGAATATTTTGGGAGTAAACAAAGTTATAAATCACGTCTACGACGCCAAGGATCTGTGCAACATGGCAAAAAATGAGAAGCTAGTGAGCCGGTAGATTACCTTCTTTCTTATTGGCAATGATTCTCGATAGAAGATAAATGGTGAAGACAATGTTAACAATTGATTGGAAATATCTAGTGAAGCAGATGCCAGATCAAACTCTTCGTAGATATTCCAAGTGACAAACAAGGAAAGGGATAAGAAGGATTCTCTCAAACAAGGAAAGGAAGTGTGTAAATTCAATAAAAAAACAATGACTCTATTTACAATGGAAACTTGAAAAAAAAAAACATAATTATCTAGTTACTGCAATTATCTTCAACAAAATTGTGCAAACTTTTAGTAAACTACCACTTATATTTTTTAACCAATGCCAATATTTTGGAATGACGCCAATTCGATATAATGGTTTTATATTTTAAAGGAAATAAAAAATTGCTTAATTTCAATTTGATGCTTCAGTTACCTACTACAATAAAACGAATATTTCACTAAGGAAATATATTATTTTACGATTTAATTTGACAAAATATCCACGAAGTAACATTTCAACGCTATAAATTACTTTAATAAAACATTTTGGGTGATTAATCAAGTTAAATTTTCAATATTATCTTTCTGAATTGTATTTCGAAATCATTCTTGTGATTCAAATGACTTAATAAGTACTTAGTTATAATGGAAATCATGTTAAATGTTGAAATCCTATATTTAGCCTTTATCATTCAGATTTTTTTCCTCTCTATTATCTCCACCTACGTGATAAATGGTTAGATTAATAAATCAATATTCTACCTCAAAATACCAGTAGTTACAGAGTACGATTATCAGCCTCTGGCCCCTTCCACGAACTCGAGCTATCTATTCGATATGTATCTTCTCCAACTTTGATTTATGTGTTCTTCAGAAGTTTATCCACATATATCTTATCAGATTGGTACTTCTATTTAATTTTAAGTTTGCCCTACCACCGGCGGCTTAAAATTTCAAAAAGCATTCGAACTTTCTCGGCCATTTATTGCAAAATTTGTTTTTTCCTTTAGTATTTCTAGGTAATATTGTTTTCCTCTTTTCCAAGAAATGTATTGTTAATGGTCACGTTATTCACGTTAACGATGTTTGGGTTCACTATGTCGAACAAAGGACATAATTATAATCGGGAACTAATTTTTTGAGCTGTTATTTAAATATTCGAGATGTTATTATGATTAGTTGAAAAACATATTGAGCAGTTATTTAATTTAATGGCGGTTGATTAATTATTGCGACAGTAAAACATGGACAGTAATAAAAAAACAATTAGTCGGTTATTTTATCATACAATATCAATTCTAAAAATAATTGGGCAGTCCAATAACTGAATGAGCGGTAAAAATGATGGAATGAGCGGTTCGATAAATAGTTCGGCAGGTACTAAGCAAATTCTATGTCATTTTAATAACATAAGTATGTTTCGAATTACGAATCATTTGAGCAACATACCTAATTAGAGTCCATGAGCGAGCGAAGCGAGCTCGGGAACTTGGACACCCCGACACGGACAGGTTAGGTTCGAAGGGGTTGACGGGGGCTTCGTTCGCTCGCTTTGCTTGCTCACTAAAGCCCCCGTCAACCCCTTCGTGTTAGGTTACTTTTAACCTTGCAGACAGAAATAGGAGCCCCGCTACGCGGGGCTCCGTCGACCATCCTCCTCCTTCTTGTAAGTCCAAGAGCGAGCGAATCGAGCTCGGAAAGTTGCGGCACCCCGACATGGATAGGTTAGGTTCGAAGGGGTTGACGGGGGCTTCAGTGAGCGAGCAAAGCGAGCGAACGAAGCCCCCGTCAACCCCTTCGTGTTAGGTTACTTTTAACCTTACAGACAGAAATAGGAGCCCCGTCGACGACCTCCCTCCCCCTTGTAAGTCCAAAAAAATTGACACTGTACTGATTTATTACTGCCCACACGTAACCGCTCGTTCAATATTTTTTACCGCCCATTTAATTATTTTCCTGCTGAATTATATATTCACTGATCCATTTCATTATTTTGTTATTAATTACTCATTTTTGTTTACTTTACTGCTTAGTTTTATCTGCTGAACTAGTTATTAAACGTGCCATTTATAATTTTTAACTTACCAAAACTGCTATTTACAATACAACTGCCTCTTTAAATCAGTGCCATTATTATCTCGTCTGATATATGATGCTGATGATGAATAACGTATGATCCCGAATTAATAGCGAGAGGGTTTTAATTACAGTTATTAGGTCTTTGATTACAGGCCTTTAAAAAAATATGATAATGTGACGATTTCTTATCAAACTACTATACTAAGCCAATTATAATTTACGTAACAAAATTGAAATAAAGTTTAGCAGTACCTAACTAAAATAATCTACCAGATAATAATAGGCCATGGACTTATAAAAAAGGCTTTCTTATACGTCCATGTAAATAAGCATTTATTATTTTCAGTGACACTATCGGCATACACGAATTTAATAAATTACATGGTTACTACAAATGATTTATTCGAAAAAAATGCTTCAAGTTGTGTTTTAATCTATTATAAAAGCTTTAAATATTTAAAAAACTCAAATTTTATTTCAAAATAGACTGCATAATTATATCTTGAATATTTTCAGTTTTGAATATTTTAATAGTTAAATAAAAAACTACGTAAACTTAAAAAAATCCTAGCATAAACTTAAAGAATGTGTGTTAGCATCTCTCGTATTTCAAAGCAAAGTTGTAATAAAAATAGCAGACACGACGGGGATTCTTCAAAACAAACAAAATCTTCTCGGTCCAATTTTTCATAAAAGCTTTGAAATGTTAGCGTTTAATCAAACTGCATTAAAGCGTTGAGCGCTAAGTTTTTCTGCCAACACTGTTTGTCTGGTTTAACGAAGCGTGACAGTAGCCATATCAATGTAAGGTTTTTTATTATCTAAAACATTTACTCGCTTTTTACCCGACTGCGCCAGAAGAAGGGTTATGTTTTTCAAGTGTATATATGTATGTATGTATGTTTGTATGTATGTATATTTCTTTGGCACGCTCTGTAGCCTAAACGGCTTGATAGATTTTAGCTTGAGAGGTGTCGTTAGATTCGTCTTAATTGCGAGAGTGACACTGGATATATCAAAATTATAAAAAAATAAAATGGCCGATGTTTGACGTCTTCAAAAAGTTTGTATTCCTCAAAATTTATCGAGTGGGGTATCAAAATGAAGGGCTTGAAAAGACGATTACGAAAACATATATAAATACTTTAAAAACTAAAAAGAGAAAAATAAAAATAGTAAATTAAAAATTTTAAAAACCAAATAATTGCCACCAACTGAATCAGACTGCTTGAAAAGTGCTCTTGTTTTGAACATTTTAGTTGTTTTTTTTGGCAGTCGGGTTTTTTAAATTTTTATTAAATTTAAATATTTTTATTAGATGTTTGCATTGCCAGATGTTTACATAACACGAACTGTGCCTCGCGATTTCACCCCGTTGCTCGGCTTCTAAGGGTCATAGTGTGATATTAACTAGCTTATACTGTTTCTCATGAATTTGGCTATCATATACAAAAAGATTTTTTCGAATCCGACTGCAGGTATTCTATACAATCCTTAGGAATTGTTTAGGTACATTACCTAGGTAAAAAGTAATGTCTAATAATATTCATAATATTTCATACATTGCCGGCCCAGGTATTTTATACACTGCCCAGGTATTCTATAGAATACCTGAATTATACAGATTGCCGGTAACATTTGTATATTTTAATGGATTTAAAATTTTCAATACGTTTACCAAAATTCTGAAAGGCGAAGAACCGGTTGTTCTGGTGGAACTTGCCTCTTCGGCTTATGTTCAGTGTAATACGCTGGGCTGAATTGGTAGATTGAGACAAAAACTCTACTAAAAGGCCTTTACCTCATACTTTCTTGGTGCCCAATAGCACTTTACGTTGTGACTTTCAATATGTCGTTTGGCCATTTAGGCCCAGGTGTACTTTATGCTTCGTTCAAACGAGGGCTCTGGGAGTTTTCTTTCCTATAAACATGACAAACAACTTCAATATTTATAACGATTACTTCATGTGGCTCTCTACAAACTATTCAATTTTGAACACTAAGCTGGAACGTTTTAATTGCAGGCAATATAAACTTTGTACGTAAACCAAACTCCTCGCTACTTGCATAGTTTATGCATTGTGTACTTAACTCAAACACAACTTGAATGATTTTGTGTTTGGTATTGTTCAATTAATATGTCACTGTGGTACTTCGACTAAAATAATTTACATAATCGAAATATATGACATTGCCAGAATGTAATAACATTCTGGCAATGTCATATATTTCGATATAGCCGCACCTACTTAATAAAGTAGGTGCGGCTAAATCTGTTAGGTACAAGATCTTGTCATCAGCAGCTCATTTTAAACTATCCAATAGTGACAATTTGGACGATGCCGATGTATGGTTAAATTGTTCAGATGCCAAAAGTTTTGCTTACGTAAATAATATGGTAAATGGTCTAAGCGTACATACAAGGTTCCATACATACATTTTGAGCCAAACATACATTTAAATCGAACGTCACCTCGAATTCTAAATTCAATACGTTACTGGATACTAGGTACTGCATGTCATCGAGCGGTTTCTATTTTTGGTAACTCGCCAAGCCTGTTTCTTTTTTTGGCAAGATTCTAGTGGTCGTTACCCTTACTACTCAAAATATTTCAAGCTATCGTATACCTATTAGTTACCTTAGGCTAAGTTACTAGGCAAGGAAGTATTTTTGTAAGATAGGTATTTTTGTAAGACCATGCCTAAAATGGGGTCGTGGCTAAATATCAGCCGCGCTGAAGTCTGACAACTGGTCCAACTTTCGAATATCGGTATTACCCAGTAAGTTATGCAGATCAGATGGAAGTTACTCCATGTAAAGTACAGATATGCAGCCGCATCATGATAGAGTCACTCCAACCTAGTTGGGAAAAGGCTAGGAAAAGGCAATATATTTTGTTTTTTAGTGTGCTAAAATATGACAAGTAGGCTTCACTATAAATATCTATCTTCTTCTATTTTTACGGTTAGATTCACGGTACCATCTCCTTCTTGCAACGTAGTAATTATAATTTTAATAATTCATTGTACAGCCAGAGCATAATATTTTAACTACCAAAGTTATAGTAGGTACCTAAATCTTATGTTAAGCACCTAATAATGGTCGGCCAGGTATTGGAATTTAGTTTAATGTGACTTAGCCTCAACGATGCTCCAAACTAAAATTCATTTGAATGTTGTTCATTCAGCTTAATTTTGTCCCGAACATTTTGACAACGAGTTTATGTTAATTAGGTCCTGCACACGAACTAATCTGACCTGATTTCTTTGATGTCATTTTCACACCTGTAGTAGTGATTTGGGTTTTTGGAGCAGTGTTCATTAGCAAATTGTCTAGGTTACCAACTGGTAGAAATATTTTTACAAGCTAGGTATCTGTTTTTATTTAATAAGTAGGAAAAATAAAAAGTTTATCAAATAATTTTATTGTATCTGGTGCAATATTAATTTTATTTATATTCCTTTTCTTTTTTTTTGCATTGCACTTTTTCCGAATTCTCTAGGTTTGTAATTATGAACATTTACCTTCCCATATCATATTTGCATAAATTATTTTCTTAACATATTTTCTAGATTTATAAATATTAATTTTATTTTACAGGTATATAAAAGAAATCATTTAAAAATCATAGCAGTGATAGCCTAGTGGTCTAACCATGTGCCTCCCACGGCGAATGGTTCGAGTTCGATCCCGAGGCACGCACCGCTGACTTTTCGAAGTCATGTGCGTATTAGAAATTAATTATCACTTGCTTTAACGGTGAAGGAAAACATCGTGAGGAAACCGGCATGTCCTAGAACCAAAAATTTGAAGACATGTAACGTCCACCAACCCGCACTGGGCCCGCGTGGTGGACTACGGCCCACTCCCTCTCACAGAGAGGAGGCCTGTGTCCCAGCAGTGGGAACATTATAGGCCGATTATGCTATTATTTAAAAATCATATAATAAATCAGCCCACCGGTGCACGGTGTCGGAAACAGGATTTGTGCCACTGCGCACCGATGCACGGCAGTTAGGGATCCAGAGGGAGGAATCTCAGAACCGTACCGTTCTTTTACTACATATATATATTGTTTTCTTATATCCCCGCCATTGCAAGGTAAATGCCCTTCACTTTTATAATTATGTTTTTTAATACTTTTAGTAAAATATTTAAACCTATTTTAGGTGAAAGCTCCGATTTAGGTTCATTAAATGGATAAATTATTCTACCCGAGACATAGCAACTTTTAATAAAGTTACGTCTGACATTCTATGCGAATGAGATTAAAATCCAATTTAATGTTTCATTTCAAACGTTATCCTTGCTCGTTATCTCTGCGGCAGACGTATTACTTTGTCTGCAATTCAATGATTAAAAAATAATCTTTCTCTATTAAATGGACTTTAGTTTTTAATCAAACTCTGTTGACCTGACATTAAAACCTAGGTGGTAGTATTCGGCAAATGCATATAATGTATGTCCATATATTCATGTCCAGTGTGTCTGATGCTTATCGCACTGTGAAATATGTTTGAGGAGATTTAGGAAAATTTAGGGCGACATTTTAATAGAATGTTTCTACTTCTAGAGCGGACATATCAAATGCATTACGGTGCAGTGTTTCCTACTTCATCTTTTAGCGCTTAAGGTTGAAAATCCTACTAATATTATAAAAGTGAATGTTTGTGAGGATGTATAGATGTATGGATGTTTGTTACTCTTTCACGCAAAAACTACTGAACGGATTTTGATGAAACTTTAAAGTAATATAGCTTATACATCAGAATAACACATAGGCTACTTTTTATCCCAAAACGCGGGTGAAGCCGCGGGCGGAAGCTACTATATAATAATTATTTCCTATAATAACCAACAGTGACTTCACTTGAATCTTATTTTTTATAGGTACCAACTTGAAATGAAAGTATGCAGAATAGTACCAACTACTGCAATGAACAGTATTTTTGAATCTGTGTATATAGCTGCTACCTGTATACATAGCTTGTCCAATTGATGTATCTGTTTAGTATAAATCCTGTAGTTGTTTTTCCCCCATTGTCAATAGACATTAAAATTGTGTATTCTCAAACAGGCCTCTTAAGAAATTCATTCATTCACATTCATTTATTTTTTTAGGGTACAACTTGATGCCAGATAATTTTCATCACGCGATTATTTCGTTCTTCGAATCAGAAGTTCAGACAATGTAACAGTATATTCAGTATTTATAAATGTTTCATAAACGTGTGATTTTTTTCAAACCTACAAACATGAAGCATTTCGAATGTGAAACTTTATATCGGTCTAAAAACATTTGGGTATATTTGAAAAGATAAGTTTTCCCGTTATTCACATCAACTTATATTTAATTCACGAAACTTTTACATAAAGGGGGTACTACATAGATACCTATTAATGAAATGACAACTGCGTTAAATCACAATTTATTTTGGCCTGTTATCTTTGTCAGTAATTACTGCAGCGAGGTCATTGGCTTAGAAACACGTCTGTACAAAAATAGCTTTTATTTTGCAAGAGATATGGTTTAATTCTCTTTTTATGTTTTATGTTGTGCGTGACCAGAAAACGCCCATGTCATTTTTGTCATGGGTGCGGACCACTCTAACGATGAGACCTGAATACAAGGAAGATTTTTAATTTTAACACTGAAAATGGACATAAAATGTTTTATTATTATACAGGTAAACGCTATTATGACGACAAAACTCTTGATTAAGTTAATTGACAGGCGTTAAAGAGTACCTACATGAAAATACAGTTCATAATGATGAATTTATTGAGCTAATAATAATATGTTTGAGTAGGTATTTATATACTACTTAGCTAAGATTGTCTCAACAAAAAATACCTAATAACTTTATGTGTGAGGAAGTCGGTTAAAAATATTATATGACAGGTATGTTTTACTTATGAATAATTTGATGTAATTGTTAATTTGAAATAACTTTTCTTTTTTATAAACCCCACCTTATATCCATTAAGCTCAAATAGGTAATTATGCGAATCTTGACAATTATGATAAAATGTTCCGTCAAAGCGTTCAAACAAAATTTTCATCATTCAATAAGATACAGTCAAAACTCTTAACCGGTCAAAACTAGTTTTGACTGCAAAAAGCAGTTAAAACTACTTTTGACCAAAGACGTTGGTCAAAAATAGTTTTAAATTAAAAAATATCGGTTAAAAGTGGTTTTGACCAAGAGTATTAGTCAAAATTACTTTTGACCTGGGAGTATGTTTTATTAAAAAGTGTGTAAATAGCATCCAATCTATAGTTTTTCTCAATGTATTCCGCCAGAAAACTCACTTTGTCTCCCCTTCGCTTTACTCTTAAAAAACTTTGTAATAACACTCTAGCGGTGCGATATAATCTAACCACAAGCAGTCGGGAAGCACTGCAGATTCTGATTATCGTGTATTTTCGACTTTTCGACCTATTGTTGTTTATTAGCATCTCCGAGCAAAAGTAGTTTTGACTGCAGGCTTTAGTCAAAAGTAGTTACGACTGATATTTCAGTCAAAACTAGTATTGAATTTTCTTTATTCAAAAGTAGTTTTGACGGGTTAGGAGTTATGACTGTGACTTATACACAGAAGGAAAAAATACGTCCGCGGCTCCGGATATATGCAGGACACCAGTGCTCACAAAGTTTTTAACTCTAGATGGATGCAATTCCTTAGTCGCCTCATAAAAACCTCAGGGGAAATTGATGAGAGCACCGCTACGAAGAATGATATTACTACACGGTAACTGAGAAGCAGGATATTAATTATCTCAGAAGCAGAGATCATACATTTTAATTTTCATTCAATACTAATACTTTGCCCGTGCGCGTGACCTACAGGTACCTACTATATTTTTACCTGATAAAAAGCTGCCTATGGCATTTAGGAATTATGTAACTTCCTATTAGTAAAATATTTAAATATTTAACCTTAAATCACTCCCACAATGAAGACAAATCTAACGACACCTTGTTTGTTGAAATCTATTAAGCCGTTTAAGCTACACATCCTGCCAAAGAAATAGACATACAAACATACATGTGAATATTTGGAAAACATTGCCCTCTTTCTGGGGCAGTCGGGTAAAAACCAAATAAAATAGTTACATAACCTGACCCACATTAATCTATCTAAAACACTCATTGGCGTCGCATACATAAAATATTTAATACCTAAGCGCCTTTTGAAATATGTATGTGTGCATGAAATAACTACGCATAAATCAATACTTCCTAGTTTGTCGCCTATACAACGTCACGTCATGTGACATGTGACGTCATGCTTTTGACTTATTAATGGCCAAGATAATGACTAGCCGAGTCTTGATGTTATGACAGTTATATGATAACGAAAAGCTATATTTGTAGTTTCAGTTAACTTTTATCTGTGTATGAAATCAGAAGAAGATGACCTTCATATTCTTACATTTGATTCACAACAAACTTGCGTATAGTGGCGTGATGCATCAGTTATACATCAGAAGTCTATCGGTTCCTTAATATTATATTTTATACTAGCACTTCGCCCGCGACTTCGTCCGCGTGCCCCACAGAAACTGTGCATTTTTTCGAGATAAAAAGCCTAAAGCCTATGTTACTCAGTGATAATGTAGCTTTCTATTAGTGAAAGAATTTTTAAAATCGGTTCAGTAGTTTCGGAGCCTATTCGATACAAACAAACAAAAAAATCTTTCCTCTTTATAATATTAGTATAGAAGTATAGATGAAGGTGTGCACACTATTCTGACGTGATGACGTGACATAATGCATCCACATAGTGTGCACATTTTCATACAAAATGTATGACGCTGATATGCTGCTTCTGATGTACCTACCTACTTACTGATGCATCACGACACGACACGTAACTGTAGTGTGACCGTGTGAATCAAGCGTTAATTATTTTGTGAATACGTCCTCGACCTCAGCGCAATCTCACGAAAACAAAATCGTCGGATTTTGTTTGAATAAGGAATACGTCAAGTCAAGGACGTTTTCAAGAAACCACTAGGTACGAAATAGGGTAATTACTTAACTACCCCAAATGAAATCTGTTAATTGTGATATCTTTATTCACAAAGTAAATAAATACAGAGAGCTGGCTTCATTTAACGAGCGAAAAGGCACGCACACATAGACACGCGTTTTTCGTACAGCGAGTGCAAGTGCACTTGCGACTGGCATTGATATTTGAGATATAAAAGCTAAGTTCACCGATAAAGATAAGAGACCGCCGCGTACGTACGTACGGCGATCCCTCGTCTATATGTGCGTGAGCTTGTTAACGCTCGTTGTACGATGCCAGCCTTCTGTAGCCTCAATTTATCTATATTACAAAATTCGTACCTACCTATTTAGGTACATACTCCAAAAATACCTCGAAATACTCAAGAAGTTTATTAACCTCGTGTTTTGAAATAATTTAAAATGAAAATATGATTAGTATGATAATTAAATACTTAATTAAATATATTCAAATTTAATGTTTGAGACTTTGAACTTAACATGTACATCAAACCGCAAAAATTTGGTTAGCTTAAAGCTTGTGGAATTTAGGCAACATTTAATAACATAAAACCAAAACTGACGTGTACCAAAAAGAGGTCTAAGCTTACTGTTCCTTTGAGAGAAATGGAGTTAGCGTTTGGTGATTAATAATAGGATAAAAAGATAGAATAATGTTTTTAATTTCCCAAAATATCTATGTCATATACCTATTCTTATCCGGATATCAAACTATATATTTGTAAAACATTAAAATCGGTTTGATACTATAGACATATAAGTTTCCAAAGAGTTTAGAAATTCTAACTCTGTGATACTGTTTTTAAGTATCGTTTATTCATTTTAGGCGGCTTCCAATGGTCAGTGGTTTTAGAATAAAACAGTCGAGCTCAGACGGTAACCCATGGGAAGTAGGCAGTCTTTGGTAACGCAAACGCGTCCGTAGCGGTGCGTCGGTATTCGGTATCCACTGCGAGTCAGTAACTTCAAAGGTGTGATGCAGCCCGACTCATAGCGAATAAAATACACTGCTATGGACGCGCCTGCGTTACCATAGACGTGCCTATTTTCCATAGTCTGCGGTTCAAGCTCGTCTGTACTAATCCGTAAAACGACGCTCTTCACTGACCATGTGAAGAGCGTCGATGCGGTCCGTGGCTGTCTGTGATCGTCAGCTATGTGTGTGTGTGCGGTATGATCCATAAGATCTTTAACCGTGGGAAGCCACCTTAATACATATATTTTTTACACTTGAATATTACCTACTTTTTTATAAATATATAAAAAAGTAGCCCACGGGTATCAGAAGCAGGGTCCAAATAGTTATTATCATTTTTATTTAAATTACGAACAACTAAAACTGTAAAGACAAGATACAAGACTGAAATTTTCAGAATTTACTTGTCAAGCGAAGTGGGTCAAACACTCTCAACTTATTATGCAAGGACTTGACTTCAATGGTATTCTGGGTCGCGCTAGCTATAATATTCTAATTATGTCATCAACAGTTTTCATTTTTCATAACAAAATATATTTACATAAACATACATTCATGCCTGTTTTGGCTAAAGTGGTAGGCAGAGTAGTGTACCTACGTGTAGTACACCCACATTCCGCCCACGTATATTATACGCCCCCATTATCTTTAATCTTATATACGGTTAATTTTCGTTGATTTTGGAGCCGAAAAGCCATTATACTTTTCATTGTAAATAATTTCTAGTATGGAACCAACCCTTAAATTCGTGAATCCAGATTTTCCTAAAAAAAAACTGATAAAATAAATTAACTTTGGACCTCATGCTTAGCAGTCATGTTCGCTAACACCTGATCATTATGAAGCAATCAAGTAAATCAAAGCAGTAGTATTATTTTTTTAATAAATGATGCCATTTTAGACATATAAGATGAAATAAGCTAAAAGTAACCGTCATGAGAAGCTATAAATTTTGTAAACAAGTGTTCAGGAGTTCACAACATTTGGACCAACAAAAAAAATGAATTTGTTTAAGATTTAATAAATTATTAAGTAACAAATATTAATTAACATATATTATTAAGAATAATTATTCGTCAGATTCAGATGTTTCCATTTCTGTGTCAGAATCAGTGACATGTATCACGAAGCTGTCTACAGTTTTATCAATCATCTCATCGATTTTGGAATAAAAATTATCTTCTTCCTTGATAACATGCTCCACACAATAAAATTAACGCAACAATTATAGTAACAACAATAAAAAAGTGATAACGAAACAATAACAACCAGATCCGCGATATATGCAAAGCAATGAAACAAACTCGTACGCATTCGAAACTCGAATGACGCGTTTATTTCAAAATGGCGTCCCGATAGTTTACAATCCCTGCGACGGACGCGTTCCGGTACCAAGAAACACAAACGATAGCGCTTTGCGTCGTTAAAATATGATCCGACTAAATTAAATAGGTTGTTACTTTCATATAACACGTCTATATTTCATGTCGATTGAATATGGTCAATTTATTATTATCTCGCAGTATAAAATGTTTACTTAGTAAAAGATGTTTGTTTACATAATTTATAGCTTCTCGTGACGAGTTTAAGAGATGTGAAACCTGTCAATTTACTCGCCTATTTTGGAGTTGAGGTATCAATTTTCTTACGTGAAAGGGATGAGCCCAATTTGAAGTATAATATATTTTACGGTAAAAGATTTAATAGAATAATACTGTGCATTATGTAAATATTAATATGTATAAGGTAGAATTATATATCGAAAAATGACAGGACATTTTTACCTATACGACAAAATTTATGATACCTTGGTGAAAAAAATGATTGTCAAGTTACATAAAACTGATTTATTAATTAAACCATCCTTGAACAAAATCTCTAAACCTAATACACAATAATAATAATATATTTTTGGTTACCTACAGTTCAGAAATACAAAACAAAGCATTTGTTTTGTAAAACAAATGACCTCATTTATAGTTCCCTAACTGTACAAACATTTTGCAGTCAGCATAAATCTGAACTAAGCCTTCTTCCCTGTTTTTGCTAACGAACTAAAACGGGACAAGCCCCTTCCGGTCACCCTAATTACTATCAAATTATGCCATTCAATTGACGGTCACTAAATGTAGCTTGTGGAACAAAGGCTTGGAGGAGCAGTGAGGAATTAATGTACGGACATCGATCTTAATTATTTTTAGAGTAACTATTCCCTGCGGTTTCATCCCCGTTGCTTGGCTTCTGAGGGTTATAGCATAATGTTAAATAGCTTATACTATTTCTCATGAATTTGGCTATCATTTACAAAAATAATTTTTCAAATCTGACTGGTAGTTATAGACATTAGCGCGTTCAAACAAACAAACAAACTCTTCAGCTTTATGTAGATTATACATAAGTACGAATAAAGAAGGACTGTGGAAATCTTTGATTTAAAATGTGTCATGATTATGTGGTAAAAAGTTGATATTTAAGCCACATAAAACGTAATGACCCATATTATGAATATTTTTCTTTAAAAAATAAACTTACATATCCAAGAAGCTACAAGCACTCACAATTATTTTACAAATGAAATAAACCAGCCCCTAGAAGCACCTCATTACACATGAAGACTAAATAAACGTCACTTTCATAACAAGGAAAATCGAGTTTGTTTTCAGTCAACGGGTGAACAATTTGGTTGAATAAATTACTCTGGGAATAAACTTCGTCAATAATGAAAAAATATTGAACTGTTTTATGTACGTGAAAAGTATAAAAAACATGTTACGTTCAGTTTTCAAAATGTTCAGATACATCAGATTCATTTGTTTTAAAATATCGATGGTTTTAAATATTGATATTTTCGATATATGGATATTCGGACATTGGCAGTTTTGGGCTTGATATGGTACAGTAATAAAAGCTTAACCAAAAATAACAATATATTTTAATTGTTCTTTGCCTAATTTATCTTAGAGATTGAGAATTGAAATCAAAAATCGAAATAAATAAGAAATAAAATGATTATGCCGTTGACATTTTGAATTAAACCAATAAAACAAAAACGGGTGCATGCTGGCTGGCGCGTGCCTTCACAGAATATCATGTCGACAGCAACTAAAACCTTTGAATTGAGAACTCATTAGTCGTGCTATACTTCATTGGATTATTCACACCATACTTGTCACAAATACGATAATTTCTCTTTAATCCAATTGCATACAAAAACAAATAAAAAATCAATTTAAATACTCTTGAAATACTCGATCATACCAAACTAATTTCATATCTGTACCGACATACACAATCTGAAGCCCAGCGTTCTATGGGCGTCTGCCGTGTTCTTTCAGAAATATTGACATTAACTACCTATGGGAATAATAAGACCATAGTCAGCCTATAGTGTTGTCATTACTACGATATAGGCCTCCCCTCTGTGAGAGGAAGTAGGCCTCAGTCCACCACGCTGGCCCAGTGCGGGTTGCTGGACGTCATGTCATGTCTTCGAATTTTTGGTGGTAGGACACACCTCACGATGTTTTCTTTCACAGTTTTTAGAGCAGGGGTGATGAAACAAATTGCAATAAGTGTGCGCCTATCGGGGTTTGAACTCAAAACCTACGACTTGTGTGTCGGGTGTGCGAATATGTTTTTTTAGGGTTCCGTACCTCAAAAGGAAAAACGGAACCCTTATAGGATCACTTTGTTGTCCGTCTGTTCGAAGATTGTCATTTGCTCATAGATGACGCCACTAGATGTATGAAATAGGGAGCTCTTATTCAAAGATGGCGCCATTTCATATTTCGGAACCGTCAGAGCGCGAGTCGTACTCGCACATAACCCGTTTTTTTTAATGGCATGTAATCGATATCCATTTTTTGCAAGCCTGCTAAGATTCGTAGAAAATACTAAAAGTATTAAAAACATTATCATCGACTACTCTTCCAGGTAGTATTAATTCTATGGTGTGCTAAATTCACTATGACGAACTTGTTCGGGTTCGGGTGAGTGACTGTCAGCTGCTCTGATATTATTATCTTCCATTAAATTGCTGTTGTTAAACAACATAATACCTATGTATATTATCTGCGGCGGGTGGTAAATCATTGCATGAATTGATTACGGTATTTTCAATTTTCATCGGTATTTTGCCATCGGCTTTTATGATTCCTGTTGCGTTTAAATCGGCAGTGTAAATCTTTTGCTGGTCAACGATTGCATTAAAGCAATACAGGTACCTACTAATTGAATATTTCACGGAATATATTGTATTGCTTGGTTATGTCAATGGCAATATTTTTATTAGGCGGTAGTGAGTCAATAAAATAATAATATTCATGTGCTGCTAGACCCATGTAAAATCTACTAATAGTGTAGCTAACTAATATTCAATGTAAATTTTGCCTTAATTTAAAAATCGTGGTACATACTATTATTTATGAAACTTGGTTTTATCTGACGTGTTCACGTTTGTAATAATTATTACAAACGTGAACACGTCAGATAAAACCAAGTTTCATAAAAACGTGAAAAAAAAAATCAGCTGTTCCCTACAAAAATGCATTATAACACGATCAAAATGTATAGAACAGCTGATTTTATTTTCATATTTCAGTGTCGGTCCCATAATAAAAGTTGATCATATTCATGAGTACTTTCACCTCCTAAATTATCCGCACTGGTTTAAATTTTACCCTGTATAGGCAGGTACAGTGGGCCAAGAAAGTGCTGTACCAGTTTTGATTTAGTTTCCTGGTCATCGAAAATTACAACACGGTTCGTTATAAAAAGATATTACTGAAAGAGAAGAATAATGACGTAAACTTAATTGTTAAGTATTCATACGTCATAGGTCACATATAAGTACATGACATTTTAACCTTTATTATAAATGGAAAGGACATTAATTTCTACAAAGAAATTGAAATGTTTCCAAACAAAAGTAATAAAAACTATTTAAATAGACAACCAAATTCCATTTGATAAAGAAAACTGACAATTGACATTTTGTCAAATATATTTAAGTAATTTTTTCCATTATTATTTTCCTCTAAAATCGATATATTTTCAGTGCTATTTTTCACTCAACTGCATATAAATATCATCTTTAATGCCTGCCAACATGAATTTGCCAATTTAATGAGGGATGCAGTATCAGTGCGACATTGCGGAATTTGAATATATGGAGACGTTGTGTCCGGTTTTGGATTCGTCGTTAGGAAGAGGGAAGTTTGTAGGATCACAGAAGAAGTGGTCGCTGGCCTGCACTCTCCAATAACGATAGAGAATTCATGAGACGGGAATATGAAATCAATGGTTTTAAACCTACAAAACATTTTGCGGAGATGTTTGATGTGAGTGCCCAAATCATAAGGAATCATCTACATTACATGGGGTTGCACCACAAGCATTACGCCAAGAAAAATATATTTGACGGATGCGCACAGACTTGCTCGTCTGAACTTCGCCGTGCTTCAGAATGCAATGCTACCGACAGTCCGTAATGTTTACCCAGGGAACAAAGTGGCGATGGTCGCATCAAAATGAAAGAACCAAACAAGCTCTTATTAGTCACTGTAATTCTATTTGGGAGGAAATGCGGGAACCGATATTTGCTCACGGCTTGTTGGTTCAATGAGGTCTCGTCTTTTAGAGGTTATAGAGGCCAATGGCGGTTACACACGCTCTAACTATGACTACGTTTATGTTTTTTATATTATTTTAACAGTGATTGTGGAAATTTAATAAATGGATAAATATATTTTTAGCTTTTCTTTCTGACAATATAATAAAAACTTATCCTGAAATAAACTGTTTTATTGAACGCATATTGTAATTACAAGTTTACAGAAATTGTAGGTATATTTGTGGACTCGCCATGTGCCTTTTGTTGTTGTTTACAATTCTGAATTTGTAGATACAATTTTGTCATCGAAATCTACAGGCCCCCCGCCGTTGATTTTACGACGTCATTGGTTCCATCAAGTTCAAACTAAGAACAGCTGTCACGTCACAAACAGTAATCATTGTTATCAATAATCAGATAAAGACGGCAATAGAAGTTGTCAGATCGATCTGCAAGCGAAACTAATCTTTATCACCTATAAATCTGCAAGCGATATTCAACCTTAGGGTGGTACAGGACTTTCTTGGGCGACTGTACCTATCTCATTTTGCTATGAAAAATTCACGATCCATATTTTCAATAAAAGATATCTTGTTTGCACGCCCGTGCTCTTTTCGAAACAAAACTATTTCAATATGCCTTGTTGGATTATTTTCTTCTGCACTGAGCCACCTCTTCATTTCCATTTTACTACTTGTAGCTTTGAAATATTGTAAGCTCAAAATTCAACGAAAAAGAAAATGTATGAATACAATTTCCAGCTAAAATTGGGAAAAAAGTAGTATTTTCTATCCAGTAGGTAAAGAGTTTTTCTTTACCTACTAGGAAATTTTTAATTGGGTGTCGCAGTAATCCCCCGTTTAATTGAAAGTCGAGAGCGTAGTTCACTTTACGCCAAAAGCGGGGACTGCAAACAGATTTTCACTTTTTCACTTAAGATCAAGTTGATAACAGGCCGTTTAATAAAACCGCCTCGGTGGCTCTCCACACTGAAAAGTTTTGACTAGACAAAGTAGATTGCAGAAGTGGAGCTCGCTGAGAATGCTAAGTGGGAATTCACCCACTGATCCCTACTCACTTGTTCCCTTCGTAAAACACCGTTCCATTCTCTTGCTAGTATGTAAAAATGTTTTTATAAAAGATTTGTCTTTCCTTTTAATTTTGTTAACACCATTCCAGAGATAAGACTGCTGACGGGGCATAATGGAATTAATTCTCTTGTCAGATTAAAAAAGGGATTTGCATGAAGCTTTGTTTTAAAAGGTGACATTGAAAAAGGTTCGTTGGATCGAGGTTAAAGCTACATTTCCACCAGAGATGTCCGAGAAAGCTAAGAGGAGCTATGAGGCTAATAACCTCGCTCCGCTAGCCCTTTTCCACCAAAACTGCGCTGAGCGAGACTAGAAAAATGATCCTATTGGTGGATTTTCCTCGCGCACCATTTAGCTACCAAGCACACCTCTGGTGAAAAAGCACCCTTAGTTTGCTGTCATCGAACTAACGCACGCGTTTAATATCTTGATAATAACTAATTAAATAGTTAGATCTCAATACGATTACAAGGAAACTATGAGGCGATAACAGTGCAATGCGATAAAGTTATTCTACCGATAACTGGGCAGTGCAGTTCGATAAAGTTATTCTATGATAACTTACAGTTGAGCATAACGTCCATTGAATAATTTGTAGGTGTTCGACAAAGTTTATTAAATCGTCGGTTCCAGCTGTTCTCACTTAAGGTTATTGATCGCTAAAATAAATTAAAGGTCTACAGGTGGCGTTTGAACCTTAGCTAAGTGAGTAAAATCCAGTTTATAAAGGAGCTTTATAATTTTTGCAGCTGAGACAGTGGTTTTAGGTTACCTACTCGTTTTTTTAAATCAAGTTATTGTTAATGTATGTTTATGTGATTTTAAAACATGTCAAAGCCATGTTATGCTTATCATATTGTTATTTATCTTATTTATGTATTTTGAAATCCCTTAATATTAACAAACAATAAGTTATTGTTATTTTCGATATTATCTATTTATAGTTTTTAACTTTATCCCGCAAAAGCTTCTAAAAGGTAAGGGAATAGTTTATTTTTTACTCCCTTTCACGTGTAAGTTACTCGAGACTTCATTATTGAGGAAGAAAGCTGCATCTGTTCTGCATCGTGTCAGGACAAGTACCAACGGCATCCTAAAGGTGTTGGCGGACAAAATTGACTGTCCAATCATGAGACATTGGATATCACTCCATGTCTCCTAAGTATGTGTATAATAAGATTTCCTGTTACTAACATAGCTCCTAAGTATTTACTAACATATATGGATCTTGTTGTCTGAAATAAATGTTTTATTATTATTATTATTATTATTCATGCTTATATTCTCACTTTATTAGAACAAAGGGGACCGTTTTATCTTGCTGTAACACCGTGAATTGCAAAATATTTGACTCATGTGGAATATCATCCTGTACCTAGTTATAACAAACACTGCAATAAAAGAATTTCGCAATCTAGAATTCACTACACTACAATGAATAAAAAGAGTAAAGACAGTTTATTTGAACGGAAGATTTATTTGAGAAGCGGTTTTAACAATAGAATCAAATACCCCACAATTATACAGAAAATTGTTCAAGTATAATTGGTTGAGAAAAATAACTTATCTACAGTAGATATTTGCAGGTCATTGAACCGCCAGTATTACGTCACACGGTCAGCAATAAAGAAAATGAACTATCGCCTAATAAATTAAATGTTTTCTTCGTAGTAGTTACAGAAAGCAATAACAATAAATACGTTGTAACGTCCTTAAGCAGTGTTTACAAAGAACAATTTATACGTAAAGGTAACAAAGACAGAAGTTACATTTGTTAACGTCTATCTACAGACATCAGAATAACTCGTCCAACTCCAACATATCGTATAACATGGGAAACTTATACAATAGGTAAACATATAGATAACATTAAAGCAGTTTAATAAAGCAGGGGTCTTACTTCAGCAAAGTTTCCAACTCTGTTTAAGTCATGCCGTGGTTTCGATCACGATGCATTGCGAAGCCAAAGAACTTAATAGTTGTGCGAACCTCATTATGCAAAAGTCTATAATCTACTCGTAGATAACTTTGGAGATGTGGGACAATCCAAGGTGACTATGGCTTAAGTGTATAATAATTAAGTTTATAATAATAATTAATTAATAATAATTAATTAATAATAATTAATTAAGTAGTTTATCCTTGTGATTGGTAAGGAAAATTATCTACATTTGACAAATAAAGCAAGTTTCATACTGGTTTATGTGAGTAACATGAACATAAAAACAATATTTTTTTCTTTACAACAAAGTTCAGGTGTTCCTACCATTCTAGATACTTCGTAAATAAAATTTTAAGCAATTTTTATATTTTATTAAAAGTCTATTAAAAGCGTATTCTGAAGTAAAACCGTTTATCTTGCTACCTACCATTCGCTTGAACGATTTCATATAAAGGTTGTGTTTTGATATTGCCATACAACGTAATATTGCCTTTAAAGTACCATTTTATGCCATTCGTAACAATATGAAAGGATAATATTGAACAATATTGAAGCTGATAATTTTTTTCTTGGCATTGCACTTTTATGAGTATGATGCAACCAAGTTAGGGCGGGTTGCTTCAAACCATCTGTATTCGTAAGTCAGTACGTAATCGTTAAGTCAGTATGAAATTGTCATACAAGCCGCCATATTTGACGGTTACAGATACGTAACTGTAAGTTGAAACAACATGGCCTTAATATGGCAAAAACTTTGCGTGTGATGTAAAAAACAAATGACAATAAAGTTTGCAAGACTAGGGCCCGTATTCCAGAACGATACTCGAGCACCGATCTCTGCTTGAGCATAGATTTAAAGCCACGTGTTTGGTTGAAACTAGTTTCAATCTATGCTCAAGCAGAGATCGGTGCTTAAGTATTGTTCTGGAATACGGGCCTAATTAAATTAAGTTAAGTTCATTACGAAACAATGCTGGACGTTGCTTAAAACGAGGAGAATGCTAAAACAAAATGCAGATAGTTGAAAATAGTTTCCACTTCCATTACACGTTATAAAAGTGCAATTTAACTCGCTATCTGACTCGCTATTTCTCTTGGTGTAGAATGACAGAAGACAAAGGATTTGATTTTATCTACTGCACCGAGCAAAAGTGGTTAAGATCTGCGGAATTAGAGCGTCAACCTGAATTCAACTTCAATATTGGATTCAAACTATTCTAGTGTGCTACTGACATTTTCTCCTTTGAGAGTGGGGTTGGTATGAATGTTTTGATACAGTGGTTCAACGGTGAAATCCAATAGTCTAAAATAGTACAATGTGGATTGGTATTGACAGGTCGTATGTGCGTTTAAGAACTTACTGTGACGATCTGTCGGTATGAATATAATTACGGTGGTGGGAGCTTTAGTTAACGTTGCAATAAGCCAGTCTGTCGCTGACCCACGTATTTCATTGACATTCCACTTACAAGCTTTACATTTTGCTAATATAGGGCTAGAGTGTTATGTTACTAATATAATACTATTATCCTCGGAATCGATGACTATGCAAGATTTGTGAAACTGATTCATAAACTAAAATAATAACTGAATTATTATACTGTTTCTTCGGTTCAATGTATGATATTTTCATAGTCTCAACATGTTTTTATTATTTTGATATTATTAATGATGTAAGTGCAACATGCAATTTTCTCAGCTTTTTCAATTTCCACTGAAAAGGTAACGTGTCAGAAGCGTCTTCTCAAGTTTTAATCTTGTTTTATTTAACTTTTGTCCCGCTCAACTCTCGTTGTAACGATCGCTTAACATTCCCTGGCCTCACCTATATTAAACCTGTGACCCTAACCGTATATGTGTAATGTGTATCTATAGTTCAGTTGTGAGCAGTACAATTTTCATAGTTGATTGACTAATCATATGAAATCGATGTAACCATCCACGACTGGAAGGCCAGTGTTGCATAAAAAGATATCTCTGATTATATTAATAGCTACCTATTTAAAGATTGCACTACGACCAAATGAGCAGGGAATGGTAGACTCGTAGAAACGTAAGTTTATTTTTATTATACAATGTATATGAAAAATGCATGGTCAGATTTAAGGGGGTTGTTTGAAGCAACATTTAAAAGGTCAAACAAAAAATTCGGACATTTTCAGCTCTCCATCATACAAATGGCATCAGCTGATTGGATCGTAGGTATGTGTGGTTGATGGGAGTATCCACCTAGTTCCTCATCCACCAAAAAATCAATTAGTATGGAGATACGAACAAAATATTAGCCGATTTTTCTGATTTGAACTAACAAACTATTTCAAATGTTGCTCTGAAAAAGAGTCCAAACAACATTCTTAAAATAATATGACCACGCATTTCCATTACACGTTGCATAAGAGATTTAATAATCATTATTATTAATATATATATATATATATATATATAATATAACACAAATAAAACTTTGACGTTACCGCCAAATAATAATTAATCAAAGTCTTTTGGATACAAAAGATTGTGGAGGATATTTTAATGTCTCAGCAAAGAAACAATGTAGCGTTTTTATTATAATCGTGTAGCTGGCACAACTGCCAGTACGGAAAAATGCAGCTCAAGCTTCTATGAAATGAGCGTAATTTAATTTTATGTCACTTGCAACACTTGACAATAATTTTCTACTCGTTAAAGAAGCACTAGAACATTATGTAGGTATCTATGGCCTTATTATGAAATGTTAAAACCAGTTTTCGTATTTAATGTGCTATTAATTCGCTCTTTCACACCGAAAAAAATATGAAAAAGCCTCATATTATTTTTATACAACAGTTTCAGATTCATCTAGTAGATATTTCTGAAACGAATGTTTCAGAGAGTTTAACTTTCCTGTACATTCAGGTGTTATAAGCATGTCGCCAGAAGTAGTGTTGTTATAGATGCTGCGTAGGTACGTACGGTACGTAAACGTACCTACCTAGTACGTTTATTTACGTACATAAGTTAATGAATCGTAAGAAAAAGAAAAGATGGTAGACACGCAATTATCTTATTATTTTTAATATTTTGACGGTAATGTACTCCATATCTATGTTTGCAAAGAACGGACGAACGCGTCCACACCAGAAAATATTGGTAGCGTGACATATGTTTTCTATCGCGGAGCAAAAACATAAAAACTGTATAATTAATGAATAAAGGATTATTTTACATCTGTACCTGCTACATTATAGACTTCAAAATTAAATTATTTATATGTTCGTGAAACCGAAATGACGAATCTTCTTTTACGACTTTTTTACACGTAGTAGACGTCACCGAATGTGTTGACCTACTTTTGTCGGTTCAATCTTACAATTTGCATGTGAAAGTATACCGATTTGATACAATCTTTTTTGTCACTTAGATTGCATGGACGCGTACAAGTTGTTACCAAAACATTAGGAAAATTCCTAACGAAGAAAACTATTCATATTGTAGTTAAGTAATACAAGTTTCATCGTTTTATTCAATGGCATAATCCTTATCATTTCTCCAAATGACGATGGTAATTGTTTTTTAATGTTCGATAAAATATACTAACGCCATCGACTTTATGGATAATAATAAATAATAGGTCGGGGAAAAAGTTTCTTCGCATTTTTTAAGAAAATTCAAAACATTTTTTAATACAGTTTATTTACATTTAACTAAAGTATGTAGGTACCATTTTGTTCGATAACTTTTTGCCATCTTGTAGGTAGGGACATGATCCCATTGCTATAGAAATTTTGGGACTTCTGGTCAAAATACCGCGACAAGTGGTTTTGGCAGTCCTCTCGTGATGTTAACCTGACACTGCCTAAAGAATTCTGAAGAGACCGAAACAGGTGGAAATCTGAAGGTGCAAGGTCAGGACTATACGGCGGATGCATTAACACCTCCCAGCCAAACTCTCTTAATTTTTGTTGGGTGGCTAAAGATGTGTGAGGTCTAGCGTTATCATGATGAAAAACCACACCCCTTCTGTTGATTAATTCCGGCCGCTTTCTCTCAACTTCTTGCTTTAATCTCATCAGTTGTTCGCAGTAGAGTTCAGAATCGATGGTCCTGCCTGGTGGTAACAGCTCATAATGAATAATGCCCTTCCAATCCCACCACACACACAGCATCACCTTGTTGCGAGTTAACCCGGGTTTCGCCACAGTCTGTGAAGCCTGACCGGCCTTTGACCACGACCTTTTTCGCACGTTCTTGTCATACGTGATCCACTTTTCATCACCAGTTATCAGCTTCTTCAAAAATGGTTCGGTTTCATTACGTCGTAATAAAGAATCACAAATGAGTACACGGTTCATTAGGTTTCTTTCAGTGAGCTCGTGAGGTACCCAAATGTCGAGCTTTTTTGTGTACCCAGTTTTTTTCAAATGCGCCAAAACTGTTTTGTGGTCAATTTCCAGTTCTTCAGCTACGTCGTAACTACTGGTATGCCGATCTTGCTCCACTTTTTCAAAAATGGCATCCATTTTATCCGTAATAGGGCGACCAGAGCGACGTGCATCTTTGACATCAAAATTTCCGGATTGAAAACGCTTAAACCAAATTTGTGCTACCCTCACAGACACTACACTAGGTCCATAAACATCGCAAATTTTTTTCGCGGCTTGCGTTGCATTTTTACCTTTTTTGTAGTAAAATTTTAAAATGTATCGAATTTCTTCATTAGATTCACTCATCTTGACGGTACGAAAAACAAATGAAAATCACACATTTTCCTAATTTGAATTTGGAATTATGTTCTTTAAAATTTAAACTCTCAATGATACCAAAACCAGCCAGATACAAATAGTATAGCCAAAGAGATTTTATTACAAGTTCATACATACTATAATGCGAAAAGACTTTTTCCCCAACCTAATATGTATAATAATATGTCACATTGTCATCCAGCCTTATTTTTTCCCTATTTAGGTACCCATAAGTAAAAGGTGATTTTAATTCGTCAACTTGAAAGACTAGGTATGGAAATCAGCTGATACAATCTCATTCAGTTTCACTTCTAGTTCAGCTCTGAAGTAAATGAGAACAAAATTATTTACAGTTCAAACGTTCGTGATACTACGTCATGAAAGCTTACGTTAAGCATCCTATAATATTTTATATATTACACAAAAAACGGTACCAAAAGAATGCACATCAGAAAAGAAAAATGTTCATTTATTGAATCATAATAGAGCTAAAGTTGTAAACAAGTACGTCCAGTTCATCTGATGCGGGTAAATGGTGAAGAAAGTCGGCTTTCATCCTTGGAAAACGTGCCTCGGGTAACAAACTGCATGTAGTATATGATTTTCTATTACTTTACCCCGAAAGCCGCCGCCTTCCAACTTTGTCTTTTGAAACGGCCAAGTTCCATTGTGCTGGCAAACGAGTTTAATGACCTATTTTGATTCGTGTATTGTCAGTTAAAAGATAGATAGTTTGAGGGTATTGTTCCTGAAAATGTATATACAAGGCTTTTTGGTGGTATGAATTAAGTAAACATTAAATAAATGTTCCTATCAGTAAGGGGAAGCCGGGGATAAAACAGTAGGTAACGAAATTATAAATAATTCCGTTTTACTTATGACATACCTATTCGCCTATTCAAAATACCTATATAAATACAGTGAATAAACGAATAGGTATGGCATAAGTATAAAGGAATTAATTATAATTTTGTTACTATTTTGTTGTATCGGCTTTCCCTTACTCTTCTTCGCTGGTTCGTACAAACAGGAGACGTATAAAAGACAAACATATAGCATAAGCATAGCATAATCGGCCTATGATGTTCCCACTGCTGGGATACAGGTCTCCTCCCTGTGAGAGGGAGTGGGCCGCAGTCCACCACGCGGGCCTAGTGCGGGTTGGTGGACGTCACATGTCTCCGAATTTTTTGGTTCTAGGAAATGCCGGTTTCCTCACGATGTTTTCCTTCACTGTTAAAGCAAGTGATAATTAATTTATAATACGCAATTACGCACATGACTTCGAAAAGTCAGTGGTGCGTGCCTCGGGATCGAACCATTCGCCGTGGGAGGCACATGGTTAAACCACTAGGCTATTGCTGCTTACAAACATGACAAACAAGATATATATTTTGTTTACATGTTATATTTTTTTAAAGAAATTAATTGCAATTATAAAAAATATTATCAGCATAGGTATAATAACGACGGAAAGCTAGATGCTATATAAATACTTCATATTCAGATCGACTAACTTTTTCGGAATAAGGGAAGATGGTACGCCTATTGCTTATTTTATTCCTCGTATAGTGCTGTCATCTAGTATAGTATCTAGTGCTGTCTGACAAGACTACAATCGCAAAATGCGTCTTCGACCGCAGTTCATGACAATTAGGAAACATGCTGCAGCAATTAAGTGGGCGAGTCTATTGCCATTCATTTAGCAATAATAATCCAAAAAAAGGTTTAAACAGTTTTCAATAAATTTGATGTCACAAAATCATCCAAAAATACGGCTTTTTAGAATTAGAGATTCGCCAAAGTTATGCATCATCATCATAAAAGCACATAATAGCTTTTTTATCACCACTATTATAAAAATCGCTTTTCTGCGATCCAATTGTATTAGCAATCAACAGAACAAACAAATCATCGCCTCCATCTTTGCAGAAGTTCATTGGTATAGCAAATGTAATGAAGGCCTCATTGTACACAATAGCATCAAATGGTTAGTCATAGTCACCATTGCATGTGGAAATATCACAAAGATTTCTTGATTAGGACTTAAGTGAACCCCAATTTTCCATAGAACCATGCAACAAAGAACGTGAGTTATCAATCGTAGAATTTTATAGCGATTATACTGGAACACGCAAACCTAATGACGATCAATCGTATGGTCAATTTTGGTGCATTATTCATTCTTAAAGATTCCTAGAATTAATTGTATCGTATCGTTTTATGAGTTTTTTAATACAATGATGGTTACAAATGGTTACCTACGTAACCTATGAAACGCTGGCAACACAGAGTATCACATGCGCATTGTCGACCCTTTAAAATGAGGATTCGCTGCCGATAGCTTAGGGGATAAACAGGTCTCCTGTCAATACAGCGCATTCTCAGGAGCTCTGGTGACCTTACGTATTCTGTAAGGTACTTTTTCAGTCAGGTTGTTCCAGATTTTAGCAAGATATCCTGCTGTTCTACCTCTCTTAAATTAACTTTAACTAGATTACCAAGGGCGTTTGGCTGGTTTGCTGGCCTAGTGGTCGTAAGTGCATCTGATGATCTCGGGAAGGGTTTAATCCCCGCGTTGGGCCAAGAGTTATTGGCGTTTTCCATTACAAAATTGTTAGTAGCTGCACGGAGTTTGGACTTGTGCCCCATTGATTTCAATACACTTGAACATAATTAGCAAAATTTTGGTGTACTAATACAGCTCTGCCTAATACTTCGGTGAATACAAAGCGGGATGTTATGTTACAATGGCGTCCATTTTTCTGTAGTGGCTGGCACATATTGTACTATTTATTCTATTAGAACAAGACGTACAATGGCTCAGCAACAATGTCGAGCAAGCTACAGTTCGAAATAAGAATTGATGAATTTCTTAGGTACCGTACTGCTTTCATAGAATTTTATATGAAGGCGTATGTTGAACGGTGTAGTATATCCCTCGCAGTAACAAAATTGAAAAGATTTATAGGATTAAAGTCAAAGAATCAATTAGCATTATGTACCTAGTATTTTACAATTAAAATAAGTGGTTTGCAGTGGCGAAGGGTAAGGTACAATAAAGTAGTAATAAAATAATAAATAATTCCGTTTTACTTATTTCATATCTATTCGCTTATTCAAAACTAGCTTTCGCCCGCGGCTTCGCCCGCGTGGACGTCGGAAATTATCCCATGGGAACGTACCTCAGGAGTAAACTTTAACTACCATTATATCACTCTCCGGTTCATAACAGTACCTACAACAACATGACAGTACAAACAGACACTTCAATTTTATTGATTTCTATAGAAGATTATCAATCTTATTACCCCCGCAGAAGATCTGTTTTACCCCTGAGGGGGTGAGTAGGTTATTATTTTTCTATTTTGAGTGATATAAACACGCGATTACAGCAATACCGCAAATTCATCACCACTAAACGATCCCGCGTCGAGCGCGGCAACCGTTACACAAAAATAATCCTTATAGCATGATTCAGTATTCACGCGCGACGGCGCGATGGCTTATTAGCGTATTTCATGTATAAGTTTGGTGTTTCTATACCGATTTCTATGATTCTTCTTTTATTGAATAGGTAATAATGTTAACTTTTTTTAATTAGGGATAAGTGAGAGTATTATAAACGTAAGAATAAACAAATACAATCAGAAAGCTCCGAACTGCTAAGCTATCGGGAGTTACACGTGTTATTGTGAGTCAACCATAAAAGATAGACATATGCTGTTGTGGAATATTTTTTAGATAATTTTATGTAAAACATTTCCGTCATACATGATTTCTATGTAGCTTTAACCATTAAGGCTGCACACGCGACGGAAGCTTAAAAAATGGAGTAACTTCTCCCGTTTTCCCAACATTTCGCTTCACTGCTCTGCTCCTATTAATAGTAGCGTGATGAAAAGTATACTATTACCTGCCCAGGAGTATGAAAAATAATTGTACCAAGTTTCGTTAAAATCCGTCGAGTAGTTTTTGTTTCTATAAGGAACATACAGACAGACAGACAGACAGACAGACAGACAGACAGACAGACAGACAGACAGACAGACAAAAATTTTACTGATTGCATTTTTGGCATCAGTATCGATCACTAATGACCCCCTGATAGTTATTTTGAAAATATATTTCATGTACAGAATTGACCTCTCTACAGATTTATTATAAGTATAGATGATGTAAGTACAGTGAATAAATGAATAAATAAAACGGAATTATTCATAATTTGGTTACCTTTGTTATTAATGTACCGGCTTTTCCTCCCCCTTTGCCACTGGTGGTTGCTACATAAAATACCACCTCATTTCCTTAATTATCTGATAAAGTCATAGTGCGATTAGGCTGAGTTCTGCCTATGCAAATTGAATTAAATAACCGAGGCTAGCCAAAAGTTAGGCAAGCTTGTACAGAGATATGTTGCCTGTGCTTGAGCACTATTCAGGCACAATGCCAGACTACTTTTTAGACAAGTTAATGTCAAAGAAGGTAGTGACTTCCTTTATTCCTTTATACACTTTCTTTTAAACTTAGTTAGCAACTTATTCGTGTGCAGTAGAACTTAGAAGTTAATTTTGTCTCTTACAGAATATTTTTAGAAGTGTGAGCGCTTTATTAGTGCTGAAACGTCTTTTCCTTGGACTTTGTTCGGGTTTTACTTACAAAAGCAACTTTATTAGCAAGAAGAGTACAATGTAGAATACAAAGACGTAAAAAAGACTGATTTGAACACTAGATTCTGGGAGAATCTTCCCAAAGATATTTATAGGCATTTTAGGGTAACACGCAAAATTAGAACATAAAAGTACTTGATAAAATAAGTTTGTTTCTTTCTTTGCAACAAATGTCCAATGTTACAGTAAATTTTATCAAAAGAGGTCTATATAATTGTCGAATTCAAATAATATAAAAACTAACAAAGCTTGTTATTTAATATGCTTAAATTATAAATAAACGGACAAACGGATTCTTAAAAGTGATCTTATTTTAATTGAACTGTATATTTGTTTAAATTGTAACTTTTGCCTTTAATTACCTATTGTAACAGGTCCGATGTACCATTTTAATTAAAATAAAATAATAATAAAGTTTAACCTTTAAAATTATGCAAAACCACTACACTTGCATGCACGAGTCGTAATCTCACTTTTTGCACTAGTACAAGGACAATACAGTTTAAGTGCAAATGAAAATTACAAATAGGTAATTGCTGCAAGTAATTACTAGAACAACACTCCAGACATTCGTGTTCACTTCGTTTCACGTCAAAAACTTTTAAAACTTTCACAAAACATTTTGTGGAAAATTGCATTCTTAGCAAAGACGGCTAGAACTCTGGAATACTTACAACTAAAATTTTCCCTTTAATGCGCTTACAGCAATACAGGATAGTTCATTAAAAAGTCTGGCTTCGATAAACACCAACGTACACGTCAAAGTTCATTCATAAATAAAATCGTGAGTGACTACGAGTCTATTAACACATTACCAAGAGCTTATTGTGAAGGTGTAAAGCCCCTGACGTATTAATGCCCTTTATTTCGATCCATGTTTGTGTTAGTCAGTTTCAGTCGTGTTTCTAATTTTGACAGCCCCGTCGAAACCTGTCGAGCCCTGACATTGCAATCGGATTACTTCAGTTACATCCGTTTTCTGGATGTTCAAACTTCTGTTGATGTGGTACTTAGTTTCTTGCAGGAGTTAAGCAAAAATATTTTTCATTACATAAATGTATTTTGTCTGTAAATATGTTAAAGTTGTTAGTTGTATCCTAATCTGTATTATTATGTATTTTGTAGTTATTTTCTAGATTACTATTGAAGTTACATCACATTAAACAAATCAAAGGTATTTTTTTTATTCTATAGGTACTTTGGTGTTTCGGTATCTACTTGATATGATCATTAAGGACCAGTCGCAAAATCTACCGAATGAATTCAACAATGGAACGGAATTTCTATAAAATTCTGAGCCAAATAAGCTAAACACAAGTTATCCAGAGGTGGTAAATATAGATCGATACAGTCTACACAAAGCTTGTACGACATAATATAAGTACGTCTTCTTCAATTTGTATTTCTAACTGGAGCACTAACTCACAAACACTCCGCACGGCATGCAGCTGATTTATGCCTAACTACTCGTTACTCGGGGCTGGACATTTTGGCTGCTAAGTCCAGTAAGATTGCAAGTGACGTGGACTATATAATTATTCTACTTAGTACGGTACTTATAGTTCTAACCAAGTGCTCTCTACAGTTCAAGTTAATTTGTAGCAGTTCCGTGGAAAATTTATGTTGAATGAAACATTTTTGTAACATTTCTTTCAAAATGTAGATATGAAGTTTACGAAATGCGATTCATTAGAATATTTTAATGAACATACAGTTTTCCTCTCATGAAATTAATTAGATCGAAAGCTGTAGGTATAATATTAAAAAACCAGCCAAGTGTGAGTCGTACTCGCGCACCGAGAGTTCCGTATCATTTTTGGACGTATAATGTGAAAAAAACCGGACCGCATAAGTAAGTTTGTTTGTGAAGGGATTTAGATGATTTTGAAAAAACTCTACTAGTTTGGAAAATCGTTTTATTTTTGGTGTAATATTTGGGTCAATCAACTCAACTCTAATTATTTCAGATTTTTCGCTCCGCAAACCTCGGATATAAGGGGGGGAATGCTATTTTTTCAGACTTTTTCATCATATTATTATGTCGAAAACTGTGAGACGATTTGGTAAATATTTATTTAAATAAAATCATTTTAGAGGTAATAAGTATATTCGCTATTGAGTAATTTCATATTATATCGCTAAAATGGTTTATTTTTTTTAGTTAAAAAATAATAAAACGAAGTATGGTGAATTGCTCTAGCGCAGACTCAAGTAAAAAACTGTAGCGGTACGAGTTTTAATAAATCGTTACGATGCATCATTTAAAATCACTCTCATATTTTAGACCAATACTTATACTTTTTTTACGGAACAGTATAAAATAAGATTTGCTACTAATATTACATAACGCAAAATTGATTGAACTATTTCCAAATATCATTCTTCAGATAAAGCACTTTCAATAAGTTGATTAATACGATGAATCGTACAAATCACAAAAAGTTCAATCAAAATAACGATATCGTAGGGACGATAATTTTTTCTTTCATGTTCATGGTGACTACCCAAATGTTTACCTACAGGAAAAAAAACTTGAAACGTCAAGAAAGCTTTAGTATTTTGTATACTTATTTAGATCAATGTCCAGTGGTGGACTTTGATAAGCTAAGCTAACGGATTGCTGCATAATGCTCAAAATGATGATGAAGCTTGAAGAGATAAGCAGTAGCTTAGTCACAAAGTTATCACTTAAGACCATTATTGCTTTAGCATATTACGATTTGAACTCAAATTGGGCTAAGTCCTACTGCAATAGTACTGATTGTATTCAGTTAGCTCGAATTCGAAGCTCTTTATTATTCTCTCAAGACTGTTTATTGTGGATCTACAAAGAGACCGATATTTATTATAGGACGTTTACGGGCTAACATAAAACCTCTCGCTGCCATAATAGATCTTCAAGTAGCTAGGTATAATAAAAGTTTTATTCTAAAAAGACCAATCGCTTCAATCACAAAAGTTTAGGAATCAACTTGACCCAAAGGACAAACATAATCTAACTTTAATTAGCAATTTAAAGTGGAAGAAAAATAACTAAGTGATTATAAAACAATAGGAGGATAATAAATGAATTCGTCTGTATGTGGAACTAGAAAAAAATAAAACTGGCCACGACAGAATTGTCTTTGTTCTGTTGATTGAATGGAAACCTTTGAGTTGAAAAAAACGGTCGTATTTTAAATGAGTGGAGCCGTACTGACTGTTATAACATTGTTCTATTTGTCTATGTGGGCTGAAATAATAAAATGTGACGGAATAACGTGTTTGTGAAGCTTATCCATTTGTTTATCGTAGAATTAGCGAGAAGATTTATTGTTGAAGAGGAGTTTTGTCGATAACATTAAAAACATTTAAGCCTAGACATTGTTGATGTGTAGGTGTTGTAATAAGATAGCGTGTGTTAAGGATCAGGCAGGCAGGAACAGTAGCAGAATTAGTCATTAATTGTTGATTCAAATATTATGGCAATATTATTGCCAATATATTTTCGGGCGTGTTTTTATAATAGAGTGATTATTTTGTTCTGTATTGGTAAACTAGCTAGCATGGACTATGTAAAATCAATAGGTACAATTTAATTGCTTTTACAGGATTTGCATTTACCCGCAACTTCGCCTGGTACCTAAGTGAGGACGTCTTTATACGGAATCCAGTTAGTAAAAAGGCTTACTAACGTACTTTTCTTCTTACCAAATCATCTCATTCAGATTTTAGGATTGTTTCCACCAATCAAATAATATTAAAATGTTCATTAGGTACCATCTAAAAGTAACCCAAATCAATCTAGGTAATACCCATATTTTACTTAAACCTTATTGTGATTGCCAGACTAAAATCGGAATGGAAAAGCTGTTCGCAGTATAAAACCAAATTAGCTTTATTTTGGGGTCTCCAAATGCGTATTGGATATAACCAGTGAACTGGCCGACTCCCGAATCCCATTGATGCTAATTTCAAACATGAACGGTCGGAGCAAGTGGGATGGAAATAGTTCTATCGATTTTCCCACTCTAAAACGTTGCATTGGAAAATTAAAATTGACGTCTTAATGCCGAGAGAAGTCGATTGTGACTCGAATAATTCATCGCGACGGCCTAGATTTGGGTCACGCTCTGAAATATTGACGAGTTAGGTGGGTACTTCTGACACTCCGCCAACACGTCGTTTGGTTTTCAAATCATCTGCATTTTTAGTGACATGCTTCTGAGATAAAGGTTTTTGTATAAACCAAATCTACTTTATCAAATTCTACAGAATCATTAAATTAAACTGAAATATTTTGCGGATCATCATACCTTTAAAACAGTATCATAAAATTCCAGCTTTTAAAGTCACTACCGCAAAAAAACATAAATGGATAAATAAAACCACAACAACGTCAAAACCGAAATGCACTGTCAACCGGCTAAAACCTTTTTTACGCTTTTCCGAACATCCCACATGTCACGTTATGAAACAACGAAAACATTCCCATAAGACCGGTCCCGGAACAGATGCGAAACATGTTTTAACGTTGTAACGCACTCTTTAGCTTGATATTATTATAATGTATTTGTATGTTTAACAAAAAACTTGGAGATAATAATTAGGTATCTATTTTACGACTGTATGTTGTATACCTTGAAGGTAGTCAAGTTATGCTGGTTGTAATAATAGCTCCGATGTCCTATAGCTGTAAAGTTAAAGGCATTGAGTTGGAGTCTGTAATAGTTTCCAATAGATGTCGCCAGATGCTCATAAGAGGCGTAGGTATGCAAAGAAATTTCAAATTTCGAGTGAATCGAGCGGGTCGCGATAGGTCAGTTGGTTCAGAGCAGTGCCACGATGAATTTTGAAAAATCTCTTAAATATTTAATAAAATATATAATAACTATATATCATCCCTTAACTTACAACACCGCTCAAGTCGAAAATTGGCGGTTTTCACATTTGAATAGATAGAGCTGCTCATTGCGCGTCTAACCATTGTTCACATGATTATCGCACATCGACAAGAAGAGTGTCACAACACAATAAATGTAGTTTTTGGGAAATATCGATTTTCTTTTTTTTAGGTCAAAGAATTCCATTAAAAAATGTCTGTATTAAATGTCCTCTCTCAGCGAGGAATCGCACTATAATTATGATTTTTTTTAGCAGATCAAGTTTGTTATTGCCTTTCAGATGGCATTCATAACTCAATTTCATATTATTATGTGTTGTGACACCCTTCTTGCCGATGTGCGATATGTAGATTTCAGTCAATCAGAAGCCGTAATTCGAAAAGTAGTGACAGCGCGCAAGTCGGTTGGCCTCTCTACACCGCACAGTTTTTTTCGTCTCCTGTAAAGTTGGTAAATGATTTATGCAGTGTTGTTCATTCATTGCAACTGAGCTACTGGTAACAGCTTTTTCGTTTTCATATGGCATCTCTTAAAATATTTCGTTATTGTTGCACTTGACTGACACTTTCATTTTTCATCTACAGTTCCATAACTCAACTGAAATGAGACGTTTTTCATTAAAATTATACACAATTACTCCATATCTTCCGGTACATTGCGTTGAAACGGGCGATTAAGGGATTATAATATCAAGAGGGATTTCGTCGGCAATTGGCGGTAGCAGCCATGCGTATAATAAGATTATACTGCAATACGGTATTTGCCTCATTTTGGGAAATGGTTTATATTAATCTTCATTATATTATAAGCACACTACATTGATATTTCAGGGAGATCTACTGTATTTATCAATAAAAATCAGTGATAAAGTATAAATTTCCAAAACCGCTCCAAAAACGCTGTTTCTGACGGAAGTGACGTAACACGCTAGTAATAGTAAACGAGCTTTGTCTAGGGATGCAGGAAGTGCCAAAAAGTATCGATATATATCGTATCGATATTTTAAAAAAATATCAATATCGGTTTCGATATATCGAAAAAAAAATATCAAGTATCGAAAACGTATCAAAAACGATATATTTTCAGTAGCAAGACCATAGTCACCATTGATTAAAATGTCACAGTTTTTAGATTTAAGTGATAAAGTAATGTCAGGGACACTAATGCGCCTGCCACACACTCGACGAGTGGCATGGGAAGTAGCGAGGAAAGGAGGCAGAGACATAGTGTGGCAACATTACTCGTCATGCCACACGTCATGCTCCTCGTCCTCTCTCTCTCTCTCTCGTCTCGTCCGGCAGAGGGCAACATCGCGGCAAATCACGGCAGCGCGAGGAACATAGCGATGAGCAGCGCAAGGAGCATAGTCTGGCAGGCGCATAAAAGTTGAGAATGAAAATAGGTGCTGAAAGAACACAGTCTTCTAACATCGTTAAAAATTCAGATCATAGAAACAAGGAGATATGGCATCATAGCAAATTAGTACGGGAACAACTGTCGCCACTTTTAGTAAATTTTTCAACACAATTACAAGCGCTACTTGTTAATAAAAAGATCTCCCACACATTAAAAATTCCGCACACCCTCAATCTAACACTGTTAATCGTCACTCAACACTAGCACTAAAGACTAAACTAAAACACTGTATTTATATCATCGATCGTGTTCGGTTCGTCGCTAGCGTGTACTTTTGTACTACGCTCAAAATGACCAAACTTAAGTAAGTACCTATCAAACTCAATAGCGCCTTGGCACATCTCCCTTGTTTCTATGTTGTTTCTATGATCTACGGTTAAAAACGTTGCAACTTAATGAAATTCAGCGCCGAAAGGAATACTTAGTGAAACGCACACTACATACTTTTATGAATAGTAATAATACTGACAGATTTATTGAAATAAACTTGTAAAAGCAAACACAATAGAATTTCGTAAAGTAGTAATATTTTTTGAAAATTTCACCGATATATCGATATTTTTTTTTCGATATATCGAAACCGATATTGATATTTTTTTTATATCGATACGATATATATCGATACATTTTGGCACTTCTTGCATCCCTAGCTTATGCTTACTCCAGTGTTGCCAAGCTAGATTTTCATTTTACCCCAATGCCTGATTAATTTTACTCTAAAATCATAACTATTTATACAAAAATACCTGGCTAAAGTTTTGGTTTTAGATATATAATAAAACAAGTTCTTTCTTAATCAATGGTCATGTTTCACAATAAAAATATGCTGAATTTGTTTAACTCAAATTCAATTCAAATACTTATACCCTATCCGTTTTACCAAAAAATAAAATGTAAACAAACCATAAAAAGGGTTGTTTGGATGTCGCATTTACAATGATAAAGTTAATATTAACATTACTATAGCAAAATTTAATTATTTATTTCAAATATCACCTTAAACTCTTTACATTTATAAAAAAAGATAAAATCTTAGATTTTACAATTATTATTGATACCAATATTAATACGTATAAATTTTTTATTAATACAAATTAATACGAATAACTAACTTACCTTATAAAGAAACTAAAATGGCAAGGTTTCCTAATCTGTATTTCATTTTATACGCTGATAATTTAAAATGTACTTTATAACTGACTATTTTACATTGGAACGAGTGTTTCTTAATTCGATCGGATTATAACCGCCATGTTTTGTTTACAGCTGTAATTGAACTCGTTGATGCCACCCTGTTATTATTCGATATTTCGTTGTGTTTTCGTTATTATTCATTAAGTTATTGTTTCGGTTGAGTTTGTCTTCTTTGTTACTCTTATTTTTATTGTTTTTTTTTGTAAAATGAGTGAACCTGGGCCGAGCAATATTTGCACTTCTTCATCACCGAAAAAAAAGCGGTCCAAGAGGACAGTGATGGGTTCAGTGGATAAGGAGATCCCTATCAACGTCTACAAGCATGTAGAAGAGACGTGGCCTAAGGATTCCTATGCTTACAAGTACGACATAGCCGATAAAACTGCGGAGATCATGGGGATATCTCAAAGCTATTTGAGAACCATTGGTTTGTTTGTTTACATTTTATTTTTTGGTAAAACGGATAAAGTATAGGTACCTACATGTATTGCTTACCAAAAAGCCCATAAACTTTAGTAATCATAACAACAATACGAAATCTAACCTTAAAATTTTGGAAGTGACTCCGCGACCGCCGCCGTGTCCTGAATTTTCAGCCGGCACCGGTTGCTAAATTGGCAGCGGGCGCTGACTTTGGAAAAAAAAAGCGGGAAAAGGAGTTGGCAATTTGGCATAATTAAAGAAACATTTCATGTTTCATTTGAGTAACATACCTAATTAGGGTCCAAGAGCGAGCGAAGCGAGCTCGGGAACTTAGACACCCCGACATGGACAGGTTAGGTTCGAAGGGGTTAACGGGGGCTTCAGTGAGCGAGCGAACGAAGCCCCCGTCAACCCATTCGTGTTAGGTTACTTTTAACCTTGCAAATAGAAATAGGCGCTCCGCGTACCGGGGCTCCGTCGACCACCTCCCTCCCCCTTGTAAGTCCAAAAAAGTTGTATTTTGTTTTACATTGACACTAATTTAAAAGTCAATCTAAGGTATTTAATTCAACTTAAAACACGGCAACATTAATCTGCTGCTACGGTAGTTTGCAATTATTTTCGTCTGGTATCACTGCTACTCCAAGGCTACTCCGGTTCCTAACGGCATTATTTTTGGGAGCCTAGTCGGCGCCGGCTGCGGAGGCGCTCCCTAAAATTTTACCCTCTAATTTACCCTGAAGAATTCTTTACCCTAAAAATAAGTTGGCAACACTGGCTTACTAGCGTGTGACGTCACCAGAGTGCAACAGGCCGTTCTTGTCACAGCTACAATAACAAAAAATATTGCATTTTATTTTCGTGTAATTTGTAAAAAATATACATATTTTTGTTAAAAATCAAGTGAAATAAGTTTATTTACGCTATGAACTGATAGGATGACCACAATCTGTAGCATATTTTCAATGTTGTCAAGATCCCTATTTATCAGAGTAAATTCATTCAAATCTAATTGTAGGTATTTATTGAAGAAAATAGTAAGTAATAAGTAAAATATTACAAAGAAATTTTCGTCCACTTGGGCCATGTATTTTATGATATCCCAAGTTCGGATAGTGCATATTAGGTGTTAAAGTTTGAAATTGCCGTTTTATGGCCGTTCCCAATAACCCATCTTTACCCTACTATAGATAGATTTTTGACATTACTTCTATAGAGTTTATGTATGAATGTATAATATGCCATTAATGTATAGGCCATCTACACTAAAACGGTAACTTCAAACTTTACACCCACTTAAATGTATAATTTGATTTGTTACCTTACATAACAACACCCACAGGGATTGATAAATTTTACTTATGATTTTCTCGGTTTGAAGTAAAAATCTTTAAGTAAATATTTCGCTTAGGTACCAGTAGGTACCCCTATCATGAGTTTTTTTGACGTATAGTTTCGTTAACGTAAGCATATTTTGAATTGAAAATACAACAGTCCTAGAACATTTTGATACCATTTTATGCAATTTGCACATTTTAAAAAATACAGAGAAATTAATTAAGTATTTAATTTATATAAATATTGAGTAGTAAACGTATATTTTCAATTCAAAATATGCTATGCAAACTAAATATGCTAACTATACGTCAAAAAAACTCATGATAGGGGGTACAGATGATATCGTTATGAAAATGGTTTTCAAAATTATATATTACCTATATGTACGAGGGAATTTTCTTTAGGTAGGTAATAAAAGATTTTTACCAGCGCGATGTTAAGAAAACATATCTTTGGTAACATGTTTATTATTTAGGTATCAATTCGAATTAGAAACCATAAACTGTTAGTAAAACATGAAAACCCACGCTTAGTTTCATAACTTAAAGTTAGCCATTTATAACTTACTAGACGTACTAACGCGATTTTGAACGGTGTTAACGCAATTATTGTTGGTATCGCTTGAAGTTATACTCTCCTCAAGGGACCATGTAGATCTGTAAACAATATTTACAATTCCAACTTATCATTATTAATTATAATTCAAACTTTATTTATTATACATCTTATTGATAACTAGCGAACCGCTCCTGCTTCGCACGACTGCAATCTAAGTATGTGGCAAGATCATTTTCCCGGTTATTGGCAATAGAAAGTAAGAAGAAAAAAGAAAGGGGTCATTGTACCCATCATTATGAACAACTTTTACTATGGGACCAACCCTGAAATCGCGAAAAAAACAGCTATTCCATACATTTTGTCGATTTAAGTGAACACAAATGGAACTTACATGGGACATAGATCACTGCCAAACCATTCAGTACAGGCGTGATGTTATGTTTAGAATGACTGGAAGTACTAAATGTTTTGTATTACATTTATGTCACTTGTCTCGCTCGCACAGAACCATATTTTGAAGAATGTTAAATGAAAAGATGCATTTTTGAAAAATGTATTCTTATAATGTTTTAGATAATAACATTAATTTAACAGGTAAATAATAAAAACACATTTCTACTGTGTGATCTTATCAATTTAGAAGCAGAAGTATTATCCTATATAACTGCTCCTAAATTGATTAGATGACACAGTAGAAATGTGTTTTTATTATTTACCTGTTAAATTCATATTATCATCTAAAACATTAAAAGAATACATTTTTCAAAAATGCATCTTTTCATTTAACATTCTTAAAATTACAGTTCTGTGCGAGCGAGACAGGTTACAAAATGTAATAGCACTCTTAATAAGACCATAACGTATTCCAATAAACTTCGAAGATTTTTTTTTATGCAAAAGGGAAGGTAGTTTCGAAGTTCATAAATCTATAAGTAGGTACCTAGTTCTTCGAATCGCTTAGCCATCAAACGTTGGAAGTATTGTTTTAGATTTTAGTAACATGTTTGAGTATTCGTCAATCAACTACTACTTAGTGAGGGGTGTTAGGCAAACTGGTACAATAAATAGTAAGAAAATTATAAATGATTTTGTTTTACTCATGTTGAATAAGCAATTAAGTATGATAATTTTGTTCACATATAGGATTCCCCCACCCTACGCCACTGGTAGTAGGTAAGTAGTTCCTAAGGTGTTTAAAACAATTTCCTTAAACAATTCAAGCTAAGGAAAGCAGTAGATTATAGCCCACTAAAAGAGGTTTTCTAAGTTGAACTAGAGATGCTTTTACACAAAATAATATTTATAAACGATATTTTGGCTACAGCCAAATTCTACAAATTACTGAAGCGAATAGAACCTTCAATATTTTTCCTGATTTCTGGTGGAAATACGATGTGATCAATACGAAACTCCTTCTTCGAAGCATTTTTGGCTTCATGCCAGGATATGCTTTGATAAAAGAACCGATTTGTGAGCTCATTAGCAGACACAGCAGTTCATTTTTATTAGTGCAAATTTTTGTTTGTATATACAATCTTCTATGTACTTGACCTCTAGAGTCTGGGCTTTTTCAGTCTCTAGAATTCTTTCCGAAGTAAATAACGCAAGTAAATAATTATCCTCTAGTCAGCCTATCGAAATTCACTGCTGAACTTAGGGACAACACGTCTATTGAAAAGATTAAAAAATGCTCTGAATTACTTCTGCGTGTTGCACCTTAAAACGAAAGCATCGTAAATTCATCAGAAGAGCAATTTAATAATGTTTTTATTTAAACGCAAGACTAAAATCATAAAATATCTTTGTTTATTATTAAATAAATCAAACTTCACCACTCTACATGTCAGTGTTAATAATATAAATCGCAAATCTTTTTGGGGCATGAATATTTTACTCCAAGCTTTAACGATTAGATATTCAGAGGTTAAACTTATTTGAAGGACAAAAAGATGTCAACAACTCCATCCGCAAAAAGGGTGAATCAGAAATGAGATTAAATCCCACCGGACTTAGCGACACGAAATATTTTGTCAGATAAAAAAAATACATGGCATTAGTACGGTGGTATTTTGGAAGCTTAATCTTCTGAGATTATATTTACAAATTAATCTTGGTATCGACCGTTCAAAAGGACGAAAATGAATAAAATTCTACAAAGACAAAGGCTTCGTAATTCCTCCTCTCTCACTTTTACCGGTTATTATTAAAAGGAAGAATTCTTCGGTGTGAAGAATTCTTTGAAGTGTCGTAAAAATGTAGAACGCTATAATAAAATGTTAAGAGCGGTTGGCCTTTATTTGACACACCTCGAGCTCTCGCAACCGTCCAAATAGTTTTTAGTAATAGAAAATATTTTATTATGTTACCTACACTAGCTAATGCACGCGATATCACTCATATTGCTGTATAAGTAAAACAAGCCAATGACCTCTCCGTATTGTCAACTGACTATTTGCTGAATTTCATAAAAATAGGAAAAAACATTTAAGTATTTAGTAAAAAAAAATACGTTTCTAAACTTCGGCTACCAGCTTTTTTAACGTAATTCCTAAGCATTTGATAGGAATGCTGATGTATAAAAGGCACCTCCCTACATTATCTGAACAAGTAGTATTGAAAGCTGATCACCCTCAGAAAATATTGGAGCATTCTTTCCCAAAGGGATAGATCTATCCCTTTGGAAATTACGGACGTGAATGCGAAAGTTAGTATTGAGGTGTTCAGGGACATCTCGATTTCACACTCAAATCTGTAGGGAGATTGTTAGTGATCGAATAGACGTGGCCATATTTGAGTGGATTTGTAATCAAAACTGAGGAGTAAACTGACATTATAATGTCAGTTTAGTCCAACAAATTGATGAGAAAAGGGTTTTAATTATTGTACAAATATTTAATCACGTCGAACGATTTTAAATCGGGGTTAACTTGCCTAGTACTTTATACCCACATATTTAAATTTGAAAATGTAGGGAAGTTTTTCCATACCATTATAAGTATCCCATGAAAAGGTATATCCCGAAACGGCTTGCCTTATAATTATTACACAAGCTGAAATTGATCATTTGACATTGTACCTACTGCCTTCAATCGTGTTCGATAATCCAGCTGCCGGGCTAACATGCGCGCCGCAACAAATTTTGTCGACTGTTTTGTCTCGCTCTTACTCGTGCGAATACGAGACAAATGCACGATAAAAGCGTCGACAAAACTTTGTCGCGGCGCGCATGTTAGGCGCTCAGGTCATAAATTCGATGCCTACAAGGTGGCAGGTTAAAGGCATTTATTTTCACAAAACTCAACAAAATGTATGGAACAGCTGATTTTTTTTTCGCGATTTCATGGTTGGTCCCATAGTAAAAGTTGTTCATAATGATGAGTACAATGACCCCTTCAAATATTTCTACTGTCTAACCTGCCACCCTGTATAATACCAGTAACTATATTTTGAATACAATCTGACGACAACGTCTTAGTAACAGAGGTTATCAATCATATCACTGCATCTGTTACATGTCAATACCACATATGCCATCAAATTCTATTAACTGGTAATGTAGATATCATATCTTGGTCATCAGTCATCATCGGTTAATCCAATACAATGGATGAAATTGGCTTAAACAAATATGTTCACACAGGTCTAAAAGGATTGGCAATAAGACAGAAAATTATTATGTTCTATTATTAAGTACTGGCAGCATAACTATGGTTGGAAATTCCCATAGGAATCAAACATACCTATATTTTTAAAATACAAATTTATTGGATATCGAGGTTAGCCATCAAAAGGGAATAGCATGAAAACTAGAAATAGTACAGCATATAATAAATTAATACGTAAACGAATAATACAATTTAATGACATTTAACTTAATGACAAGAAGGGTGAACGGAAGAGAAGACCTTTTCGAAAGTGTTGGGCATGTGAATAAAAAGACAACATAAACAATAACACCCTTACCACAAAAAAGATAGACACGCGTTAAACGCGAATGTTACCAAAAATAATACACACTTATTTTAGACAAGTTAGTGCTAAACAAGTGCGTATTATTTTTGGTTGCATTCGCGTTTAGCGCGTGTCTATCTTTTTGTGGTACGGCCCTAAGAGTATAAAAAGCATATATTTTTCTAATGAAAAATATAGCAAAGCAAAATTGCACTGCACTCACTTCTTCCCTTCTAGCACTTGGCTTATAAGACAAACGCGATGATATAGATGGTCATACGGGTAGAAGTTTTCAAATTAACCCTGTGTGTACGATAAATTTAAAGTTTATTAAATTCTACGCCATAAGCGGTAGTTATCGCAAGCTGTCGTATAGGGTGTGAAGTATGCGATAAAGATACATCCAGAGCCAAGTATTAGCTCGACGCTATAAAATATAGCAGCTTATCCTTTTAGGAAGACGAGTGCAGTTTCTTCTAGGGTATTTTAGTTAGCATACGGAAATAAGTATCAGAATACGGTTTAGATATTTTATGTCTCCGAAAGATATTTAAAAATTTTACGGTAAATATCATAAAGAAATAGAGATGCAAATAGCTATGGTAAAGTTTTGGGTGCAGTAGTAATACAGCAAAATTTTAATTAAAATAACATGTTTTTTTCAACTCCACGAAGTAAACGCACTGAAACAATACTGGCTAAATATCTGGCACAGTCCTTTTGATTAAATCAACATAATTCTCCGTAAGTGGCAATATTGCTATACAATTTTACACAACAATGGCACATTTGAATCAGAAATGGATACAAAAATCCCACCAGGCTTTTCAACAGTATATGAACAAAAGAAGTAATGTATGAAACTGTATACGCCTGCACAATAGGGATGCTGAATTATTTCGTCAGTTGTGTCATAAATAAATACTGTGTAATGGGAGCCGAGCCTATTGCCATTAGCCGAGTACAAATCCAGACTCTGAGCTGATTGATAATTTTCTAATGGAAAAAGATAATAACACTTTGTCTGATCTGGGGACTGAACCCAGCACGCGTAGAATGACCACGATAAAAACGGGTTTTGTCTACAGAATAATAGACAAAATGACAGATTGTAGTAAGATTTCTACCGTTTTATGCATACGATGAGGAGAAAAATGTTTATTTTCTTTAGTAGACAAAACTCTGATAAGCCAAGTACGGGTCGCCACGTGCTCGGGCAGAAGAGATAACAATTTGAATAGAAAGAACTACGTCTATTCTTTGGTAGAATAGAGATAGAATTTTGATCATACTATGGGCACAGGACTCCACGCTTAGTTATTGCAATGTGCTCGCGATCATAGACTCACAAGGCTGTCAGAGGGGTAAGGGATTTGGTAATAAAAATATCGAATTTGTATTATGTTTGTTACGTAATCACCTCGATACAAAACGCTTAGCCTACTTATGTAACATATGGGTAAGCAATTTGGAACTGCCAAGCCGGTATTCCACCCAAAAATATTCGTGATTTGCAACGCCACACTCTTTAGAAGCATTCGCGGTATTAAATGTTCTTTTTATGCCCTCATTTTAAATGAATATGATAAAATAAAATTTTGTTTCGCCCTCGCAGTGAGAAAAAATGGAATAATTTACAATTTCAGTACCTTTATAATTGAAACTTGAAACCATGATTCATAAACAAAATGATGATGATTTTAATTACAGACCTTCGTTTTTCTGAAAACATATGATAATAACTTTTTGATCTCTTAATTAGCGCCAAAATTACCTTATTGAATTGATGTTTTTTAGAGAATAAAGTACCACCAAATAAAGCCCTTTCACACAGATGACTAGGATAAATACACCACGTTGCCAGCCATGCCAATATTTGCCTACTTACGTTCCCTTCCGATTGTGGGTAGTCATTTCCCGTCGTAAGTGAGCTCTTGGGAAGGACAGGCGTGAAAGGTGAAAGGTTCCATGACTTAATGTAACTGTAATTGCGATCTAGGGAGAAAATGGAACGGGTACTGTCTTATATCTACGAGTATGTTATGCCCATTTGTTATCTTTCGACGTACTGTTTTTATTGTCTTTTCGAACTTTTTAAAAATAAAACGTAGGTATTTTACAAAAAAAAAATTAAAAAATCAATTTTCTAAATGTTGAATTTCTCGAATCACACTGATGTGGCGCTCCAGTAATTTTTCCAAGTAAAATAATATTAAAACCTCTCTAACTTCAAACTTTCCGAACCCCATTATAACATTAGGTACTAACGTGTAATATCTCTAGACACAATAAAATTGTTGAAATAAAAGCCTTCTAAAAGCTCGTCCTACGCGCTGTTACCTACGTGCAAACAATTAACCTTTACCACACACACCATCAGACAGAAAAATCTATAGGCACATGTGTGGTTTTAAAAATAAAAATAGAAACATGACATTCGACAGTACAAAAAAGGTATACAAAAACAGTGCAAACATTTTTGATTTATAAGTCTAATTGAAGCAAAACTAAAGCTACATAATAATATTATCTAAATAGGATTTTCTCTTGCAACAGCAACATTAAAAAAAAAACCGGCCAAGTGCGAGTCGTACTCATGCACCGAGGGTTCCGTATAATTTTTGGACGTATAAAGTGAAAAAATCCGGACCGCATAACTAATTTTGTTTGTGAAGGATTTTTTATGATTTTGATAAAACTGTACTAGTTAGGAACATCGTTTTATTTTTGGTGCCATATTTGGGTCAATTCCTATCAACTGTAATTATTTCAGATTTTTCGCCCCGTAAAATTCGGAGATAAGGGGGGGAAAGGTATTTTTTTGGACATTTTTCATCATATGTCGAAAACTGTGCGACATAAAATAAAATAAAAATATATTTTGAAATGTGCAAATCAAGCCCTTTCATATGATATGTCACTTGACCTAGTAACCCCACTTTAAAATTTTGGTCCCCCACTCCGGCCCCTTTTGCAATGAAAATAAAAATATTTTTGGACTTTTTTCATTTGCAATAAAGTTGAACAAGCATTCTTTATAACTGTTCCAAATCTTAAGTCGATAGCATAAGTAGTTGCTGAAATAATCAGGCGTGACAGACAGACAGACAGACGAAGTCGCACCATAAGGGTTCCTTTTTTACCATTTTGGTACGGAACCCTAAAAACCTAGTTTTACTACTGGTAGTAGTAGTAGTAGTACAATAGTTTCTTTTTTGACATGACCATAATGTATCATATCTACATAGTATCGTCAGTTGAAAGACTCATACACATCCAATGCAAACCTCTGCACCAATCTCATTCGTTTAAAAACAAACAAGTTCCGTAGAAACCACATTTTGATCTCTAATAAAGTCTTTTCATAGTTTCGAACTCGAAACCAAATATTCCTGCAACCTCCTCATTAAAAGTTCCTTGAGTTCAAAAATATCCCTTGCTTAGATTTAACCGCAAAGGTAACTTAAACGTGGCTGGTCTATTATTCTGACATCAGGTGGATTATAAGCACGTTGGCACGGATTACGGCGAAGTGTCAAATTTTATCCTCATTCATTATCCTTATCGTTTTAGGAGGCTCTAAATGTATTTGTGAGATTTTGACTTATTTAAACTTTGAATTTACTTCATGTTTTACAGGTCGAAGGTGGATGAGGGTTGGTCCGTACCTAATAAGTTTTCTGAAGTTTGTACGAGCAGTTAGAGCTATTTTATATTGTAGTTAGTAAATTAGGACGACTACATCGAAGGTGTTTAGGTTTCGTTTGGACAAGGAGATTGTCAATACGTTGCTGTCTTTTAATACTTCTAATTCTAGCATATCCCCTAAAGTGGAATTACAATATAGCAAAAACTGCCTCCATGCCAAATAACAGTTTCTAATAGGAAGGAAAAATGTCGTTTATTTACAAATGCTATACAGCAACATGACCTAGATAGATCTAAACATTCAATATCCATTAGTGTTGTCCCTAAAATAATCTCATTAGTCTTGTCAAGCTTCCTACAAACTTCTGTGTTGAGCGACTGAGATACTTGGTGTACTAACCATAACATAATACTTTAAGTAGTTAACTAAGTTAATCTATGAAGTCTTTGACGACCATCTCAAAGGAATTAAAGGGAACTTGTATTAAAAAAAGGCTTATCCAGTAGGATTTGTTATTATCTCGAATTAGTCTAGTGGTTAAAAGCGTGGCTATCAAGCGTCCTAAATCAACTATGGGGCCGAGAAAAGTATTTCAATAGACTAGCTCGAGATTGCAACAGACTTTGAAGATGAATTAGTAATAGAGGCAACCCGTGTACAACTAGGTATTACAAAGGTAACCTTATTGCCAAGTACTAGTCATTTTGCATTTTGAGTATAAAATCTCGTGTGTACCGCAGTGTGCCGAGATGATACTAAATTCGAGTTGTTAGCATTTGCATACAATTTTCATGTGAATTCTGTATTATCATATATTTATCATAAAACTATACACGACGCAGAGATTTCAACCAGCGTCTTGGAAGGTTTATTTATTGTTTTATTTTGCGTCTTTTCTAGCTTTATGTTTTCCAGAATCAGTGTTTTGCATCGTAAGACTTATCTCCTCGCTCGTTTTAGCTTATAGCTTATGCAATACTCGGAGGAGGTTCTGTGCATTTTATACGAAGATGCATCGAGGAACGTACAGGTTGAACGTGTTACGATTAATATCACGTTTGGGAATAAGCCGTTACTTGTACACCGGCTACTATATTTATCGGATGTGAACTCACTACAATACTATACAAGAAAAGTTGCTGCAGAAATTGGTCCAAATTATTTTTTAAATATTAAAGTCAATGTACTAATTCGATTACGACATTTTTACTCGTATCGATATTAAAATCTGCTTAGATATACGGTGGATTGTCGTAAGTTCCGATGCAAATAATATATATAGATAGTAGGCGGTGTACAAGTAAAGCTTATTCCAACATTTCAAAACAGTAAAGGAAAAAAATATTTTCTAGTAGCTACATTTTATGGGTCATCTACAATTCTTTTTATAACATAAAAGAAAGATACACGCACTCTCGCAATCTCCAGTCATATATTATTACCCTACAGTAGACGAGGCGTGGCGAAGCACGCGTAACGCCTTGATGGATGCACGATATATTGTAACCTTTGCAAAAATTGCGTCCATTACTCACATTTTTCATGTCATAAAGCATCACATTGGTTTGAATTGACACCGTCCCGATAGCGATCAGGCAATACTGACAAATGCTGTGTTAACTATATGGTAAATCGATAGAAAAGTACCATGCTAAAGTACCATTTTCTTGGCTATTAAGTAACGGTCAAAACCGAGCTACACAAGATATGAATCATACGAAACTCGTGGGCAATGATGGAATTATTGATAAGTATTTCAAAATATAAACCTACTTGAAGAACAGTGGAATACTGAAATACTATTAATTAAAGTGCATTGGCAGATTTCCTTAGCTAATTTCGTACAAATTCTAATTTAGCAGAATCAACTCCTGGAATTAAATTTTAATGCTACCGAATCTCAGGCACTTACTGTGTCAATTTACACTTTCAGGAGCTGCATCACCTAGTTCTTGGGGTAAAACCGAATCAATAGTACCTACAACTATGTTTTTAAATCGGAATCAGAAAGTATCGATTCCGATATGCCTAATAGACAGATCTTGCTTTATGTGAAACATTATACATCGATTCCTCTCTGAGTTTTGTTTTACATGTCAGAGAAAATACTGCTTTAACAGGGTTAGAATATAAAGATCGAAAAGTGTTCATGTTTTTAACCTAAAATAACAGCACATTGCTTTGGCTAAGCAATATCCCTGACACTGTCGAGCAACTATTAAACTACAAGTGCAATACAGAGATGGGAACTTAATATCCTAGTCAAAGCAGGCATAGCATAGCATAAGCATAATCGGCCTATAATGTTCCCACTGCTGGGACACAGGCCTCCTCTCTGTGAGAGGGAGTGGGCTGTAGTCCACCACGCGGGCCCAGTGCGGGTTGGTGGACGTCACATGTCTTCGAATTTTTGGTTCTAGAACATGCCGGTTTCCTCACGATGTTTTCCTTCACCGTTAAAGCAAGTGATAATTAATTTGTAATACGCACATGACTTCGAAAAGTCAGCGGTGCGTGCCTCGGGATCGAACTCGAACCATTCGCCGTGGGAGGCACATGGTTAGACCACTAGGCTATCACTGCTGTGCTAAAGCACGCGCTAAGTAATATTCATTTATCTCGTAGTATACTCTTATTTTATCTGTGGTCTGTTGAGACCACCTTGCAACATGACAACGAATTTCTCCGAAAGAATATTAAAAGCTATAAACAATATTCTTGGGACGCGAGTTGGTTTTCACAATACGGTGTACAAAATTCGATATTTTAATAACCTCGCACACACCAGAAACCCGAGATTGTTTCTCATAAAATTACGAAACTTTATAATGCAATTTTAATTTTAACTTTAACTCCGCGTAAATACGGAGTATGCACTTAAGTCTGCATCGCTTCCAAATTTTGTGCGCGTAAAGCCGCTTCAGGATGCTTCAAGCTGCATGTGGTAATAACATTGAAGATTTAAAGATTAAATTAATATACGTAATTTTGGCCTCTGTCTTTGAGCACCACGATGTATTTTTTTAGTTGGTTTTATATGCTGCGTGGCAAAATAATTCTACACACAACCTACCTACATTAATGTATTAATGTCTTGGCAACTTATATCTGCAGAGTAGTTCCGGCAACTTTGGAAGAAAGTAGTATAACAGAACTAAATTGCTGTACCTACCAATAATAATGTATCTGGTTATAGTATAAATAAATGTTAGTAGCACTATTATACTGGTTGTAGTTATGACATTAATTCTACCGTTCTCTGTTACCGTGTCTACACTTCTATACAAACAAAGTTAGTGGTACTTTTGTTGTTAGGCTATTGTTATTGAATCACAATATTAGACGTGAATGTCAACAAGTAAATACTATTGACTTTAAATCAAGGTGAGAGACAAAAGTTCATTGACACCTTTAAGTGCCTTTAACCGTGTTAGTTTTTAACCAAAGACTGAAAGGTTTTGAATTCCAATGTAGGTAATGTCATGGCTATTATTTCTATAGTATAGCAAAAATAAGTATTTGATATTATATACAAGTCTTGTAGTTTGTTATGGATATTAATTATTTGGTTATAGCGAAAGCTTATACACTTTTTCAATGTTGAAAAAATAAAGCTAATTACTTTTGATCGTTTGAGATTATGCTTACTCTCGTTTTTATTTTGTACTATTTCCCAATAGTTTATTTTGTGCGCAAAATTATGAAAACAGTTGAAAAACTTTTATTTAAATGCCATTGGCTCCTGTGATTCCACAGACGAAAATAAAGGTAAGCGAAACAACAGGTTGTTTCCCAATGAATTACTAATATTTAGTACGGCTGCGTAAGTGTTAAAGTTGTGCAATATAAATAAGGTAATCCTCCAGAGTCATCACTCAGGGCTTGCTTGCTAAATTATTTACAAAGGAACAGAAAACAATACATATTTGTCGAAGAGTCGATGCCTATAGTAACGTAGAGTAGATTACTCTAACAGGCACAAGTCTTTTTTTCGGTAGATAAAACTATTAGGTAGTAATTAGTAGTGTGGAGGAATCCCACACTCCTAGATATAATCTGCGGCAGCGTAGACTCCCATTTACCAGTACTAATACAAATAAAAATTCTAGCTATGCCAGAAGGGACGAGCAAACGTCCAACCACCCAAACCCCCAGGGACGCGGCAATTGAAGGATGAGAGGCAGTTGCATGCCGTGTCCAATAAAGAATCCTAACTGAAAATTGTCAATCGGAACAGTTCATTCCTTTTATTAATGAACCAATCCGATTCACAATGTTCAGTTAATAAAGAGTGAAACCTGTACTGCGCTAAGACACTGGAGCAGCAATTGTGGATCGTGGCATATCAGAGCATCTGACCTGACAGTAGTATCCACTGAAAAACCATCCCACATAGGTACTGACCTATTGTGGGATAGTAGAGAATGCCAGCCAGATTTACCGACGACTTTAAACAAGCGCTCGTAAACAAGCTAGGTAGTATTATAGCATGATGTTCAGCAAGACGCAATTCTTATAGCCCGTAGCACTATAAGACATTAGCTGAACCAGACTATTCAGACAGGGGATAATCGGATTTCGTGGTGCACCTTGGAAGACAATAGAACAGAAATCAATGAATATGTCTGTCGAAGGTCCGATATCTATAAGTATAGATGAATCCTTGAATGGAAACTACTAATCAATAAACAATGATAGTGTTAACTGGCCAAATATCTTAGCCAAATGAATTGTTGACTTGAAAGTAACACTCAGAGTAGACTGTTCGTTAAAAACTAATCGGATTCTATTATGCACAAGTTTGAAGATCAGTCGGTGTGTTTGTCAAAAGATGCTGATTGCCAATTGGTTAACCATACAGAATAGAAAACTTATATTTCGTGGTTGACCGTACCTACTACCTACTGTTAACTGTACTGACATTACAAGGAAAATATGGACCTATGACTTAAAGATTTGCTATCTTTATAAAGTAGACTTTATTTATCCTGATAGAAGAAAATAGAGTTCAGTGGTTCACTTTGGAAAGAAATTACAATGACCAATGCCGAGATAAACAGAAATAATTTGCTACTGATTACAGTTAGGTACATGCAATTCGAAAAAAAATATTCGCAAAATTTTGTCAATTTTTTATCTTTCTTTTGGAATCTAATTGCAATGTAAATTATACGGGGAGAATTCCCTACAAACAGGGTAACGATATTAGTTGGACAAAATCTTTTTCTCTTGTTATAAATAGTATGAGTCTTATCAGATTATCTGCTAGCAGAGTACCAAATTGCAAATCAGATTCAAGTGTGTTGACATGAGAAAAAAGATTTTTGTGAAAAAAAGTGAGGTTCATTTTGCAAAATTTTGCTAAGAGTAAAATAATATTTGGTCGCTACGAATTCAAAGATGGTGTTTTTTTTGCAATTAAAGTAGATAATATTTTCAGTTTAGCTGAATGCTTATACACGAATTTTGAAAAACGTATGGTACCTACACAGTACAAGTAATACAATGAAAAAAAAAACGACATAACTATATTCTATTACGGAACTGGTACAAAATCGGGGAAAAGCAAACAAACTTCCAAAAACTGTAACTCGACACTCGCTTGGGATTCAGCTAACAAACAAAGCAAATACAATTTGGGCAAAAACTGATGCAATAGTGGTCTCTTTTGGGTACATAGTAATATCTTGTTTTATATGTTAAAAGTAAACTTTGTTATTTCACAGAATTTAAGCAATAGTGCAAACATTCACATTTCTAGCAAATATTCACAATTTTAAATTATTTTTATAACTTTGCTCATGTTTTGTACACTGCAATGTTTTTTAAGTTTTCAGATTCGAAATTTAGAATCAATTAATAAAATATCACTTGTACAATTTATAATGACATCCCAATATTGCATTTCTTTGATTAAAACGTTATAATTAACTCCAATTATAAACCGTATGGGTTAGCAATTCCCCAAAATATTCATTCACAAATGAATAGCTGATAATCCAAACTTAGTTACTGTTTGGTCGTTTATTCCCTTCGCTATAACGTTATGATCCCACAACGTTTCATTAATTAATTTATTCATTGTATTTCGCAAGCACTGAGTTAACAAATTAAATCGTTTTAATAGCCATACTTTGGTAATACTGTTATACGAAAAACGTTGGTTCGTTACGAAGACTCATTCGAGCTGATTTATTTAGGAGCTCCCTAATAACTTGGCCACTTTATGAACAAAATGTTAGGGCGAAACCATACCTATGTAAGAATAAATTGTAAACCATATTTTGTTACCTTTTAACATTTTCTAAAAGAAACTTTGGAGACAAAGATATCAACAGACCCAAAACAATTTTGTCTCAGTTTCTTTATCGTCTTAGCACGTGTGACAATTTCAAATTGCTCGACGAAGTTCTGAAAAAGTTACTCGCTCGGCACACGGGGTTTGAGCCAAAAGCGGTCCAAAGAATCAGTTGAACCTTAACAAATGGGCAGCCATAAAAATAAATAAAAGTTTGGGCGTAGGCCGATTTTTATCTGGCCCTGCGAAAGCGGCAAAAGGGAAATACGGGGGTCAATTCGCTCACAACCTCTTCTAGTTACATTTTCACCCGATAATAGATCTTGCGTGAAATAAGGATTGTGCCAAATTAGGATATTAAGAGCCTTATTTTCGTTATAAGACTAAGCTTAGACAGTGTCCGTTTTCGGGCCAATAAATCGAGATAAGAACCTTATGTTATTTTTCGATTCACTGGCTCTGTACTTAAGAAATATAATTAATTTGGTTCAATACTTATATCGTTTAAGAACAAGTGGGATTTTTCATGGTTGGATTAATATAAAAAGGCTTGCAAATAAAATGATTGAACATTGTGTCAGATACATTGGCGTAAAGTAGGTATGTATGTAGTAGTTCAAATATGAAACGATATTTGTTTCTTCGATTTTCTATTTACCACAATATTATAAATATGAAAACAAAAATAAACCGACATTCATGAATTATTTTACCTTCCTCCTTAACTTAATAAAATCATTACACGACAACCTCGCTTAGCGACAAAATGCTGTAATTAACAAAATTACCGCATCGAAATTTCATTAAAAATTCCTTGATTAAGTTATTAAGTTATAAAGACCAAATCAATATAAAATTGGAATATAATTCTGGACAATTATGACTCCAAATAAACATTATTCTGTTCAACGAGTGTAGATTTGAATATTCAAAAGCAGGCCTCGAGCCATTTACAAGAGGAACGACTTTGGATTCGACAGTGAAGTGTCGTTAGAATTGGCTTCAATTAATCTGCCCCCGTATTCACAACGCTTCGATTTGATTCCGATTCGACAAGTCGTACGTCTATCTTGTTTTGGCATTACGAAAGCGAGCGAGATAGACATACGACTTTCCGAATCGGAATCAAATCGAAGCGTTGTGAATACGGGGGCTGAACGGGTGTAGCTTCTAATTTTCTCCCTGAGTTAGAGCAGTGGCATTCCTATGAAACTTTTTTAATAACATAGAAACGACAGCCAAAATCTGTTTTGCAAGTGAAATTAAAAGAGGACTACAGGCATGATTACGTTCAGTGAATAAGCTAGTTCTACGTGATTATTTAGTAAAATGTAACGTTAAACTTATAAGTTGTAGGTAAGTTGAACTTATAAAATAAAATATCACAAATTTTCTACTAAGCTATCATTCAGTTGATCTTTAACGAATGCTATCATCAATATTTATAAACACCGGGAAAAAATTGCTAAAAAATATAGGTTGATTAATTTTAAAAACATTGCTAGCCAAGAAATAAAAAAAAATCAATCCCGGAAGAGAAATACATCTCGCAATTGAAAACCAATACGCAAAAAATTTCTTAATAGAAAATAAAAAGACAATAATTTCAGCAAAATTTCTAAGGATGGCTGATTACAGTAAAAATAAAGGAAAAAAGGGAAAATAAAATCATCTAATTTAGACTTAACGATCGCAAACAACTTGGTTTGGGTCTATTGGTTGAGTCAATCAATGGTTTGAAGGAAAACGGAGACAATGCTCTGATTAGCTCAACCTTCGAAAGGGCTTTAGTCGATCTAAGTCGACTAAAGGCACGTTTTCTTATTTGTAAACAAATATAAAACATATTTCCGAATTTGAAAATTGTATGAATGTAATCTTTTTTTATAGCATTGCTGGATAGCATTACATTTACAAGTTTGTATAGGTACGTATTTTGTTATATTCTTCTGATACTTAAAAAGCCTTCATTTTTAATAAGTTATCAATTATGTAAAAATAACTATACTGGCTGTTGATGATAATAGTATATTTTTGTTGAAGTATCATTTATCTAATACATAATTATTTATTACTAGCTTCCGCCCGCGGCTTCGCCCGCGTTTTTCGAGATAAAAGGTAGCCTATGTGTTATTTCAGACTATAATCTATCTGTGTGCCAAATTTCATCCAAATCCGTCCAGCCGTTTCAGCGTGAAGAAGTAACAAACATACACACACACACACGCACAAACTTTCGCCTTTATAATATTAGTGTGATGTGATATTATATATTTGACTTTCCTCAACCCCTCAACGCACTTAAAAAAATCTACATGTTCATGGTGTGTCAACAAACATTATGTTTACTATTCAAAAAGTTTCTTGAAAATATTTCATAGCAATAACTTGCTTTGTCACGTAATAAACAAAAAATTGTTATTGAAATACAGAGCATGAGGCATGAGGCATGAGGCATGAGGCATACATGAGGTTTTAACCTCATACCCACCGCAAGTTCAATACTGGCCTCCGAAACTTTTGTTTAACTATTTTAATATACAATATGACGCATTTTATCATGTTCGTATAGTTTGCAAAAATAAATTGCTTATAATAGTGATAAGTTCTTTTCAACCTCAGAACTTCTGAGGATGCGCTGTTGACAGTGCCACCTGCTTGTCACCTAAGCTGTTGGCACAGTGAATCTTCATTTTAAATCGTCAGCAGCGCGCATGTGATACTCGGGGTTGCAAGCGTTTCATAGACTGCGGTGACCGCCTACCATCAGGCAAGCCATACACCTCTTATTATTTTTCCATAACCTGAAAGAATGATAACCCAAAAGTTTCTCCTACAAAATTATACAGGGTGGCAGGTTAGACAGTGGAAATATTTAAAGGGGTCATTGTACTCATCATTTTGAACAACTTTTACTATGGGACCAACCTTGAAATCGCGAAAAAAAAATCAGCTGTTCCATACATGTATGTTCACTTAACCCAACAAAATGTATGGAACAGCTGATTTTTTTTTCGCGATTTCTGGGTTGGTCCCATAGTAAAAGTTGTTTATAATGATGAGTGCAATGACCCCTTAAAATATTTCCACTGTCTAACCTGCCACCCTGTATATTGGAAAGATTCGCCATCCTTTACAGAGTTAAATGTTAGTCGAAAACTTTTGTGTTTATGCACAAATGAGCGTTGAAGTTTGCTAAAAAGTGTCGTAAAGATTTACCTTGTAGGCTGTAAGAACAAGTGTTCAAAATAAGTTATAACGCGATCTTAGGTTAAGTACTACCCAAGTTAGGAAAAATTTAGCGCTAGTTAAAAATACAAAATCTGAAGAAACAATAACCAAATAAAAAATTTACTAAGGCTTAAAAGAATTATCAGAATTAAAACAATAATTTTGAATACCAAAAAAGCCACAGTAATAAGTTATAACTTCCTCGAGATCTACGAAATGTGATTCCAGTTATCTCTCACTTAGCAGATAGACACTTTGGCAAAACGAAGGAGGCCGTTAATTTTGACAGCGGAACCGGCACAACGACTGGCGGCATACAGACGAAAACAAAGCAATAATTCCATAGCGAAGACGTATTTGGGGAGAAAGACCGGTGTTATTTATCCAAATAAGATTGGTAGGGTAGAGTCGAAAATACGGTCCGGGATATCCATCTAGAGGAAATTTGCTCGTGCCCTGATATGTAGATATGGTCTATCTTGGCTATATTGCTGTGACTTGAGAAAGGGTAGAAATTGTTTACAAGGACCCGTGTTGAAAAAGATCATTCGATATAAGTAGGTTAATGTTATTTAAACGTGTTCCTATAGCACTATCTTGTTGCTTTTTACTAAAAATATTGTAGAGATCTACCTACATAGGTATATTTTTAACGATTTCCCAATAATTTAGATAGTCAACAGATTCATATCTCACTAACTCTAAATGTTTACACATTTCAGGTTAGTGAGATATCAATCTGTTGACTATATATTTATACTAAATTACAATTCAAACGCAACAAAAGCTAGTTACCTAGCTTTTGTTGCGTTTGAATTGTAATTTAATATAATACTTAAATAAATATTTAGTTCAGCGATGAATGATTTGTGATAGTCAATAGTGTCCAAATAAACAAGTGAATTAAATATATTATCATTACAAAAAACTTAGATAGTGTCACATCTAACACTTAACACCATCTTTTCATTGAATTCAATAAGTGCTGCAAATGCATTACATCGTGGAAAGCTTCTAAAAGCTAGCCATTGTCACTAACGCCTTAGTGTTTATATCCTTTGACAATCTCTCGCATTGTGTTCACTGTTGTTATCTTATTTCCTTCTACTGGAGGTATTAGTCTCTGTTTATTTTCCTTTCCCTTCGGCAGGTGGGAATTTATTTCTCTTTGTTCCAAAATATGTCTCCACCGATTGGCTTTTATGTCTTTTGTTTTATTTTTATGTATTCTACTTAATATAACTCTATCAAAGAAATCGCAAAACAGTTTAATTTTTCTTTTTAACGGTTAGGTGTTTCATTGCCTTCTAAAAATGTAAATTTTATTACGATTTCGATAATATTGATTAAGTTATTAAATATATAAGTGATTCTCAAAAATCATATGACCCGAGCGGGATTTGAACCCGCGACCTCTGCCGTACCGTGGCTAGTGCTCTGAACCAACTGAGCTACCGGGTCTCGCCCGACTCATCTGAAATTTGAGACCCCTTTGTAACACACTTCTTAGGAGCGTTTGGCGACATCTATCGGAAAACTTATGCAGTATTTCCAACTGATAATTGATTAAGTGTAATAAAATGTTTGATGAGTAGATGCTTTAAGTTTTAAGGCGTGATAAATTTTACTTGACTCATTATCTCGAATTCCTTATATTACTTTTAATTTGATTCAGAATGAACACTTAGTTTATAACATGTTCGAAATTAATTGCGAATAAGACTCTTCATCATTTTTATTGCGCATGAAACTTCAATTTAACGTCTGGAAGCAGGACGCTTCAGTTTGAAATATTGGATGGTAAGATAAAAATTTTTGCTTGCGGAGTCGTTACGACTCAGGGATGCGATTGGTTAAGAACTGGCGCAAACCTGATCATTGAGATAAAATATGCTTGTAAATAACACTTTTCTGCCTCTCTGAATAAATAAACATCAAAGAGTAGTGGTAGCCCAGTGATAGTGGCTCCGACTAACAAATCGTAGGTCATGGTTGCGAATCCAGGGCACGCCGCAATAGCGGCGGTAAGACCCCTCTTTGAGGAGTGGCTAGGGAGACGTCACGGCGTCCTCACCTACCGCCTGACGCAGGTCCTCACCGGACACGGAAGTTTCGGGAGGTACCTGCACATCATCGGGCGGGAGGAAACGCCCGGGTGTCATCACTGCGTTGATCGCCCTGAGGACACGGTGGAGCACACGGTGGGGGCCTGCCCTGCATGGGCGGAGCACCGCCGTGTCTTCGTAGAGGCGATCGGCAGCGGCGGCGACCTCTCGCGCCCGGCCCTGGTTCAAGCCATGGTCCGGGGCGAGGGGGATTGGGAGGCAGTCGCCTCCTTCTGCGAAGCAGTCATGCTAGTGAAGGAGGCGGCGGGACGGGAGAGGGAGAGATTCTCCCGTCCAAGCCGCCGCGGTAGACGCTCCGGGCGTCGGGAGCCGCGTGACGACTCCCGGCCACCGTAGGCGCGGGCCTGCGGGTGGTGAGTAATGGGTAGCTCACCGTCCGATCAGGACCAGGCCCGTGCCGAACGGCGCGTACGTGTTCCACGCGCGCCTCAAAGAGATGTCAGCATCAGAGAGGGGGCCCTCTAGGGCCCAAGCCTGCCGGGAAAGCGGGATTGTCCGGAAGGGATACCGCTGACCCGGACAAAAGGGCTAACGAAGGAACATGGGTGGGTTTTAGTCAGTAAGAGTCTGACACTCCCTTCCGCTCCGCCCAGAGCGGGAGGGGTCATTTGATGATTTCCCATCCTCAAAAAAAAGAAAAAAAATGGGTGCGAATCCAGACAGGCGTACATTTTATGCTATTTGTTACATCACCAGTGCTTCTCACAGAGAGGATTCCCAGCAGTGGGAATATTATAAGCTGATTACGCTATATGCTAGACATAAAAAAATATTCACTCGGTGTTGATCACACAAAGATAAGAAACAACAACGTCCATATAAATGTGTTGTTGTTTTCGTAGTAATTTTAGATACCATTACATCGCGCATGTAGTCCCCGAAGGCTAGGCAGAGGTATACATGCGCGAAATGTACCTGTACTATATACAGTACTATATATAGTACTATATATAGTACTATATATAGTACAGGTACATTTCGCCATTTATATTATAAGTAATATAGGAAAAATTTTTAGGGCGAGACTATTTCCCTTAACCGGGTACAATTCCAGGCTACTAATAAGAATTTTGATTTTTTTATTGGATTAAGGTAATTCTAGTAGGTACCGTAGGTACTCTTTGTTGTTTAGAATTTTGTTCTACCTGCCATATAAATACCTACAGGGTGGCTGCTTAAACGAAGAGAATATTTTAATTCGCTTTATGTGGGATCAATTTTGATTTCACGTAAAAAATCTTATACAAAAAAAAACCGACTTCCAAAAACTACACTAAAAACTATGAAATAAAAATGTTAAACTTCCATAAATAAAAATCTAAATGTATATTGAAGTCGGCGGGGCCTCTTCTTCAGGTTTTTACCTCTCAGCCTTTGAACAGGAAGAACGTGCGCAGTGTGTGCAGCGAACGTGCAGCTTGCTTTGCGCCTCGACAAATTAAAATTTCCTTTCATTCCTATATTTATGCTTAGGCCCCGCCGACTTCAATATACATTTAGATTTTTATTTATGGAAGTTTAACATTTTTATTTCATAGTTTTTAGTGTAGTTTTTGGAAGTTGGTTTTTTTTAAACCTGTTTTTATTTTTATCTTTTTAGTGTAGTGTAACCATTTTTGTTGTTGTTAATTTATTACAATAAAGTACCATAAAATCATGGACAGAGCGACTTTGATCATTTATGTACTTTTACCGAGATCGATTACTTCCACGAATTTAAATAGGTACTTATATTCATAGATGTTGGTGGATGAGAGCATTTCAGTAAACAAAAACCGGGCAAGAGCGTGTCGGACCACGCACAGTGTAGGGTTCCGTAGCAAGAAGTATTTCAGTGTTCCGACCGGAAATACAAGTTTGTATTTCATAATATTATTATGAAATATTATTATTTTTACGGTTGTCAAACTCAAATATTACAAAAATTTACTGACGTATCTTGTTCAAACTAATTTCAATCGAAAGTATTTATTAAGTGCTATAAGCTTGATTTTTTTCAGATTTTTCGATAGCGCGGTTGGAAAATTACAAAGGGGGGGACACATTGTTAACGACTTTGGGAGCTCCTAGTTCACTCAATATGCACTTAAATAAAAAAAGTATTTAGAAACCTTCATGTTATTTTCAATGACCTATCCAACGATACCCTACATGGTGGGGTGCGCGAAAATATTTTTTTTCATCCCTCAGTTTCATGTATGGGAGCCCCCCCAAATAATTTTATTTTTCGTAATTCCACTAAAAGCCTTAATGGCGGCTTGTAAAAGACTTCTATCTACGAAGTTTCATACAAATTGGTTATGAACTGTAGATTTGACGAGGGTGTGACAGACGGACAGACAGACGGACATGACGAAACTATAAGGGTTCCTAGTTTTACTACGGAACCCTAAAAACAGTGTTTTTTCAGTTTGTAATAGAAATAGGCTCGCTCCCTAGCCTTCTATCAAATGCGACTTAAGCATGAAAAAATTGTGTGTACTATACACCTCTGTCTAACCTTGCGGGAAATATCGGCGTGATGTTATGTATGCATAATATCGAGATCGATTGCGTTCAGGAATTCATGTACCTACACAATATCACTTTTTCATCATCGTCATGATGTCATCGAGATACACCAAAAATACAGTTTATTACACCTGGTTAAAAATCTACTCAACCAAAGTTAATAAAATTTATATGGGACCACCGCGCGAGGTTTATCTACCATATGAAAAAAGAATCACGTAAATCGGCTCAGAAATCACGGAGTAATCGGTGTAGATACATAAAAAAAAAAAAAAAAAAAAAAAAAAAAAAAAAAACAACCGAATGCAGAACCTCCTCCTTTTTGGAAGTCGGTTAAAAATATCCGTAACACTCGACAAAATGTACGGAACAGTTGATTTTTTCGCGATTTTGTGTGTATTGGTTCTGAAGTAAATCGAATTAGATTCGAATACTGAATAACTTTCTTCAGGTACGTTCCTTATTTAACCAGTAACCCTGTATAAATACCTACATCACCTGTAAGGTTTGCTATTCACCTAACAACGACAGTAAACACAGCGGATATCTCACTCTCACCCTTTTACGTGATTCTGGGTGGTAATATTTTAGTTTGTTTGCAAACATTCACAAAATGTACCTACCTAGATTCAAACTTGCATTCAACATGACAGCCATAATTAAGTTGTGAGAACAACCTTATTAAAGTTACCATAAGTAGACCAGGGTTTCTCAACCTTATTGTAGTCGTGGACCACTTACAAAATTTAAAAAATCCAACCGTCCCTTTTCTAATAGAATTGTACGAAAAGAAAACAAGGGAAATGCTTTTTATATTAGGTAGGACTGTAATAAAATGATTATCATACATCATGTTAGGCAGGCTAGCCATGGATGCCCAGAACTCATGATATGGACTGCTTAGAGATCATTGGACCCCAAATTAAAAAATCCTGATGTAGACTATATCCAAACTTTTTTTGACCAGGGACCACTAGGACTTTACATTCGGTGCGGAGACTTCAAAGGTTCAAAAAATTATTTATGAAAGAATATAACTTTGTTTTGTGGACCTTAACTTTGTTCTCATAAACCTTGATTTATTTCTCGCGGACCGCTGTTCTAGTTCTCGCGGACCATCGTTTGGGGACTACTGATCGGTTGCCATCCACGAAGACGCGCCCCACTCTTCCTTCTAATAGCTAACAGTGTCAGTGTGCAACCTTCCACTAGTGTTTTAGTTCTACAGTTACACACTAATTATTATCTTTGAACATAATACACACTACGACAAAAAGAGCAATCACTAGACAGCTTTATGGTCAACTGAGAAGATACTTCAAAAATTAGTGGGGCGTGTCTTCATGGATGGCACTATAGACAAACTAGCATACTGTCAAGAATTTATTAGGTTAGCGCATGTTTTCTCAAAGTGGGGTATTACGTGAACCCGGGGGTTTGCCATTTGATGGTAGGTTCATGACAAGAATTACGTTATAGCAGCTGGCTGGCTGGCAAGCGCGTGCGACACGCATGACGGCGTGCGACTGAAGATGCAGATTCGAGAGGGTTCGCAGTCGTCTGGGAACTTTGACAGGGGTACGTGGGGCCATAAGTTTGAGAAACCGTGGGTTAGTGTAATGAAGATAACCTCTATGAATGGATAACGAAGAAAACTTGAATTTGCATGCAAACATCGATACCAGAAAGTGGTATCGTTCATTCATTATTACTTTTTAAAAACTACGATGTATTAAACTCGTATTTATTAGTTTCTTCTTCTGAAGTTTGATCGCATTTGCTAATAATATTGGAGTTGCTGAACCAATCTAAACTTATCGCGGGAATCTTGTAACTTTTACTTATATTTTTTTCATAAATTGTGGTCTATATTTTTTGTACATAACATTAAGTATTCATAAATTGTTGCAGCAGTTGTACACATAATTGTATATATAGGGTATTCATAATAAAAAAAATAATTAAGTAATATTATAGGTAATAATTATAGCCAAAAAACGAAATTACCTATTTAATTGTTACCTAGCAGATGACCATCTGTTGATTGAACTTTAGAAGCTCCAACCAATGTGGTCTGCCAAAGTTCTGAGGATAGTTTTGTTACTAACAAGGAACCTACGCATTAAAAGCGTTCATAGGAATACTTCTTTATACAAATAAGTTAAAAGTTTAAATCTTCATCAATCATTGAAATTATAGGAGAGCAACGGGGAAATTAATTGAGTTATTACGTCTAAAGCAGTATTGGAACAAGCGTCCCTATCAAAATAAATGGCAGCATTGAGCCTGGTCGTAAACGACTTGTAATAAACTTCACAGCATGGTTGTCCATTTACACAAATCGGTTGGAAGGTTAAACATAATATAACGCGGTACTTGGCATCATTTTATGCAAATGACAGTAAAAACGCGAAAAGACTAACTTATTTACAGGCACGTTAAGTATGGTTTCATTTGCAAAGTATTTAGACTTCTAGACGTATTTAATGATCTAATTTTTTATTTTGATGGTAATGCTATAAATTATACTTAGTAATTCTATTGTAGGTAATAATTAAACTGGATATTTCAGCACCATGAAACCCTGAGCAAATATTAAAAACAAAGTGACGAATAAAAGTAAAGAACATTGCGAATTGTTTTCTTTGTTCTAGTGGATTCACGGAACACGAACACCAAGAATTAAATTGCTGCCTTCCTACAAATTGCATGGGATATTACAACAAGACACAGCAAATGGCACAGAGACGTTAGCGTTAAATGAGCAATGAGTTCACTTTTAGTTATTTACAATCTAAAAAGTTCACGATGTACTCAAAGACTCCTACAACGCAAAAAAATCAAGCAAAATAGGTTTATACAAAATGCTACTAACAAGAAATAAAACCTACAAAACTTTAATTCGTTTTAACCCTGCAAATAATTTCGAAAACTAATTACAGCAAAGCCTAAAAGACATTGAAAACTTAGACAATACACTTCAATTGTTTATTAATAAACAACACAAGGAGTCACAAGCGGTACTCAAAGCTCTTACAGCTACCCTACAAGCAAACGCGTCCCTGGGAAAGACGGTTACCGCTTTTTCAAGAGTACACTTGCTTTAATGAAGCAGGTAATGAGTCTCCGAGAGTCAACAGCAAACACGGTGAGGGTTGCGACTAAATAGGATCTCTCAGAGTTCGAAAGATTTTTCTCATCACGTATCGTTTGAAATCAGTATTAACTGTTGGAAATGTTGTGGTAAGCGGGTATGGAATTACATTTACTATCGCTACGTATACACCAGATTGCTTTACAGGGTAAACAAGCAGATTCTAATTTTCTGGAACTGTTTAATCTTTAAAGGTTACTTATACAAGGGTATTTTCTCTCCCTCTTTCCCTTCTAGTGAAGCACCCTACTTATATTTAAATGCGAAAGTTTGTGAGGATGGATGTATTATATGGATGGATATTTTGTATTCTTTCACTCAAAAACTACTGAAAAGATTTTGATGAAACTTTACAGTAATAAACGTAGCTTAGCTTATTATACATCAGAATAACACAAAGGCTATCTTTTACCCCGAAAAACGTGGGCGAAGCCGCGGGCGGAAGCTTATAGTTATAATATAATCCTAACAGAAAGAAGAGTCTCTTTTCCTTGTTATTTTAATAAAAATCATCTATCATAATATATCTTCTTCTACTGTATTAATAAAGACGTAGCAATTTACGATGTTCTTTAAGTTAAATTTAAATAGCTGCTGCAGGGTACTTAGAAACAAATTAACACTGGAAATTCCTTCAAGTGGAAAATAACTCTTCTTGCACTTATTTTTAATAAATTAGTCTCCGCGAAATGAACTAGAAAAATGATGTCACCGTGAAGTGTTAGCGACGCAATTTTAAGCTCGCCTCATTTCGGACTCGGCGGCAATTTATCATTTCATAACAAAATGAATGACGTATTGCTTGCGATGCCTTTCATTAAAGTATCTCAAGCGCTACTGGAATTTTGGGTCCAACCGAAACCTAAATGAAGATCGCATATTTCATTTCAGAGAAAACAGTTCATAAATCCTCTGACTTTTAAATAAAGTCATTCAGCATAAAACATTTATTAAGCACGAATTCTGTTCTCAGTTATTTCGGTGGAATTAATGACGTCATTACAAGAATGTTTTAATTTTTTGAATTCTCCACACACACGCACGCGATACAGCTGTTTGTCATTGGCCTTTACATGGGGGTAGCACTGGGGATTTCATCGTGAAAAACAAACTGGGGAACAGGGGTCCTCGGAACTTCCTGCTTAATTAAATGGATGTTTGTACAGGCGGACAGACGTTTTCTACGTTACAAAGTATTACTAAGCAAAATTGGTCTAACTTTATAAGGTTTTGTTCTCTTCGACATTGAGAAACATATGTGCTTAGTTGAAGTTGTAAACATAAAGCTAGAGGCAAAATTTTGCTCTTAATGTACAAAATCATTCGTTGGACCATAACATCTTTATTAAAATGTGCTGAAATAGCTTTTTTGATCAACATTAAAACGCTATATTTAAACATTTTTATGCTTGGCGTTACTATAGTTGTTAAACGAGTCACTCGTAAAGTTTTTATTCAGTAATTTACTCCAATCCTCTGAAAGAAAAATACGTACCTATTAAGTCTAGGGTCGTTTAAGTGAGGGCAAGTTAAAGCAAAACCCAGATCGTTAGGTTGTTTCCGAGAAGTCGTGAATCCCTTTTCATGATATTCTCGAGTTTTCCCTTTGAGGCGCTTTAAAAGCGATGAAGCGTGAAGCCCAAACCAAGATGGAACAAAATATCTGGAAAATTTCGACGAACCTATGGAAAGCCTTATTGCAAACTGATGGAAATGGAAGAAGATTTTAAGTGGATCAAACGTCTTTTCGGTTTGAAGGCAATCCTTGTAGAATAAACCCTTTTTTTTCTTTACTTCAAGGGCACCCGTGCTATATAATATAAGCTCAGTGTTAGTAGAACTTGAAATTCTGCTTATACTATAGCGTGAGCTAAGCGTGACAATTCACCCATAACTATGGTAAAAAATTGTAATGGCCCGAGTCTAAACAACGTGTTTGTCTTCAAATATTCAAGATGGGGTAGCTACACGCATGCCGACCAGTAATTTAGAAATGGGTTGGACATGAACAACACGCGATGATGCCTAAATAAAAATGTTCCTTATTTTTTACAACTGGTGTTGTTAACATCAAATATTAACTCTATGTTGCAGTGGCCAGTTGAAGGTCGAAAATATCGATGTTGGTTTTCTTTTGTTGTATTTTTGAATGTGAAATATTTTACTCGAAAAACATACAACGGCTGTAGGGGTTTTTGCTAGCGAACACGTTTTGTTTTCACTCTCAACACATCGTACTTTGACACGTGTTTAATATTTTGCTTGCTATTTAAAAATACTGTTTTTGTGACTTGGTGATTGTATTACTTCAGAAAATAAGGATACGAATGATGCTAGGCAATAAGGCAATCCAAAACATTTGAAATCCAGTACCTACCTATTATATAAATTCATACAACAAGCGGAAAATATTGTTAATATAATAACAAATTAATATTTTTATAGGAAGTGTCACTTCGACAAATTGGCAAATTGAAATAGGTATGAATAATGTAATATTTTTTGATAGCAATCTCATGACGGCTATAGACAAAAGAATATTGATGTTGTATTACGAGCATTGAGATATTTCTTTTACAAATGTTTGAGAATTTTCTTAGTATGATCATAGATCTAATAAATTGTTCACCTTGGGCAAACATCCATTCATCACGCTGTCACGACTGTGTGAGGATATATTCTGTGGGTGAGCTATGTTCCACAGAATCAAGACTATTGCCGTAAGAAATCCATTCTAAATGATAAACCATTTATCACTCTTTTCCTTTGGCAATTCACCTGTTTTGTATTTGTGTTTCATTTACTCCTTTCGTTTTATTCTTTCGGGAATAAAAGGGTCTTATTGATAATAATTATTGTATGAATAAAGATCTTAAAACGATTAGTATGATGTATGTTACCACTTTGATTTTACGTTACTTTGCTGATTCTGCGTTGAAGGGTCATAAAAACGTTGTACTTCCTTCATTGTTAGTCGGTCTTCACTTGACCTTGTATCCTTGGGTGCACATCAAAGCGGGTCGCCTAGAAGAAGGTTCATTTACGATGTTGATACCTGAATATTTGTATGGCTATTAGGATAGCTAAAGTGAGGTATCGGGACTACAATAGCCCATCCCCCATGTAACACACACTTTCAATGTAGATATTTTTGGATGTTCAGATAATTTTTTGGGTATCATAATTTATGTAGGTATGATGTTAGAAAAATGCAAGTTAAATTTTAGAAAAAAAAAATTTCAAAGCTAAAAACTTATACTTCATCAATTATTCAGATGAATAAATCTGTGTCCAGACTATATTTCACGCCTACACACAGAAACCAAAATTTTTATGTCCATAAATTCAAACGGCGAGAAACTTTCTCCTTTCCGAAGTTGCGTAAGAAAGGGCATATAAATTACGACGCAAATACTTGGCCTCTCGGGGTTTCCCGTACTAATGAAAAACAACATCGTCACAATTCGGAAAGTACTAAAACGAAAAAGTTTTGACGGTTCGAGTAATAAACACATTGGTAATAAAGAGCGACAGCATAAACAAATTTAATTTGAATTTATCAATTACCTACACAATTTCGGCTGAAACATACCCTTTACTGAAAATATAAATTTCGGATGTGCCAATTTCGAGCCGAATTTTAGAGTAGAATTTGCGCGTTATTTTTTACAGGTAGAACAAACTGTGCTAAGTCAGCATTTTAACCGTAACACCACAAACGCTTACCTCCGTTTACTGTTATCTTTCGAACAAAATTCAGACGCCAGAGGTTTAACGACCTGCCTATTATTTTGATGATGCTACAAAGCTTTGAATATGACTCGACTCTTTTATAAGATTTTTCGGTGTTATGCTGTATCATCACTTTGGCTATTGTTGCAATTGTTCCTATAAAATTTTTATGTGTTAGGTCGAAGTCACTTTTGGCGTCCTTTTATCGGGGGCTTCCATTTTTGCTACCAAATTATCTATACATGAAAAGTACTTTCTTTACCTATGACAGTCCTGGGCTTTTGGGGCAAACCTAATTGAAGGAATGGTTTTGCTTTGTTTCATTATAATGCAGATTTAAATGTAAAAAAACACATATTTTATTGTTATTAAATATGTTTATAGTGAGTGTGTTGTGTGTTTTTTTATAGTTATTTTGTAGATTTATAATCATATTTTTTTACAAGATAAGAAATGTAAAAAAGTCCATAGCATCAATAGGCATATCGTTCGATAGTATCAATACTATCGATAAAAAAAGGATATTCTTGCTATCGGTCAGCTATCGATGACTATCGACCGGCATCACTAATTTAGGCTGTGCATAGAGACAAGGATTTTATTCATGCATTAACCTTTGTCCTTTTCTCTTAAAACTATGCAATACAAAAATTAAAACGTACCTGAAACGACGAGAGTTCAGCAACAAAGCAGACTATCATCGACAGAGATATATCGCTGCATCAGCTAGAGGTATAAATAAGTCGGCGATGGCGTCGACAGGGCATGTTCCGGTTGTGTCGAGACAAGTGTTGCATGGATCTTGGACCCCTTCACCTCCCTTCCGCCATTATTATCGATAAACGTATCGTCTGCATTCGATTGTACATAGTCTTTGTGCACTTCACTATTGAGCACTTGATTTAGGTCACTGTTTATTAGGCTATGGGGTTTACTTTTAAATCATAATTCCATTTTTATACCTATTTAATAATTTACTGTATAAACTATCTGTTTAAAAATGCAGCAAAGAAAAATAAGTTTGTTGTCAATATGTAAATATTTAGATATTATTTTTGGCATATACCTACGCGAAAATAGGTTTGTAGAAAGTTTTTTATTTTTGGTAGATTTTTTTCATAACATTCGTTCGTAGGCCGAATGTTTGCAATGAAAACCGTGTTTTATTAGAAACCTAGTACATATTGTAGCGTAATTTGGCAGAACGTTCAGTTAGTTAACAAGGCTTCATCGGCCAAGCCACTGGCGACAGCTGGTATACAAAGAGCATCGATCAACTTGGTGGCTAGACTACGGTACTACGACACAATATATTATGACTAACACAATGCTACGCCGTAGCAACTGACCGATTTCCGAAAATGTTTTACGACTGCATTCGTGTTCGAAACGAAAATATAGTAAATGAATCATTATTTCTTGATTAAACAACTTTTTGACATTATTATCTTAGGTATTCTGACAATTTATACAATTTACAAACATTTATCTAACAAATAGTAGATAAATAGTTATATAATTGTGTCTGGATGCGGAAGCGTGCCTTAATCGTTTTTGGGACTATAACTTTGACGAGAATTTGTCATCATTATTTTACGATTTAGAAACATAGTACATAAGTATTAGATTATATAATAATGAATTTATAGTAAAACATGATGTATACCGTCCATTATTAATTGGATCTCGTTATACAAGCTCATAATTTGGGTCAAGGGCACTCTATAACTTCCCCAGGACTACTTAAGATATTGAAAGGATATATACTCGTAAAATGATGTAGTAGACTCCTAAGCACTATGCTAAAGTTGGTTCGTAACAGACCAATTTCGAAATGTGTTTTGACAGTCAGGTAGATTTGGATATGACTGAGTACTAAGTGATATTGTCTAGAGATAGTTTCTCACGTTGATTCAGGTCACAGCTTTCAACAATACTAGGTTTTGCAGTTTATGTCATGCTTGTCATCATCATTTTAACGTTGTGTATGTTGAAATCGATATATAGGCATTTGTTTTGTACGAGTCAAGTTTATTTGTTTTAATCATTTTTATTTTCTCATTGTTATTTTATTAGGCGCTCATTTCTTGAAATCCATTTTAAACTTTTATTATTTTCTTGAATCAGATTTTATGTATTTATTTCTTAAAATTGTTTTTGTTGTCATTTCCTTTTTTTTATACGTACATTTTTGACTTTTATTTCTTGATATTGATTTTAGAATTAAGTATAGGTATTTTTTGAATCCTTTTGAGCTTTTGTTTCTTGATATTACTTAAAAAAATTAATAAGTAGGTATAGCTGATTTTATAATAGATACTACTGATTCTTTTTCACATAATTATGTTAAGACAATATCGCGACAAAATGTTAATTTTGTCTCAATTCCCAATTTGGATCAATCTATCGGTACCTTAATTTCCATTACCATTAATTTAACCTACTACTTGGGGGGCTCGTGGCTAAATGACAGCCGCGCTGATCGATCGATCTGCGAGGTTAAGCTGCGCTTGCCGCGGTCAGTCCTTGGATGGGTGACCGTTCTTTACACATCGAGACCCCTCCGTGCCTCGGAGAGCACGTTAAGCAGTCGGTCCCGGTTGTCATAGGAATATCTTCGACAATCGTTACGGGTAGTCAGAAGCCCTAAAAGTCTGACAGCTGGTCTAACATTCGAATACCGGTATTACCCATTAATTGGGTTGTGGAGGTCAGATGGCAGTCGCTCCACGTAAAATATTGATATTCAGCCGAAACTAGTTAGACTGGAAGCCGACCCCAATATAATTTGGGAAAAGGCTAGGCAGATGATGATGATTAATTTAACCTACTACGTTCGACTTTAGAACCAATTCTACCGGTGGCATTTGTCTAACCAAGCTTTAATTTTGATCTTTGATCGTCGCCTTCTGTAGGTAACTTGTTTCGGAAAATGTTAACATCAATAAATTATATTTCTTTGTAGTTTTTGTTCACTATTTCATGGTACTTGGACATTAATTATGATAAATATTTTGTACTATGAATTTTCATCACCTTCATTGCCATTTTATTCTTCGAGAAATCCAGGAATCCAGCAAGAATTTATTCCGATCAAAGAAGGTAATTTATTAAAGATTCTGTGTTTTAACTGGATGGGAGAAAAAAAATTGAATGGATAACATGTGATATTTAGATGAAATAACAAGTAGTAATAAAGGAAAGGTCAAGCTTAGGTAAATATTCTTCGTGCCTACTTTTACAGAAACTGGAGAGTGTATTTTGGGGGCTGATATTTCGAACTAAATTATTCTTTGATACTAATTGGAAGAAGTTGACCAACTTGATTTATTCGGCTATTATTGTTTTGATTAATGACTACATTCAATATTAACTCCTATTTAATCCTGGTTATTACGTAGTTTTTTTGCAATAAGCTTTTACGGTAAAATATGTTGGACTTAACCTATAAAAATAATAATTACTCTATCAATACACTGATGGACAAACCCATTAATATAATTTATATTTTAATAGTGCACCATAATTGGAAATGAAAGCGTGGCATTTAAATACTTCTATTAAATCCGAGCACTTACAAATTTTATAGTATATTTATTATCTGTGCAATGCCGATTAATGTTCGCGCAACGCGTCCGATTAATGTTTAAAACACCCCTTTTTTACCGTGCCCTTTTAATTAAGAACGAATGAGCAGCGAAATAAACCCGTTTATATTGATTACTTACAAAACTCTGTTCATGAACTGAACAAGTTTAGTTTCGCCTTCAAAACGCCTAGAATTTTGAATGTTGATTCTGCTAGTCGAAGTTTGGCTGGCGTGTTCCTCGTTAGACTTGAACAAAGGTATCGAGTAATATATTGTACTCGATTGTTTCAGCACTGGAATAGTACCTGAATGTTATTGAAGCTGAAGCTGGTGATTGAATTTGAAATTTGATATTGACGAGATTTAACTACGGAGTTCGGAAATTACCTGTAAAAATTGCACGCTATGGATAAATATGACGAATACAAATAAATGTACCGTATTGAAAAATATTTTTTATTAAGATTTTCATCTTAGATATTATGAGAAAATAATGGTATTGAGGTGAAATAGAAAAATACATCAGAAATCTTCAGAGAATATCGTTACCGGTGGCAACAAAAACACATTTACATAAATCTCTTTTAACAATTTATTTAAAATTTTGGAAGTGAGACATTTAAGGTTCAGTAGCCTTTAACAAGAAAGGAGAAGAAAAATCAATACAATTGTCTACCCGAAAACATACAATAAAAAACTTTATGAAGAACTTTATTACGCGGAGGAAGGTGAAAACATCAAATAAAAACTTTGGAAGATTTTTATTCATTAGTCTTGATATTATGGCATCCGGGAACAAGTATTTGCTACATAATGTACACGGAACCTTAAAAGCAAAGTGTGATTGAATTTAAGTTGGTCCGAATGCGGATCTAGCGCTCCATCTGAACATCTTTAGTACAAAGTTAGAAGAACTTCAGATTGTTTGGACGTAAACAGATAAGGCCACGGTTCCTAATAACGCGGTTTACGCCTCGAAAATACGTTTTATGAAATATCCTGAGAATTGGGGCTGAGGCACACAGACTATGTTTTCTGAAGACTATGTTAATAGCAGTAACTATGTAACAATTGAGGTACTTACGTACCTCTCAATTTGTTTTTGCGTCTCAGAGTTCTTTGGTTCATTTATATAGGTCTTTGTTTACTTGTAGACGAAATAAAGCTAAATTACTTCAAGTGCCATAAATTGTGACTCAACAATACTCCTAAAAATATCGTAAATCTTGAAAACAAAATAAGTTCAAATAAGAGCGTGTGTAAGAAAATAACTTTTTGTCGTAGCATTCAAGATTTTAGTATTTTTACATACCCTACAAGAAGCGTTGCAGAATTAGGAATACATAAGAGCAGATGCTACAGAAAATAAGGGCCCGAACTCACTGGCTGTCTGTTGGGCGTGCGCGTTCCTCTAGCGTTTCCTCTGATGTTGGATTATACGGATTGTTATACGGATTGCAATATGATGAATATTTTTAACGAGGCGCGCGCGCCGCTTGTGCCCATCGTCGGCGCTGATCAACGTCAAAGGAACAAGCACACCCAATAGACGCCAGTGTTATGGGACCGAGCCCTAAAATATACCTAATACGGTAGTGGACTACTATTAAAAAAGTACAAATAAATTATTTTATTCCAAAGAAGGAATAGGAATAACAAAAAAGTAAAAAAAATAAATAATTTATCACAAAATGGAAAACATAGACGCTTTTAAAGTTTTTGGAGGGAGTATCGCTCCGTCTTTGTCGCCCGAAGTGGACATAGGTGGTGTTACGTCACTTATCGCATATGCATGCCGTCCGTGTCTGACAAATCATTTTAAAACGCTTATAACTTTGCCAATTTTGTAGATGTTTCATCGGTTTTTTTGGTGTTAATTATCTTTTTTCAAATAGTTTACAGATTCACAATAAAAAAAATATATTCAACATCCCTATTGCATAAAATTCCAATAAGTTATTTTATTTCGCAGCCACATCTGAAGAAAACATTTGTAGCAGGAAATGAAATGGAAATAAAATTACGATGACAATTGTATAAATTCCCCACACCTTAGGCCTATGAACTTTTTACGGTGGTCGAGGAAAAATACAAAAGTAAAAACCGCGATACAGCTCTCATACCGAGCCAATTTAATGTCAGTACGGAACGTGTTAGCACGTAGCCGTTACCAAACAAATTTATCTGTGCCCTCACTCAATTTGCTTACTCGTACTCCGATGGCGCCAACCTTTTATTATCCTCATAGAATAAACACACGTAGACGGTTGTTCGAATGAAATTACCAAAATAAATGTAACGGCAATTTAGAATGAACTTTTTTACGATTTTATGTTTATTCATTGTAAACTAGATTTAAACAAGTTCAGCTTATGAATAAAACATTTTTGAAATGTGATTTTTGACACTGAAACAAATACTAAAATAAAACTTTATTTTAGAAAACATAAATAATGTTTAAGCTGAAAACTTGATTTGATTAATAAAAAAAAAGGTCTGCAGTTATTATCGTCACCATATTTTGTTATGAGACCAATGAACATAAAAAATAAATTGCATGTCTGTTAGCATCTGTAATCTATGTATTTACTGTAGCCATCCAAGATTGCGGGAGACTCGACGGCGTCGGTCGGGCGGTCGATGCACGCGTCACAATAAAACCTTTAGCGACGCTCGCCACATTTCCCCGACCCCAATGCCTTCGAGATATTCTTCTGGAGAATAATTACGGAACTTTTGATTATTTTTGTATGCTTTTTCCTACAATTAAGTTTGTCTTTCATGTTTTTAATACGTCTTAGTAATTGCTTGTTAGTTTTATCTTCTTTTGTGACATTTTTTTTTTCTTTTTTCATTCACTTTTTCTCCTTCTCTATCGATCCAATTTATTGCGTAAGTACGATTTTTTTTTTCTTTTGAATATCAATATTTTCCTCACCACATTGTTAAAGTTGTAGGAATCATTATCGTAGTAAAGACAATTTATCATACTTCTGTTGTAAGGAATGATTGATGCAGTCTATTTATATTCATTGTTGTATAATAAAAGCCGGATCATTGTTTCCCATCGTACAGACACGTTTTTTTTTTCACACAATTTCATTGAATATTTGTTACTACTTATAAGATAATAAATTGACCCTATCTTCCCAAGCCTCTTTATTAATACGGCAATAAGTCTCGCTAAGGTAAAGCTATTATTATCAACAATTTTCTATATGATATACGATAAATGGGCAATTTTCTACCTTAAAAATAAGGTCACAATCATTTTTGAGTTAGGTAGACTAACGTTTAAGGTAGATACTTATTATACCATTTGTTCGATATAACGATTTATAGATATAGGTAACTATTTATATGAATCGCCCTGTCTGACCTTTAAGTTGTCGGTATTATGTAAACCTATAAATAATATTATTTTAAAGATCTGCATTAATTGGGTTTGATAACATCTCTATTTTATATTTACTTAACAAAGAGTAAAATGAGGCCGTTACAGTAATTACAGTTAAAATTAACGACATGACTCTTTATAAAATAATAATTCACAAAGAAATTGTGAATTTGAATATCTTGAAGTATGTGTCCTGTACCTATGTACCTACATCACACATACTTCAAGATATTCAAATGTACCAATTTATTGAGCACTTTGTATATAAATAAAATTAGGTCTTGTTTGCAGCAACCAGTCGTTTGAATTACCTACGTCTGTCCTACTTTCAAATAATTAACTATGTGACTAATTTATTTAGAGGATTATTGACTCACGAAAACTTCAGCCAAATATGACCGTGTTTTGCATAATGCGTTTACATTATTCCCCCGAGATTCGCAGATAAAATTATCATTAAGTGCCGTTATCTTTAAAGTACCTACGCAATTTTTCGCACCTAAGCATTATCTTTTTGTTATATTAATATTCTTTTATCATCTTATTTTTCGAGAAGTGACAAATAAATTACGTCACAGTGAAATAATAATATGAGCATGCTCAAAATGCTTGCTTGTTTAAAAAAAAAATATCTCTGCTCATAGTTTAAAAACATTTTTTTTCGTCCTGTTTGGTACGTTTGCGAAAGTTTTTTGTTTGTTTAACGGACGTCCTTTGTAGGTATGTTTATTTTGTATTTTCCCATTGTACCTACAACAATTTTACGAAGGGAAGTTTAGAAATATTTTCCCAGCAGTGTTGTGCCTGAAAAATATATATTTTTAGCGTATGATGTTAATCACAGATTTTTTGCTTTATACTTTTAATACGAGACGTTCTTTTTTATTCAATGTTACAATTTGAAGTATTGGAAGGAAATTGGAAAATGAGATATGATCTTGGTCGAATAAAATATCTTCTTCATTGCGAACTATACAATAAAAAAGTAAAATCATTCCTGATTTTAAGGTATATGTGTATATGTATTGTGTAAACTATAATGTACAAGTAGGTTTTCCTATAAAATACATTGCAAACTACCTATTACAGCAATCTATCAAGTAAAATTGACATGGCATTATAGAGATTTATACCTTCTATTTCTGAATCCCTTTTCCATGTAGGTTAAAGCCATAAAAATGTAGGACACGGCCCATAAGTATGTGAATCTACTTTTATGATCAGTAAAGTGAACAGAACTAATTGGTGAGTGATGAACCTATAAAATGCGATGACGTTGTGTAAAATTATACGGTCTCTGGTCCTACGAGGCACAGCAAATGTCTCTCAAACCCGACCGTTGTAAATTCAGTTTCCGTATGTATTTAATTATTTAACAACTACCTACTATGCCGCTCCATTCATCGCAGGTGTACCTATATTCTACACAAAGTAAATTTAATTAACAATTTAATTATATTAATGGAACTGTTTGCACTAACATTTGCATGATATAGTTGCTTTATTTAAAAAATAATGTAAATGTGTGTTAGATCAAAACGTTACTATGATAAATGGGTGTGAACTTCAGTATTTAAAGTAAAAAAAATGCTTTTAGGTTAGGTTATTTAGTGAGTACAAAATTGTGTTCTTAAAAAGGTTTGATGAAAATTAACTTTTAAAGCATAGTTTGAAGTAACAATACACAACAAAGAAATAAGCCGATTTTGCCAATCGTGTCTACATAAGCTTTAAAGCCAAAAAACAAAATAATATTTTTTCAGGAAAACAAGATTTATACCCAGCGGCCAAGGTTTATATCACAGCCATTACAGATGCACTTCGGCATTAGGTATATCCATATAATGTTATTGTTGATAACCGATCACTTAGAAAAACCTAATTTTAATTTAATTTTAACTCTTTTTTTAGAACTAACAACAAAACAACACTTTAAAAAGTAAACCAAATAAAACACTAACAAATCAGTCTGGTTTCTAAATTACTTTTTTTTATTTCAAAAACAACGTGTAGACAAACGAACGACACGTATTTGATTTCAATGAATTTGACAGCCGGCGTCCGAAACGTTAAACCGAGAAAAATCAATTTTAAATGTTTTTTTTAATAAAAATAACACTGACATTCTAAACAACTGTCTCCTTGGATGGATTGAGAGGTGTCATCTCGGAAGGTTTTGATCAGTGATTATGTATCGAGCGGGGCGCGAGCGCGATACTACCCCTTATACGGCGAGTTTCCAACTGAATCACCCCCGATTCGATGCCTCCGCCCAACATAGAGCGCTTGCTCGCTGCGCCACCGGATCAATTTTAAACCTCCAACACCTTAGTATAAAGCCCAAATTAGCTCGTCACACCGTTTGTGGTAAAGAAGATTCGTGCTTCGGTTCGTATAAGCGGCCAATACGCATGTCCACGACAATGTATATAAATTCCTATAGAGGGCATAGTTTCCTTATACATTTGGATTTTCTCGAGTTCAAGGACTTTGCGTTATCTGTTTGAGTTTAGGTGTCGAATTTTTATTGTCAAATTACATTGGATATTGATATGACCATTTGTGATTTAAATTTCAACGTAAACAAAGTCTTTTTTATATTTTTGGAAGAATTAAAATCTTGATTAATGTAAACGACCATTAAATAAGTATAAAACATGCTTAACATCCAATTTATTATTTATTTCTACAAAGTTATTTCGAAAAAAATTCTTGGAACTTTAGGCACTTTACTTTTTGTTAATTACCAGTATTCCCTTTGTTTTAAGTTTCTTCGATATCCAATTATTGACAAAGTAAGTGATGGAATTATTCAGTAAAGAACGTAAAAGTAGCCGTGTATTGAGCGTCATGACCATTATTATCTTAAAACAGAACATACTTCAATGAAAACGCTAATTGCGTTAATTTAACAAAAACACTCATAGTCGTAAAACGTGGAAAATATTAATTAACATTTTGCTTCCGCGCTCGAGAAAATAAAAGGAAAATAAAACAAGAAAAAATATAACAAGGTCAGTTCTAAGGGTTTTTACATCTGCGAATATTGTTATAGTACAAGGCCACAGCGTGATTCAGTTGATCAATATTAATGCATAGCACCCCCTGAATAAGTATTATAATGGTGGGAACCTTTCACCGTAATGAATATTTCCCCGCTATGTGGGAAAGTTACTAAGTTCTTTTATTTTTATTCGCACGCTGTACTACATTCGTATGTATTGCATGGGTGAAATACTGCCTGGCTTTCTAAGACTCCGTCTAAGGTCTTAAGTAGATGATATGTGTCTGTCATACTGATAAAGAAAGGAAATCATTACGTAAGCTCGGGTCTCGTAGAATAATTTTGTTTTTTATTTAATGAATTCTGGGTCGATTTGTTACGCAAATAAAACATGCGAATGTTCCGCATAAATCAGATATATTTGGGTTGCTTTTAAATATGTCTTTTGCAAAAGAAATATTTTATTTGATATAAAATAGGTATCATACATAGCTTTTAAAATGTTAAATATCGACTATTAAAATATTTAACTTTATCTAAGCGTAAGTGGCAAACTAACTTGACTTTTGTAGTTCTTCTAATTCTTAATGATTTTTAAACTAACTAAAACTTTAAAAGCAAATGTGTACCTACCTATAAACTATATATAAAAAAACTCGCAACATAAAACACATTTAAACATAAAGCATATTTTATTCTTTCTAGCTTTTATTTTTGAGTGAAAATGCTTAAAAAAATATTATTTTTACAATAAATAGAATTTTAGCTGTAGGTATACATACCTACCGAATTTTTTTTTTGGAAAAAATGTACCTACTTATATTTATTTTTTATTCGCGCCATATAGCGACAGCCTAATCTAGGCATATTAATTCTCTGTTGTATAAATTGAATGAGATTTTGTTTTCGCCAAAACTAATGAAGCGAATTACTGAACTTTGTTAAAGTTAGGAAAGGTTGGTACAGGGCATCAATTTTCCGGAACACTGTTATTTCGAACCCAGCCTAATATGATGATTGGGGTAATGTGATGTGGTCCACATACACCCTTTTCGCTTTTTGTTACCCTTTGTTTCGCTTTACAACTTGCATATTTTACTAAATAATAATTATGTTTTTCATGGCTTGGGCAAATGCTGACCATAAGCAAATTGCTGGGTTATAAAATACGTTACGAAGTGGTTTTGGTTACTGTCAAGGATATTAACGGATCCTAGAAACTATGATTGGTAATGATTAAATTAATTTAGGTATCTATATTGTTATACGTTTAAACCATTTTTACCTTAATTTTTTCCCTCAGCTCTTCGCATCTATTATTTAATCTTTTGCCAATCCATTTCCCAAATAGAAACAATTAATATCGAAGCATCTCAGGGGCCATGAAACCAATTTACGCTTCTTTTTTTCGTTCCAAAACGTGATCCATCAATATCAATTTAATAATTATTTTATTCTATCCAATAAACACTTTATTATAACCAACAACATTTATTTTCGTTATATAATTGTGAAATGAATATAAATTGCTTTAAGATATGTGATGTTTAAAGTGACGGTTTTAATTCCCCAAGCGCACGTGCTTGTTAGAGAGACACACGTACACGGTATCCTGTCTTGTGTAACGGACAGACGTCAGAGGGACCCTTTCTGTGAAGAGCATATACGGGTGTGTTAATGAAATATTATGTGTGTAATTATGTGCCTATTACTCGCATTTTGATATGAATTTTGGTGAGTAGCAAACTGAATTTTCTTTGAAGACGTGATTTGAATTAAATCTGATGTTATCAAGCGTAACAGCACCTAGTGTTATGTTATAATAACTAATGTTGATTTCGTACTAGTATTCCAAATTCATAATATCGAAGTTATCTGATTCGTTAATACTGTTAAAGTATTACGAGATTAGGTAATAGTTACAATTGTCTCTACACATTAACTGGTAAAGCAAAGTAAAACAGCAGCAGTTTTCCTTATTTTATCTTCTACCTACTCAATGCAAATTTTAAAATCTTCAACCTGAAGTGAAATTGCAAAGAGCGGTTACACTCTATTATCCTTTATCTTCCAGAGCGGAATGAAAATTAAATAAACAAATGGGGCAAGAGGGATATGTAAGAAATAAAATAGCAATCTAATCTCAGCTCGCTGTGGTAATTTTCACAAGAGATGATGCAGAAAACACTGACGCTGACGCAACGCTGACGTCACTGCATCTGATACTATTGAAGCCATCTCATTACTTTACAGCTGATTGCGAAACACCGCATGCATTATGTACTATGCCTTTGTTATCAACCTACGTCCATTTCCAGTTTTATGACAAGCTGGTTTTATGAATTTCTTGAACCAACAGGAACGATATAAGGTGGTTATTTATTGTGTGATAAAATTTTCATTGCTAACACTCAACCAGAAATTTGCAATTGTAATGCGCGTCTCTTAATTTCTAATTTGATTTACTTTACAATAGTATGTCTAAGTCTATTCAATGATTTGATTATATTGAAAAGCTTCAACCAAAGTTTTATGAATACGAACTAGTGGTTATGTTCCAACTTTTAGGAGCGTTAAATGGCTTTTGTATTATAATGCTTAGCTTTCTAACAATATTATTAATTTTAAAGTATCCTAAATTCAAGTTGCCATAAGTGCCAGTTGCGGCAATTTGCATAATTAAATTACTTATTTCATTTAATAAGATTTCCTTCCACCCATCAAATTATAATCTAATGGGCAATAACAGTGAACAGGTACTTCAAGACTGAGGTTTCAATTACCTATATTGTAAACTGATGATCCAGGATCCGGGAAGCCCCGAACCTTATTTGAGCTATGTTATGCAATAACATGTCAACCCCACAAACCTTTTACTGTGAGTAATAATAAGTTGAATATTATTCTCAACTATAAAATTATAACCAGTTTATTTCGCAATCTGTTTCTGTTAACATAATAATACGAGAATAATACATATAATACGAGATAATTAACAGAAACAGATTGCGAAATAAACTGGCTATAATTTTATAGTTGAGAATAATATTCAACTTATTATTACTCACAGTAAAAGGTTTGTGGGGTTGACATGTTATTGCATAACATAGCTCATTTATGATCATGCTTTGAAAACAGCTCTTTCATGTTTTTGTTTATTTTAAGCATTTGAGACAAAAACTCACCCCTCAAAAATGAAACTCAACCGAGATGTATTTGACATGACATGTATAAAAAGTTTCAATTTAAATACCTTCAAAACTTTTTGTTGTCCCATTTAATATTTTTAAAAGCTCCAAACCTCAGTTTAAATTTTTCATCAAATACTGGCCCTATAAAACGAAAAAGGTCGTTAATCTCACAAAGTGTATTTGCGTACCTACTGGGAAAAAATTAAATACGAAATTTGTCAGGCCCCGTTGTGGCGTGCCAACTGGCTTTGCCGCAAAAAACTCGCTCAAAGTCGGGAGCATCCTGATTTCGAAGCCAGGCTTGCGGTGGCCCTGGCAGGACTCAAGCGGCCTAGATTTCAATCCGAAAAACTAATTTCCATTTTATTCTATCTCTTATTTGGTTACTCGGTGAAAAATGTTCGGATTAGAACTGTTTTTAAGAAATAAGCACCAAAGAGATTTAAATTTTATTGTTGAACATCAGCTGTTTCAATATTTTTTATTTTTCATTATAGGGTAATTATTATATTATGTTTATTTAATGATTATGATACAAGTTTGTCTCAATAATTGTAACAAAATCTTGAATTTTATTATTTCTTATCTTGTACTTTACAAACAAAACTGTTTAAGCGGCAATATAATTTTTTCATAAGTCCTTATTCAGTAGAACTTTGACTAAATCCTCAATACGTTCCTTCTGTATATATTCCCATGTATATTTTATTCATTTCTTCCCCTTACATCCGCAATCCTGTCAATGACATTTTATTTAACTCTCTCTCCCATCGGATATATTAAGGGAAATATACAGGTTTTATACCCCGGAGTTCTCATAAAAAAATATTTTGTCGTTTCCTCGTTGCGCTCAATTGTCCTATAGTTCCACCCACACATACCGTTTCTATGAATGACAAGCGACGTAAAGTCAATAACAAAATCCAATTGCCACTTTTTTCGACTCCGCAGAAATGGAAGCGCGTTCGTTACTGTTTGTCATTTTTTTTATTTGAACAAACAATTTTTGCTGTGGTTTTATATGCCTACTATGCTATCTCTGCTAATATTATAAATGCAAAAGTATGTTTATTGGTTTGTCCTTCTTTCTCGTAGCAACAGAGCAACGAAACGCCATGGTTATTTGCATTTATAGATTGGAGAGTAACATAAGCTTTTTATTCCGGTAGCATGTCTCCGTGGGATAATTTCCGACCTCTAGCTAATATGCACAGCAACATAAGTCTATAAACATCAGCCCAAAGTTTGAAAAAGTTTTATGCATGAAAACTTGTCGATTATTAATTGCTTGCAACAAATTATTATAGAGCAGGCAATACTTTAAAAACTAGTATTATGATATATTTAAAACAATGATTAGGTTCTTCTATATGCAAATATAAAATTTTCAAAATGATCAGCGACTTATGTCGTTGACCGTAATATCTAAATGCACCCTCACTATTATTTTTTTGACGTACATGAGAGTATTTTGTTTATCTTTAACTATTTTGTTTCACAATAATACGAACGTTTAATGAATGAATTTAGACAGTTAAAAGATACCTACAAATGGTGTATGGTATTGTGTGAAAGATGATTATTATAGCAAGGCAGGAAGTAAATGGCAATTAGGTTGATAGAGATGACAAGTATATTAGACATATTGAATCTACTAAATAATTTGGGATAAGCCTAGAATTATGCTAGTATGAGATTGAAAGGACGTTGGTAGTTTTGGGCTTGATATAGTACAGTAATAAAAGCATAACCAAAAATAAAAATATATTTTAATTGTTCTTTGCCTAATTTATCTTAGAGATTAGGAATTGGAATAAAAAATCGAAATAAATAAGAAATTAAATAATTATGCCGTTGACATTTTGAAAAAACAATAAAACAAAAACGGGTGAATGCTGGCTGGCGCGTGCCTCCATAGAATATCATGTCGACAGCAACTAAAACCTTTCAATTGAGAACTCATTAGTCGGGCTGTACTACATTGGATCATTCACACCATACTAACTTAACCTCACTGTCACAAATACGAAGATTTCTCTTTAATCCAATTACGTACAAAAACAAATAAAAAATGAATTTAAATACTCTTGAAATACTCGATCACACCAAACTAATTTCTTATTCTGTCCCGACAATCGACATACACAATTCGAAGCCCAGCGTTCTATGGGCGTTCGCCGTGTCCTTTCAGTAACTAAATCTATCCAATCAATATTTGTCTGTGTCCGTATTTTAACCTGACATAATTCTAATGTAAAAGGCTGGTTCATACTTTAGTGCACTCTCAATCACATTTGAAAATGAAATAAAACAAATACAATTCCAAGCATCGGTCTAATCGGAACATTTGTAGACAGGTACAATGTGCTTATCTGCTATTCTAGTAAAGCTTTTAGTCTGGAATATTTATAGGTGTTCCCTCATGACCCAGACTAAAGTTGAAAAATATGAATGTCGTTTGTTATTGTATTAGTGACGATTTATCTTAGATTGAAAAAAAGAGAAAATAAAAATTCAGTAGGCTCGCAATGTGAAGATTTAACCATAAGAAATAATGGTTAGATTTTCACATTGCAAATAAGTAGGTACGGTACCCAATGTTTTTTTTACACCGAACGGTTCTCTTTTATGTTAGTATTGCAAGAGTTTTTGATGTTTTAATAATTGAAGAATAGAATTCTTTAAAATTTATTTTTTCATAACACATTGAACGCCAGACGCTATATGCCGGTCACTAGCATGACGTTCAAACATTACTTAATACACTATGTACCAGATGTGCCTACAATTACATGAAAACTAACAAACCCAATTAACTATATGACCTCGTTATAGGTCACGCTTTATTTTAGAGTAGGTACCTATATTTAACATAGACATTGTACGAAAATATGTTCGAACAAAAATTCCCAGCAGAATTCCTCTTAAGGTACTACCACCTAAATTTCACAGCACGCATAGCTATCGACGTCCAGACACAGGAAAGCATTCGTTTTATTACACAAAAGCCCCACCCAAGTGAAACATTCACCTACTATTCTGTACAACATGAATTACGACAAGGTTCATCCACAATCAAAATATCATCTTAGCTCTCAGTGTTAAAGTCCTTTTTAGGTTGTATTAGAAGCATATTTATGTCATTCAGTGAAGTGATAGAGCTATTCAGTAACAAAATGTAAATTAAATGGCATGCATTAATTGCTAGGTTTTCACAGTTCGTTTATCGGCAGTGAAATTTCTTTTTATTTTGTATTCTAAATGAATCCGGCATCGTTATAATAAAATCAATAGGGAATTAGATACCTACATCTCAGTGGGTTTTACTGGAATATTTGGATGTGTTTATCTTTTCTAAATGTTACATTACAAGTAGATACAATGGTGCCGATTCTGTTGTTTACGAACTAAACTAATTTATTCTTATTATGTCTCTTTCTAATAAAAAATATGAGAAAGGGATAGAAGATATTTAATGCTGTCAAATTAGTCCACTTGAATAGTTTTAATGTCAATTTAGTCGTAATCGCAAAAAGTCACGACTATTTTCCCGTGAATGACAAGGGCGTAGATTGGACTAATTTGACAGTGCTAAATATTTTCTGTCCTTTTTCAATTATATTTGTAAGAAAGAGATATAGTGGGATTAAAATTAGTTTAGTGCGATGTTTAACAAAATCAGCACCAATGTCTCTTAATTTGAATTTTCGTACAAAGGATTACAAATTTTATTACAGGTTCGATAATGTTAAAATCAATTTATTCAATTGCAAAAACCAATACTACCTACTTATAAAAAAAACCGTATAAACTTTTTTTTTGGCCATATTCCAAAACTGTTTCGTTGAAAAAAATATTTAAAAAACCGGCCAAGTGCGAGTCTTACTCGCGCACCGGGGGTTCCGTATCATTTTTGGACATAATATAAAATGAAAAAAAACCGGACCGCATAACTTTTTTGCAATAATTGTTAACAATTATTGCACCAAAAAACCCAACTCTGAAATAATGAAATAATTAGAATTAATAGGAATTAATTCCTATCAATTCTAATTACTTCAGATTTTTCCTTCGCAAGTAACTTAACCAAGTAACTTTCACACTTCGGAAAGAAAACTGTCCTCCTGTGCATCTTGAAGACTCTATTTTACCACACAAAGACAGTGTAAAGTATCTGGGCTTACATCTGGACCGTCGTTTGATGTGGAACCAACATATTAGAAGCAAAAGAGAAGAGCTTAAAATACGACATAGAAACCTCTATTGGATGCTGCGTCGAAACAGCATGCTATCTATAGATAACAAACTTCTAATATATAGGTCCATATTGAAACCAACTTGGATGTATGGCATTCAACTTTGGGGAAGTGCAAGGAATTCAAACATCGCAATATTGCAAAGAGTGCAGAACGTAATCTTAAGAACAATAGCACACGTCGCATGGTTTATTACCAATTCTGAAATCCACACACTTTGCCAAACTTCTTGGCAGTATATGATTAGGTATAAATGAGACAAAGTTGTAGTATAGTCTGGTTATAATTATCCAAAGGTGCATCTTATATACTAACGACTACGTGTTGATCACGGATAGTAGAAACATTTAATAGATATTGAACGTGCGATAAAGATCATAAGATTGCGATGTAGATTGTAGATACAGCACAAAGATATTGTACTGTAACAGTACACCCCCCTTTAAAAAAAAAAAAAAAAAATATTATGGTAATAGTGTTTACAATATAAATTTGACCTAGACCTTACTAGTTATTTGCTGATGTATATAAACAATAATGCTATTGTACGCGGTGGAATTTGATGACGCCTGTTGTGGTGTGATTTGCTGACGTATGTAATTTTGACTTAGCTGTTGCACGAGTGTTTATTATTTTTTTCCGTTAAACTCTTCATTCTTCTGTCCAGTGTTTTTATTATGCCGTAAAGTAGGATCACGCCGATTGTTAAAATAATCTGTCCCATTGCAACATTTCTTGTCCACCGTAAGTCCTCCTGGATCAGGTTACGGAGTTTGTCCGCTTCGTTTTGATTGAGGCAACTGTCCGTATTGTATGTTATCTGGTCCTTAGAACTTTGATTTCCCATTTTAGATGTCTTGTTGTTACGAGTAGTTGTGAATTAATGGTATATGTTAAGATCTATGTTAATATATATATGAATAGCTTGCTTATATCAGCGATTTTTTATAGACGTACTACTGGCTTTACTTTACGTCCCGATCGTGTAGTGTACGTGTGTGAATGTCTGTAGAAATCCTTTGAATCTGGCACGTAGTTTGATTCGTCATTGATCATGAATGCTGGTTTCAATCTATCAATTGATATCACTGTCTCTTTATCCCTAATTCTAATGCAAAATGTTTTATCTGTTTTACTAATTACTGGGTAGGGTCCTTCATACGGCGGTGTCAGGGCTTTCTTAATTCTATCACACCGAACAAATACGTGTGAGCATTCTTTGAGTTCGGGATGCACAAATATAGCTTGGTTGTGGTTTTTTCTTTTCGGAATTGATGTCATTTGTGTGATGTCCTTTTGAATTTGTTTTACAAACTCTTCGTACGTTGATAACTGTGCTGCTGATGACTCAAAAAATCCTCCAGGGAGTCGTATTGGCGTTCCATATGTCATCTCTGCTGAACTATAACCTGTGTCTTCTCGCAAGCTACTCCGCAACCCGAGTAAAACTGTTGGAATTTCTTTTAACCAATTTTCGTTGGATTATCTTGTCATTAACGCCACCTTTAAAGTTCTATGAAATCTCTCTATCATTCCATTGGCTTGCGGATGATAAGGTGTTGTCCTAATTTTATGTATTCCCAAAAATTGTGAGAGTGACTCAAATATTCTTGATTCAAACTGTCGGCCTTGATCCGTAGTAATGCGCAATGGACATCCAAAACGAGTAATCCATCCTTCGAAAAGTGTCTTGGCTACTGTTTCTGCAGTTATATCTTCTACCGGAAATATTTCGGGCCATGACGTACAACGATCTATGATTGTGATTAAATATCTCTTCCCTTGTGAAATCGGAAGTGGTCCGACGATGTCAATATGTAAATGTTCAAAACGTTGCGCTGTCATAAATGTACCAGGGGGTGATATCGTATGTCGTTGTATTTTTGATTTTTGGCAGGCTATACATGATCTACACCAATTATTGATATCTTTGTTCATATACGGCCATAAATACCTTTGGGTTATCATTTTTCTCGTAGTTCTTTTTCCTGGATGGCTCATACCATCAATGGTATCGAAAATTTGTTTGCGAAATTGCTTTGGTAAGTAGGGGCGGCTTTTTCCAGTAGACGTGTCGCAGGTGATGTTTATTGTGGAACCCGGAAGCGTAATGTTTTTGAATTTTAATCTTTTATTGTCACGTAATTTACTTAGTTCATTATCTGTTGATTGACATTTTTCCAATTCAGCGTAATCGATAGGTGATGGCACGTATATTTCCTCTATTCGAGATAAGGCATCGGCGGTAATATTGTCACGTCCGCTTATGTGTTGAATGTTGGTACTGTATTGTGAAATGAAATCTAACTGCCGGACCCGTCGCGGTGTATCGTTTGATGATGGTTTTTGGGAGAATGCGTATGTCAAAGGTCGGTGATCCGTAAATATTGTAAATTCTCTTCCCTCGATTAATCTGTGAAAATGTTTGACGGCCATGTATATTCCTAACAGCTCTCTGTCAAACGTAGAATATTTTTGTTGAGTTTCGCTCAATTTTTGTGAAAAAAAACCTAATGGTTCCCAATTGCGTCCGGATTTTTGTTGTAAAACTCCACCAACGCAAGTAGCACTAGCGTCGGTCATGAGCGCTAGTGATGCGTTGCGGGAAGGATGCGCTGTTAACACTGCGTTTTTCATGCTTTCCTTGCATTTTTCGTAAGCTTTGTCTGCTTCCGTTGTCCAAGGAACAGGTGAATTATCGTTCTTTTTTGAACCATGTAGATATTCGTTTAAAATTCTTTGATTTTCCGCTGCGCGTGGAATATTACTTCTGTAGAAATTGACCATGCCCAAAAATCGTCTTAATTCTTGAATTGTTTTCGGTTTGGGAAATTCCATGATTGCTTTGTAATTTTCTTCGGTAGGTTGTATTCCTTGGCTCGTTATATGATAACCTAAGAAATCTATTTCCCTTCTGAGAAATTCGCATTTTTCGAGATTAATGGTTATTCCATTCTCGTGTAAACGTTTGAAAACCGTTTCTAAATGCTGATAATGCAAATCTTCGTTGTCCGATGCGATGAGACAGTCGTCTACAAATATAAATACGAAGTTTAAATCTCTAAATAAGGAATCCATGAATCGTTGAAATGTTTGTGCCGCATTGCGTAATCCGAAAGGCATTCTTAAGTACTCAAAAAGTCCGAAAGGTGTGATGATGGCTGTTTTTTCTATATCTTTAACAGGAATACAGTGGTATGCTTTGCGTATATCTATCTTGCTTAGTATCTTCTTATTTTCTAATATGTATGTAAAGTCAGTTAATCTTGGTAGTGGGTATTTGTCCGGTACTGTCGTGCTATTGAGCATTCGGTAGTCTCCGCACGGTCTCCATTCGCCATTTTTCTTTTTTACCATATGTAATGGGCTTGCCCATGGGCTATCTGACGGTCGGCAAATTCCGAGCTCTATCATATTTTGAAATTCCTTTTTGGCTATGTCGTATTTTTCTGGAGGTAATGGTCTTGCCCGAGCTGCGACGGGTGGTCCTGTAGTGATAATGTGGTGTTCAATCTTATGTTTGGGCGCATTGCGTAGAGAGGACTCTTTCGTGATGTCTTCGTATTTGTTTAAAAGTTGCGTAATACGTGAATTCGTTCCCACTGCGATAGTACGAATTGTTTGTTGTGTCGCTTTTTCTGGAGTTACATGCGTTGTCAGCTCTGTAACTTTGTCGATAAGTTTGCGACCTGCTATGTCGACTAATAGTTTATAGTGCTCTAGAAAATCTGCTCCAATTATTGGTTGTGTAACATCGGCGATTATAAAATTCCATTTATTACATCGTTGTAGTCCTAAACTCAAGGTAAGCGTCTTCTCGCCGTAAGTCCTAATTTTAGTCCCATTTGCAGCGTATAGTGTGTATTGTTCATTTTGTAAAATTGAATATCTCTGTTGCTTGCTAATGACTGAAATATTTGCGCCCGTGTCAATTAAAAACTTCATACCACTTTTTCGGTCGGTAATGGTGAGGCGATTGGATGGGTGGATTGCACAGAGTTTCGCCGTTGTCTGTGCTCTTATTCGTTTCCCTGGTTCCGTACGTAAGTCATTGGTTTCCAACCGCATGGTTTAATGCAGTTCCTTGCATATTTTCCGAATCTTTCGTGGTAGTAACAAAATCGATTTGCTCCTCTATAGTTTGTTCTCGGCCTCATAATCGGGAATTGTTGACGTTTCTTGAAATGATTGTGCGTGCTGGGTCGATAGCCATATTGACCTTGCTGAATTGCGTCAATATCTATCTGTAATTTTGCTAGCTGGGCTAAAATGCATGCTGTATTGTTGTCGTTTGAAGTGTCGTTGCTAACAGCTGATATTTCGGTTACTTTTGAATTCATTATTATTTTGTCTGCAATTTGGCTCAGTTTGTCAATTTCCATGTCTTCCGTAACTGCTAGAACCGTAGTAACTGATGTTGGTAAAAGCCTGAACCATAGTAGTTTAATTGTTTCGTCACTGATTTTTCCTCTCCCGAGGACTCGCAGTTGACGTAATAACTGCGAAGGTTTTTGATCACCGAGTTCTGTCTCTGATATTAATTTTTGAAACTGTCGCTGTTCTGTTTCTTCGTAACAATCAATTAAACGTTCCTTGATGTTTTTATATTTATCTGTAGTCGGTGGTGAAGTGATTAGGTCACTAACTTGTAGTATTTCTTCCTTGGATAATTTTGCTATTACTGTACAGTATTTGTATTCGTCTCCTTGCTTCTGTGGTGCTAATATGGCTTCTAGTTGCGTGAACCATAATCTTGGTTGGTCTTTCCAAAATTCCGGAATGCGAGATAAAACCGAGGTGCCAGCAGCTACTTCAAGTGTTCCTTGCTGATTTATGTTCGCCTTGCATGGTGATTGTGCCATGTTTCTTGCTGCGTATTCGTTCGTCGGGGTCACCAATTTGCCAAACTTCTTGGCAGTATATGATTAGGTATAAATGAGACAAAGTTGTAGTATAGTCTGGTTATAATTATCCAAAGGTGCATCTTATATACTAACGACTACGTGTTGATCACGGATAGTAGAAACATTTAATAGATATTGAACGTGCGATAAAGATCATAAGATTGCGATGTAGATTGTAGATACAGCACAAAGATATTGTACTGTAACACACACACTTAAAAGTTTGTGAGATCTTGTCAGGTCGAGTGCATCCTCCAATGAGGACAGCTACTCGTATTCATAAGGTGAGATGTCAATGTAGAATGTCTTTTCTCTTGAGACGTTTTTGATAGCTGCGCGTGATTAGACTCGCCGCAAGTACGTTCGGGTGGTATTCAAGCCGCTTTTGATATTTTTTGTGGAGCCCTGAATTTCTTCTCTCACAGTCACTATGGTCATATTAAATATGACTATGGGCTCCACAAAAAAATAACAAAAGCGGCTTGAATACCACCCGAACGTACTTGCGGCGAGTCTAATCACGCGCAGCTATCAAAAACGTCAAGAGAAAAGACATTCTACATTGACATCTCACCTTATGAATACGAGTAGCTGTCCTCATTGGAGGATGCACTCGACCTGACAAGATTTCATAAACTATCTGCTTATAGTTACCTACTGATTGCAGATCAACACAGAAAAAAAAAAGAAAAGATAAGGGAATGGTATTTTTTCAGACATTTTTCAACATATATGTCGAAAACTGTGAAACATAAAATTAAATGAAAATGTGTCTTGAAATGTGCAAATCTAGCCCTTTCATATGATATTTATGTCACCTGACCTAAATAACCCTACTTTGAAATTTTAGACCCCCCACTCCGGCCCCTTTTGCAATGAAAATAAAAATATTTTTTGACTTTTTTCATTTGCAATAAAGTTGCACAAGCATTCTTTATAACTGTTCTAAATTTCAAGTCGATAGCATTAGTAGTTGCTGAAATAAGTAGCTGTGACAGACAGACAGACGAAGTCACACCATAACTTTTTTACCATTTTGGTACGGAACCCTAAAAATACATAGACTGTTATTGTATAACTGGCGCATTTCATTCCATCGGTATTGTTCTAAGGGGATAATAACCCAGACAGAAATTTTAAAAGCTTGGTGTCTACGTCCCTTTGTTTTTATCAGACAGAACTTTATCGGATTTCAGTGCTGATCTTATTGTATCGTTTTAGTGCAATATTCATAGACTTAGAAATTCCATGTTTCAAGCCAAAACCAATGTTTATAAAATATAAAGAATCATTTTTGAAATTTGTATATTATCTACTTTAAGGCAAAATATTGGTGTTGAGAATGACTTTTTAATATAAGTAAATATAGGTATAAGAGATAAATATAAAATATAGGTATAAGAAATAAATATAGGTATAAGAGGTATAAGAGGTATAGGGTATAAGAGGTATAGGGTATAAGAGGTATAGGGTATAAGAGGTATAGGTATAAGAGGTATAAGAGGTATAGAGGTATAGGTATAAGAGGTATAAGAGGTATAAGAGGTATAAGAGGTATAAGAGGTATATAGTATAAATATAGGTATAAGAGATAAATGTAAATAGATACACTTTTTATTATCCTACTAATATTATAAACGTGAAAGTTTGTGAGGATGTATGGATGTTTGTTACTCTTTCACGCAAAAACTATTAAACGGATTTTGATGAAACTTTACAGTAAAGTTATACCTAGCTTACACATCAGAATAACACATAGGCTACTTTTTATTCCAAAAACGCGGGCGAAGCCGCGGACAGAAGCTAGTTAGCAATAAGCCTATTTCTTTACATAAACATAACTGGCGAAATGTGAGTGTATTATACAAGTATTCACCTTTGCCTAATCCTTCGGGACTAAAGTAAATTTTTGTTGAGAAATATATTAAAGATATTCATACTCGAAGTACATAAACTAAGATAATGAAATAAAAGATAGAAAAAAATAATATTAGAGTAAAATATACAATGATATTCTACCCTAGTAAAAAATCAGAATAATGATAAAGCCGTCGCAGAGGAATACAGATAAAATCATAAGTACAGCTACTACGAAATGTTTCTAAGAACCCAGACGTAAAGGATAGGAAGCTGGAGACACATTTTTAGAAGTGAGTATATGAGACCCGACTGGAATTTAAATTTTTGGATAATATAAGATTCTGCACATATGCTTGAGGAAATCATTTTATTTTATACTTTAAGCAGCCCTACAAAGGTTATTTAATTATAAATATGATTGTATGCACTTTTGATATGATTTTTATAAAATTTAATGCGTAAAACTGTATTTAGAGTGTATGTTTCTATATGCTTCCAACTCTTTTAGTTTCTTACCGTGAGTGATATTTTTATAAAAAAATTCTTAAATCAGTACCTACTCAAATTGTTATATCTTATACAAAATAATATAAAGTAAGATAATACTCTTTTTAACCGACTTCAAAAAGGAGGATGTTCTCAACTTGTTAATACCGCCTTCAAAAAGATCAGAATGAAGTTAACAGCTTTGGAAGTCGAATCAAACAAAATCAAGGGCATTGACTTCCGAAACTGTTTCAAACTATACTCCATGGTGTTTTTAGCTCAGTAACATATCTGTGTCTATCCCATATTCTTTAGTTCTCCCCTAAACTAAGCTCAAAGTATACAGCTAACACACACTATTTTCCATCCATCCTACATTACCATAGAAATTGGAGTTATAAGTATAATATACATGTAAATTTCCCTTTCGTTTCAAGTGCAAACCCTTCTTTACGGGTTAGGTGTAAGCGTGCGATGAAACAAGTTATTTCATAATACGTAGTTTTATACCCTACGTTACCCGTTTTATGGTCTTCACGTAACGTTTGTTTTATGTTTCAATTATTAGCCACTACAGTATTTTTAGTTTTGTCGCCACATTGTTCTTCAATGCCTCGTGAAAAATGTTATTGTTAAATGTTGTCGTTCGCCAGCTATCGCGCGACGAGTTAAATGATTTAAACAGTGATTTATTATGCATTTAAATATGTTTCTCCTTGCAAAACTTTGAATACCGTGCAGACGCAAATACCTAATTCTAAAAGTATAATTTTGTAAATTTTAATGCACTGATGTGAGAAGTAACATGATTTACCTACATAATATCATCACGCCTGTATTTCCCTGAAGGTTTAGGCAAAGATGTGTAATACACCCACATGTCGCCATTTATGTTTTTTAAGTCCTATGTGAAAGGCGGCGAGACGCAATAGTCTCGAGGCCATCAACCAGGCACATATCCAGACTTTGGGCCGCTACTAAGAATTTCTTTGGATAAAACTCAATAACACTGCCCGACCCGGGGTTCGAACCCAGGACCCAGTGCTCAGCAGTCGCGCTTGCGTCCACCTTTAGATTAACAAGGGAAGCATTAACATGATTAATTTCACAACAAAAAGTCTATAAATTTAGCTACTAATTACGATTTACGATGAATTTATAGTTATTCATTTTAGGGCAAATAACGCGTAGAGTGACGGTGCGCGGTTAAGCAAATGAAAATCTTGTACTACTACCTGTAGGTAATCCGTTGACGGCACCGCAACCGTAACTGAGGTTGCAGTGTCGTGCATCAAGCCTCGACAAATTACCTACAGAGGGTACACAATTTTGATCTGCTCAACCGCGTTCCGCTGCGGTAGGTGTCGCCGCACCGCTCCATTTATGTTATTCGCGTAATAAAAAAAGGCCCGTATTCCAGAACGAAACTTGAGCACCAATCCCTGCTTGAGCATAGATTTAAAGCCATTTGATTGGTTGAAACTAGTTTCAATCTATGCTCAAGCAGAGATCGGTGCTCGAGTATCGTTCTGTAATACTGGCCTAAAACTATCATACCTAACACTTAGCTCCTACAATAAAAATGTTTCATCTACAATTCACATTCAATTTCAAGATTCGGGATACGAGTTTCGCCAATCGTAGAAGTGCAGACAAGACTCAGATAGACTCACATAAACGGTATGCTCTTCCAGTTCTACGGATAATATATTAAACGGTGTAATCCCCGAATACCAGCAGACATTCAATTCATTTCGTTGAATGCGATTTTCTCATCGACTATGAGAATTCCAAGATTCTTGCTGAGTCTTTCTCTGGAGCCCGTTCAGTTACATAACTTTAAAATCGGAATTAAATTTATTGTGCTTTAATTGGATTGCACTAATCTGTTTAATGTTGCGAGTAGTTTTATTGTTTCTGGGGTTAATTTATCTTTGTCTTGTTCTTCCGTATCAATTCTTTAATTAATTATGTGTAAGACACTTCATTTTATCACTTCATTTACGTAGGTACATGGTTGTATTGTATGTAGGAATGAGAGCAATGTAATTTCAATTTTACAATACAACGTTTTTTTGTCAGTTATTTAAAATCATTCAGGACTTTAGATAATTTAAAAGTGAAATACCTAACGTAGATTATGAACCACAAAAATAACCTTAATGAGAACACTGAAACATAACCGCGTAATTCTCAATTTGTTACACACAAAAATAATTAATGAGCTAATTAACCCAAAGTAACCCTTGGTCATGCAATTTCGAGAGCCAACTCTTTCCGTGACGTAATCACGTACTAAGAAGGGATTTCTCGCACCGCTAACTGGCCAAAAAGGTAGGTAAATGTGTTTGTACGAAACCTACGTAACGGTGTAGTACTTACATAAACAAGCTTAAGCAATTATGTAAAGAAACGAGCATATTGTAACGATGAAAAATGTTAACGCCTAGAAACTGCAGATCCAAATTTATATTGTTGGAACTTGCAAACATTTTGAAGATAAAAACAATAGTAGACAAGTTGAGTTTGCACATAGGTAGTAAGAATAGAATATGCGAGGTTAAGCTGCGCTTGCCGTGGTTAGTCTATGGATTTGTGACCATTCTTTACACATCGAGACCCGCCCATGCCTCGGAGAGCACGTTAAACAGTCGGTTCCCGTTGTCATAGACAGAGGCCCGAAAGTCTAACAACTGCTCTAAATTTCGAATATCAATGGGGGTCAGATGGCAGTTGTATCATGTAATATTTGGCCACATCTAGTTCTACTGGAAGCCGACTTTAATCTAGTTTGGGAAGAGGCTAGGCGGGTCATGACGGTTAGTGAGTATATAAAACCAGATGTTGCTGTCTCAGTAAATCGTAATCGTGTTCTGCACAAGGAACAGAAATATAGAAATGAATAGTTTTTCTCATAAAAGGCTCCTGTATATTGTATTACAACAAAAGGAAATAAGCTTTGCTGGACTTTTTACAATGTTCAAAAGTTAACGTAGTAAGCATTTTCTTCTGTTAAAAATAAATATGAGTCCGTCGAGTTTCCAACTGTAGTTTGTTGGATAACTGATATACGAGTAAGTAGGTTTGTCGTCTCATAAATTACTATTTATGGAAACATTAATTTAACTTAAAATAATTATTGTAGCTATAACCGTTAAAATAAATATACTTATTATTATTTTAGATGTGATCATAATTATTTTTACGTTATGTAATTTTAATTTATAATGTATATTATAATTTAGACCAATTAAATCGTAAAAAAAAATATGTCATTTTACAGATGCCAAAATTGACGCGTAACTTATAAAAATACAAACTAAATGAAATACAGTCTTCAAGATCTTATTTGCTCGGCAAAGGATTGTCACGAGTGGCTGCTAATATAAATTGCTAATTATACCTTATCCTTTTGAACCCCACAAGAAGTTAAACCTTTTCCTGCCTTCAGCGCCACGTTTTTTTTGAAGAAAAATATAGTATGGACAAACGCCTTCATCAACTGAGTTACTAATGTTTTGTATCGTGGGGGGTCCACGTATAAAAAATATTATTAAAAAGGGTGACCAATTAATGCAGCTGCCTGTACATAGTAACGAATTCGTGGCGTAGATACAGAGCAAGAAAACGTTGGTTTTCTATTTAAAAAATCCATAAATAATTGTAAACGTATATTTTTATGAAACAAAGTTTATTGCTCAGTTGTAACAGTTTTCTTTGCGACCTCAGATCATAGAAACAAGGGAGATGTGCCAAGGCGCTATCAAACTTGATGCTTGATGTTGAGCAAATTGCTCATATTAAAACGTACGCGCTGGCGACGAACCGAACACGATCGATGGTATAAATACAGTGTTTTAGTTTAGTGCTAGTGTTGAGCAGGCGCGTGCAGTGCCTATAGGCAAGTAGGCAGTGACTACCTCTTAAAGTTCAATAAAACCATTTTAACTATTACTACATCAATATACATAATTATATATCAATAATTAGTCATGATTGATATATTTTATTTATGTAGTAACAGTTAAAATAGTTTTATTGAATCTTATGAGGTAGGCACTGCCTACTTGCCTATATGCACTGCACGCCACTGGTGTTGAGTGACGATTAACAGTGTTAGATTGAGGGTGTGCGGAATGTTTAATGCGTAGGAGATCTTTTTATTCACAAGGAGCGCTTAATTATGCGCGTAATTGTGTCGAAAAATGTACTAAAAGTGGCATCAGTTGTTCCCGTACTATTTTGCTATGATGGCATATCTCCTTGTTTCTATGATCTGAGTTTGCGACTGTATGCGCGAATACCTCGGGTGAGCCAACTTCAGCCCAGCCAAGTTAGATCGTACAGACTGTATATTTTCGTAAATGTCAATCCCGACACTAGAAATAGACAGTTCTAATAAAAGGTCCTTTGCAAACGGTTGATCGTAGTCTGATATTATTAGAACAGACTTGACCTTAATGTTTTCTGGCCTGAACTTACGAACATGACAAGTTACTCGAATTGATAACATTATCTGAGTATCGCATTCCTCAATTAAGTCATTGTATTATAATATATAGGGGCTGGGATTAAGTAAGACAGTATCGTGTCAACACTCCTTTACTATGACGTAACCTTACCCTATCTGATGGTCGGATCCATGTCGCAACACGTTTTAATATACCAGGACATGTCCTTTAGACCTTTATTACGTTCTTGTTGCCAATTAAATTTTATTGCACCACTTTGTAAATGAATTTGAACGTCATTAAATTTCAGGGTACGTTTTGTTAATTGGTGTTCTTGAATTTGGTATTATACCCGCAGTTTAATAACAATTTTGAATGTGCATTACTAAGTTATAAAACATGCTTCAATGCTTGTTTGCATAGACCTATAGAACGATTATCTACCGTTGAAATCCACCACTTCATATACATATACAGTAATCATAATATACAGGGTGGCAGGTTAAACAATGGAAATATGTTAAGGGGTCATTGTACTCATCATTATGAACAACTTTTACTATAGGACCAACCCTGAAATCGCGAAAAAAAATCAGCTGTTCCATACATTTTGTTGAGTTTTGTGAACATAAATGTATGGAACAACTGATTTTTTTTCGCGATTTCAGGGTTGGTCCCATCGTAAAAGTTGTTCATAATGATGGGTACAATGACCCCTTAAAATATTTCCACTGTCTAACCTGCCACCCTGTATAATCGAAAAAGAAATTAAAACTTTTGGCAATGGTAATACATATTTACATGATAACAAAATTCCATGCTTCAATAGTACCTACAGTATGGGAGTCGTACTATCGGCAATCGATGTCACCGGCGTGCCTTCGTTTCAACGATAGTCGTAGCTTCGATAGCAAACGAATAATTAATCGGTCAACCGACGTCTCTTGCCCCATTTTCTGTTAAATTCGGCTACGATATATTTCTTGCGCATTGTTTGTTCGAAGATGAATTATTATCAAGACATACATGGGCAAAGGCATCAGTTCCTTTGGGAATAGCCTTTAATATTCCAAGAATTCCGACTGCTGTAGTGGATGTTGTTGATAAACATACGTGTACTCGCGTTTGTTACACCAAGGGAGAAGGGTAGCCATTAGCGTTGTGTGTTTCTAAAACTGGTGAAGTTTGAATTTTTAAACTGGTAAATAAAAATATACAAGGAAAGTATTGTACACGTAAACAAATAGGTACTGCTGCCAGCTCGTCGCCTACAAATACTGCACACATAACAACTCACGTTGCTCGGTTGACTCTTAAAACTTACACGTGCTGGTAAGCAACTTTTGTTTCATAAGATGAAAGAGGAAGCAGGAATATGAACTTTGTAAAGCTATCTTACAATCTACACCTTGTGGTATTTTCTTGCCAGATTTGTAATATTGGTTACCAATAGAAGTAGCACGATTGTTAGAAAAATCTTATAAATTAGTAATTTACATCTAAGAAATTCTTCTTACTTCTACTAAAATTCCTACACAAATGCATGGAAGTTATTAAAACTTGGACTTCGCAAATGGATACCACTATAGTATGTACCTAAGTTTATATTGCTTATCTCTCTGTGAAAAGAATTTCTGCCTTTTGCGAGAATTGAATATAAAAGTCAAGGTTTTTGTTTTCACCACTTGAGCTGTCGCGTAACTTACCTGTCTTGTTGCTAAGTTAGTTTTGCCTTTAAACTAACAGACTCTATAGGTATCCGTTTACGAAGTATAAAACTAGAATAATAATTTAAAGTATGTTACCATCCTCTTATACTAAGTAAGTCTGCATTTTTTTTTTCAAAAAGAATTTCTGCCTTTAACGTAAATTATTTTTACCTCTTGTGCCATCGAAGTATCAACTTACTTTTCTTGTTATCAAGCAATATTTTACCAACAAAGCAACTTCGTTAAATAGATGTTTGTTCGAAGTGCATTGTCATTGGTGCCAAAACCAATTGAGGCTGCTATTCCAGCGTTTCGAGTTTCTATTTGTATTTTTTCTATTTAGTGCAATTTTTGGTCTTAACGCTGATGTGTTCAGTACAGTGCTGCTCTTTGTTTTATGTCTTAATTATTGGTACTTAAACGATTTTTTTCTGAGAAACTGTATTTTTGCTTAGCTACCACAGCTCAAGTATTTTTTACTTCACTGACATATTTTTGATGTTGGGAAAACCTCAATTAAATAAAACCTTCATTATTATTGACCACTATTGCTACAATAGTAACTGTCACTGTAGTATATTTTATAGGAAAGCCTTTGTTTCCATAAACTATTACACGGCAATCCAAATCGTCCATAGATTGTATTAAGTATAGCAATCATCTTGATTACCCTAATTTGTAGACAAGATAATAAGTTTGTTTTCCCTTCAATGTTTGCATTCGCCAGCAATAACTAGAAAATGTCAAACGTTTTATTTAGCGCGAAACCAAAGGCTATTCTCAGAATGTCTGGCCTGTTATCCTAAAATAGCCCTTAGTTTAGCCCGAGAGTATACCTATTTATTGTGTAGCCTAAATCTAGGCTATGTATCTATATTAGGCTACTTTGAATTTTGCTACTGTTGGCTGTCTGAAATGAAAATTGTTTCGAAGACCAGTAAAATATTTGTGTAATTATTAAACATACGTTTTTCATACAATGAAACCAGATTTATTAGAGATATTTTGTACTGATATATTTTGTAAAATAGTGGTAAATTTTAAGAATAAATTTGATTACCTTTATTTGACTTGTTTATTTATTAGGTCTATCGGAGTGGATTGACAGATATAGTTATTATTAAAAAAACTGGTCAATATGAAATTAGGTCCTAATCTCTAATAAAGTATATCTTTAATTGTAATAAAAACGTGTACATTCACGATATTCCAGAAAAAACAGTCAGAATAGGGTACTGGGTGACCAATGTGACCATGGCCGAAAATATTTTATTTTTTGTCTGTTCCTGTTTGTGCACGCATCACGCAAAAAGTAGTTACTGAACAGATTTTTATGTGGTTTTCACAGTTTGGATTTCATCTAATTCCGGTGGAATGAATCATAAATACATCTTGACCTCTTCGTACACTAAGGAGGTCATTTAAAATGATCAATCGGACGGAGAAAATGCGGGCAAAAGTTTAGTTTATGATAAACACGTGCAGTCTTCTTGTAGTCAAGTGTTTTGTTATTACAGATTATTGTATCTCCAACGAATGGTCTAACATCTCTGAAAGTAAAACACCATAAACGCATGCTTTCTATTTACAAATAATTCCCGTTTATTCCCCGATTACACATATTTAAGCTACTCTAATCCGGTTACTAGCTTATTAAGAGCACTGCCACATGCGAAGCCCGACAAATATAAGAACAAGATGTCGTTCACGTAATGCGTTCTATTCGTTTCCGTTCAATCGACCTACATTTGTATACACGCTCCACTGCCTATCCTAGTAAAGTAGTCTTGAAGATATCCAATGGAATCATATATCTATTGAAGCGGAAAGGTTCAATTGTTCATGCTTGGCCTATGGAATCAGTTTTAATACTGAGTGCGCTGGAATCATTAAAGCTACACGTAAAACTAACAGGGTTGTCTAATTTAAAATTGTGCAAGGGACAAGGAATCAACCAATTTTACGTATTACCTTCATCTGTTTGCACTGATTAGAACGACATGACACAATAACATTTTCTCTGGTCATTTCAAAACATTCATAGAAACATCAAAATCTTTCAAACATCATTCAATATCTACTCATATTCCATCTAAAGCGATATCAAAAGCGGCATTTAGCACTAAATAATAATTTTTCAAAAGCTCCAAATACTAAAAGAAATATAGATCTCAGCTAATTACCTGTGTCATCTGATCCCGAGGTCCTGAACAGGCCTAAAACAGAATTTAATGGTACTTTGTATAATGTTATTGCGATCGATATTAAACTTCGTTTCCATATGAAGCAACTATTTTAGTATCAGCCTTAGGATTGACCTCAATATTGGACAAGGTAAAGTATACTTCATAACAAATGTTGAAGTTGATTATTTATATTAACAAAATGGATCCACAAACAACTATTTTGCATTCGATAGCAAAATTAAAGCCATTGTCCGTTACAGTTACACAGCAGAATTAAATTATTTCTGCAAACAATTCCAGTGTTTATCGAATGCAAATTTTTATGTTCATTGAAGAGAAAATTGGAATCTTCATTAAACTGACTCTATTTATATGGTTCAACTGGCGCGTATAGAATTTTGGAATTATTGGAAGAATTTTGTTGACAAGTGATTTTGTAGTAATGCTAAATCAGCTATTAGCTTTAGAATTTTGACAAATGGCATGGACATATATTTTTAATTATTAATGTCGATGATATAAATAGTAATGTCGCGGCGACGATGATTCAAATATTTAAGTTACTTAGATACCTATTGTTATTATTTCGTTTAAAATTATTACGTTTAGGAAAAGAGACAAATCTACAAATAGCTAGAAGCAAGATGAATGAATGAAGTAAAGACACATGAGATGAAAAAAAACAAAACAGTAACAATTAACTAAAACCAAAAAGAATAAGTTCTACATACAAAGCTTTTAAAATCGCAATAGTTATTCTGAAAAACGAGTCACCGCAGTTTTGGTACAGATAGTCAAATACTGCCGCTATAAAATTTTATTGGGTACTTTGGAAAGCTAAAAGTATAAAAACACCGAATAACATATAACTATCCGTTCTAACTATAAAGAGTATATAACTACTACCTACTATACTAGTACCTTTTCACACTTCGATACTTTTATTGAAACAATAAAATCGAGTAATTTTATAATTCTACGAATACTAGTAAATAAATTAGATGTGAAAGTGTAAAAAGCCTATCAAGTTCATCCATATAATTGTTACTCGCATCACTTGAAAACTATTGAACTTTTGAATGAGCTGAATTTCCTGTATATGGAGCAAGTTCTATACTCTCGTTTCAATAAAGATCATCAATAAGGCATTATTTCAAGATAAGGGCTTTAGTTTCAAAATAAACTTATTCCAGCTCCGTATGCAGCTATACGAGTAGAAGACATGGTACAGGATAATTGGTTTTGAAAAGTTCATAGTCGCGAACAATCCAGACGCTATCTAGAACAATATGAAAAGTTGAAGTTTTAACGTTTGACGCTAAGTGTTTCTGCTCTAATGCACCTTTTGGCGGATCGCCAAGTTTACACACAATGGGCGCAGATTTCTGTTATGTCCTAACTCGTGTAGCTTGTACCGAATTTATTGCATATGTTGGCTGGACGAGGCCGTGTTGTGTACATCGACGATGTACGCGTTGGCCGTCCATCACACTCTCACCAGGTGGTGACCTGTATTACAATATTGTTTCCTACATCGATTGGCTTTCATTGTAACCAGTTTTGATTGTTGTAATAGTATATAGTATTGACAAATTGAGTGTACAAAGTTATCTATTTGAAAGTTATATTTTGTTTTTTACGAGAAACGCCGTGTTTTTATGTCTCCGGTATTTTGGTTTTAATTTTATTGGTTTTCATTTCTGTTAATATGAGATACTACTATAGGTACGTTGATAATTTCTTTCATTTTGAGATTTGAATTGGGGTTCAGATGATTAGTCATTTCCACACGTATCTTGATAGCAATTATTTTCCGCGATCTTACGAGTATACTATACGTCAATTTCTACATTATAAAATTCCGGGGTCATTAAATTGTTTACCTAACTTTATTTTCTTGTTTTGCCATCATTAATTTTTTCTTTGCTTCACTAGTTACCACAAATTACTTTGAGTAATCAAGTTACCTAGGTTGTTGTTGTCTGTTACCTACTTTGATTTTTATGTAAAATGATTAGAAAGTATTAATGTCTCGCCAATTCCTTCATAAATTCGCCAATACTTCGCTAAGGATTAAATCTGTTACTTGTTACGTTGTACACCTATCAACTCAATCAACTCTTTTCAGAGTACATAATTTATTCTAATAGTATAAAAAGGTATAACATCATTTATTTGAACGACGTACGAGTATATACGTCATAATTTCACCAGTGTGTTGTAATAAATAAATTTATTGCCCTTTGTCTCAGTGACTGCCTCTTTCTGTATTTATTGGATCTATATTTTTTACGTTTTATAAATTATATACGAATCATTTGAAAAGAGACACATAAAACGTGTTTACAAACATCTTATTATGACCCAGTATTTGAATAGTCAAGAATTTATGTAATTAGATTACTCTGTTTACGTTGTAAGTGCAAATGAAAAAAACGGAAGGCTTTTTTTTCATTACATTCATTCATTACATTACAAGTATTGATATACTTAAAAAAAGAAAAGTCTTAACTCATTGATTGACTCATCAAGACCCAGCCCAAATCCTTGGACCTAGAAACCTGACATTTTGCAGAGGTTCCCTTTATGATGCAGACAAGGAATAAATAAGACTTAATTTTTCAAAATTCCCATAGGATAGATTACACATCGACAAAGCTAGTTGTATTTAAAATACCCCTCATGTTACAGTCTATATGAATTTAGTTTAGAGGAATCATACAAATTGGTGCTTAACCGTGCTTGTCAAGAGGCACTGAGAAAATAATTGCTATACGCTGAACTAACAAGATTGCAATCATGTAAACACTGATGTTTGTTGAAAATTCAAATAAATATTCTGACAGAAATAAATACTTATACTTTCTAGTATCCATATTATTTAGGAACTTGTTAATTTTAGCTTTTACATGTTCGTTGGTTTGAGACATTTCACTGTTAAACCACATTCAGAAAATATCCACGTACTTTAGTTTCAGTAGGTACCTACTAGTACCTACTAGTAGTACTACCTAGTACCTACTAGACTACTAGTAGGTACTAGGTAGTACTACTACTACTAGTTAAGGTTACGTAGGTAGGTACTAACCTACCTACGTAACCTTAACTGTATTTGTATTATACAGTAATAATACAATACAGTTAAACACAAAGAAATAAATGTATTGAAACAATTAAAACAGTTCAAAACAAAAACGAAGTTACTTAACAACGGTAAATTGTTTTATTGTTTCGCAATCACCGTCTCGTGCAAATGACAACCGCAACAATCCTACAGGACAACTTAATAAAATTAATCATCACTTTGTAAAGCTTAACAAGAGTAAAATGAAGCGCTTTAAGCGCGTTGTGGTTCATCGTGGAAAAGGGATAAAACGTTTGTGAAGCTAAAAACTGGTTTACAGATTATTTTGTAGTACAGCAAAAACCACATAGGTAATTATTGTGATGTAAATGTATGAACAAATTGAAATATTAATAAAATCATATTTTTTTTAAAGATTACAAAGAGGTGTGCGTACAATACCTATTTATGTTTAAAACTGCACAACGAATCGAAGGTTCTAATAATAAAAGTCACTCTTATTAACATAAATTGCAAAGTTATTAAATATTTAAGAGATTCTCAAAAATCGAATGTCGCGAGCAGGATTTGAACCTGCGATCTCTGGCGAACCGTGCCAACGCTTTTTCCAACTAAGCTACCGCTAACTAAGCTATATTTAATAACTTAAGAGAAGCATAACATGGCTTTGACATGTTTCAAATTCGCAAAAAATATACATTTATAATAAATTGCAAACTTTTCGAATTTTGAACATAGTTTTGATCTCATAATGCAGGTAGTTGCAAATACTAAAAATAAATAGTATTTAACGTTGTAATTCGAGCATTGTTTTCCTGAGACTCTTTACAATGGGAAAACATTAATGCAATTCTAAAACATAATAATATGCAACTATTATGCTTCGTGTAATAGCTGTGTTCGCATTTTTAGCTCCAAGTTACCCATATTTTTAATCGTAGTATATACAATATTGCTGTTTCGTTCCTTTTTACCCGACTACGGCAAAGCCAAAAGGATGGCTATGATTATTATGAAGATTGTGCCATGTTTTGGCCGGGATGTTTGACGAGGCTTTCGCGGTGTACCACGTAAGAGGTTTTTGGGAGGAATATCCCGTTTTATATCTTGTATGAAAACATCATACGTGACTGAAACATAATAAGAATACAGGCAGAAGCATTCTGCGATTACCATGTATGATAACTATAGTAAGTTTAAGACCATTACCTGTAATATTCTATTTGAACAGACCTTTTTTAAAACTAGCAATCTGTGGGCTTAAATGTGTTTTCTAAAAATCGTAAAAGCCACCTGCCGCGTTCCGTTTATAACGATAAAACGATCACCTCGATGACTGACAGTCGATTAATCTAGGCGCGAATCGAGCTGAGGTACTTGTTTATCGATTAGATGAGACTCGCGTATATGTTTTTATGGATGTTCGCATACATATTTCACAGTTTGCCAAATATAGATGAAATGTAAATGATGTCCCTTGCTTTGTCGGAAAATTGGTGAAACATAACTTAGTCTTTCCTTTTTACATATCGTTTTGTCTACTTCTGTGGTTTTGTCTCTATTCCTTTAAGTAATTATAATAAACATTGGTCGGTGGTGGGGCTCGTAGCTACATAACAGCCGCGCTAATCAATCGATCTTCTTCGCCACGATCAGTCCATTGATGAGTGACCATTCTTTACACATCGAGACCCCTCGGTGCTCCGTGCACGTTAAACAGTTAGTCTCGGCTTTCATACGAATATTTATGACAGTCGTTACGGGTAATCAGAAGCCTGAAAGTCTGACAATCCGTCTAACCATGGAGTTCCGGTATTACCCAGTAGGTTGTGGAGTCAGATAACAGTCGCTCCATGTAAAATATATTCAGCCGCATCTAGTTAGACTGAAAACCAATCCCAACCTAGTTGGGAAAAGGTTAGGCGGATGATTTGTCGATGGTGAAGTGAAATTATTGTCATTTATTGGGTACTAGAATTTAGGCTACTACTGAACATTCCTCATTTTACTAACAGAAAATTATCATATGCCTGAACTATTCCAAGGTTTGGAATAGTTCAGGCATATGATAATTTTCTGTTGAACTATATTCTAGTTTTTACGTCAGTATTAACATTTTAAACTCTAGTTTTCTCACTGGCCGAGGCTTTCATATATTAAAGTTCCTAGTACTCTCATAGTACTTTGTGTAGCGTGCTAGGCGATCAAAACTGAACTTTACACCAGTAAGTCGGAAGTGTTATAAAATTAACTTTGTTCTTGTAGGAACTACTTTTTATTAATTAGCTGCTTTCATACACCGCTACGTAATTATTTCCATGTAATTTACTTATTCTACGTCAAAGCGAATGATCTGTTCACGAAAAAGACTAATTAGGCTTCAGCAAATGTTTTCCAGAACAATTCTGTGCATAAGTTCACAGCTATGTGGAATATTTTTTGTCTGCCAAGGAAATTTTTTTTGCTGACAAAGTGAAAATGAGTAAGGGTCGATCCTTACTGACGCAGAGTCAAATCGAAACAAAGCGATAATCTAAAACTTAAATTTTAATAGCATATTGATCTCTATAATCGCAGAAACAATGCAGAAATTTCTTTCATAACATAATTCATTAATGTTTTTTTTTGTATCGGCAGATGCATTATCGTGGAGATAGAGGTCAATATGATTATAAAATATTAAACTTATTAGACTTCGCTTCAACTATGCATCGATGAAGATTGACCCTAACTTTTAAAAAGTTTTAAGACTGAATCAAATACTTTAACACCTCTCTGAAGTTCAAAAGAACCGGTTTTTGCCCTCGTAAGTATAAAACTCCTTTGATCATGAATGCTTAATTAGTTAGGGAACTCTTACAAATTGTGACTCTCATCGCTCGAGTCAGATAAGTTGCAGTAGTCCAACATATTTATTTTGTGCAAATATTATTCAACTCACGAGTCTTCTAAGTAAATGGAAAGAGGATTTATAAAAAAGTAGCTTGTAAAAAATTGCATATGATGTTTCGATACCTTTCGTAATATTTTTTATGAGGCGTATATTATAAGAAAGATCTTTGTATCATTCATGTATATACCATCATGTATTTCGTATTCGTATTACAAATCTATGTACGTATTTGTCATGTTATACGCAGCTTAAGTCAAACCGATGCATCACTTATAAGTATTATGGATCGTTTTTACTCCATTTTCACTGGAGGTATAAATCATTTCTAAATAAATTAATATGTATTGATCTTGCAAACTTATTTATTGTTTTTTGTATCAATGATCATATTAATTAAGTTTTCCGATAAGAAAGAGCTCGTTCGCCTATAATTTAGTTTCGTAATCGTAAAACCTATACTAAGACTAGGTTTTAACAACGTAAAAGCCTATTGCCTAGTTGAAATTATCCATAGAAGAATTCAATATTCTCATAATATTGCTATTTGCTGACTTCAGTCCTTCTTTCTAACTTTTGATTTTTTTGTCAGTTTATCGACCCAAACCTATTCAACTCCATCTTCAGGCACGTTTAGGTAGAAAATAGACAACCGGCGGCACTGATCTACCCACACTTATAGGTACCAACCCACGCAGATAGTTGGTACTGAGTCTACATTAGACTTATTGACGTACCAGTATACTGACAAATTCCAATCTGTTCCGATGATTTAAATTTAGAGAAACACATTTTCTGGTTGATGGATTGATTTTCCTGTTTTTACCACCTTGCGTTGGGGTCCGATACCAGTGGCGATAAGCATAGTCATTGGCCATAATGTCTTTTGGCCGTAATCAGTTGTACGTAGTTTTATGGGTACGCGTAACTATGTAGTTTCAAAACCGCTTATTTTTTATTATATAACTTTTGTGTTATGGTTATGGATATTGCGACACTACTTACGTGTTAAAAACCTATGTTATGTATTTTATGTAATTTTCTTTGTATAATTTTATCAAATTGAACTTTCCTTCATAATTCAGACTTAAGACTGGCGGTAAAACTTGATTTTAATAATATTACCTACTTTTTGTGTGAATTTTTATCAATTTCATAAAATTGCGTACCTAGGTACCTACCTACATAAAATAATTGTTACATTCTGGTCCATGAAACTAAAAATACGATGATCAATCAGCCTTGTAACTAGCTACTTAAACTGATTACGCTAAATAACGCCATAAGCACCTTTTCTTGCTGGTTGCCTCCTTTCTACCTGAATTCTAACATAGCTTTACAATAAAAAGTCTTGTCTAAACTCATAATTTTTCTTTCATAATTATTTAAAACTACAAGCGGTAAATTACGGATTAATGTTAATTAATATTAAAATAGTTGTCTCATTACCATGCGGAATTGGAATGTTAGTTGAACACTTGTTAATTTTGTTAGTCCATAAGTTTCTGTGTAACGTGTTTTGACAATTGTTTTTGTTATAGTTTGGTACATTATGGTAATTCCTAATAATAATAAATTATAATTTAACATATTGTGATATTTTTGCTGATGAATGTGTAGAAGAATATTTTATTAGTATGCCTGGAGTTTTATGAGCAGTCTATGTACAAGTTGTGTCTTAATTAGTGTAAGTAGACTGCAGTGGCGTACCTAGAGGGCAAGCCCGAGGGTTTTTATACCCTCGGGCTAGCCTTCTAGGCACGCCTGATAGACTGTGGCAATTCTCAATAATTAAATAAACAAAAATAAACTAAATATTAACATAATTTATTGTAGTGATTTAAACATCAATTTGAATAAATCACCGTTTTATTAAATTATAATAAGAATTTAAATCAGTGTCTAATTTACTCGACTATTATAAATTCAATATTTTAGTTAAAATAAAATAATCACTGAAGCAAGTGCAATATTGACAAACTTGTAAGCTAATAAAAACCTGTTATTACGTATAACAAAATCTAGACCCTACTTACAGACAGGTACTTATTCAAATAACCTTGCTCATACAAATCCATGAAATTGAATACACGTTACAATCAAAAATCGACACTTATCATACATATTTCATGAGTCTGCTACTCGTTTGTCACCTAGTTCTCAAGTCATATAAAGTCAACCTTAAAATTAGAACATCGTCATCTCTTGGAAACTATTAATCATGTATAATATCGTTGACGTCAATATCCAAGTCTTCATTACGTAAGGTACTGCTTCCACTCAGTTACCGATTAATAGCTACATCGTTAGCAAGCGCTTTATGAAGCGCTGAAAGGCTCCAAATAGAGAGAATATTGTTTACGAAACCCGCTGTATCTTTTTTGCTTTATTTTGCTTGCTTTTTTTTTGGATTAAATTACTAACTTTGGATTTATGGTTCAATTTTTTAAAATAATATATTGCATAGTTTTGTCATAGTTTAAAAATTGGTTAGAAACATTACTTTCAAGAAAATCTAAGGCTATCTCTTATGAATCATCATCATCCGCCTAGCCTTTTCCCAAACATGATTGGGGTCGGCTTCCAGTCTAACTGGTTGCGGCTGAATATCAATATTTTACATGGAGCGACTGCCTTCTGACCTCCACAACCCAATTATTGGGAAATACCGGTATTCGGATGTTAGACCAGTTGTCAGACTTTTGGGCTCCTGACTACCCGTAACGACTGTCAAAGATATTCCTATGACAACCGGGACCGACTGCGTGCTCTCCGAGGCACGGAGGGGTCTCGATGTGTAAAGAACGGTTACCCATCCAAGGACTGACCGCGGCAAGCGCAACTTAACCTCGCAGATCGATTGATCAGCGCGGCTGTCATTTAGCCACGAGCCCCTCAGGCTGTCTCTTATGATTGATTCCAGATAATCCATGTAATAAAAAGTAAAATGGCATGTCTCCAAGTAAAATGGCTGTGATATACGGATGGACGGACATGACTGAAAATCCCTAGTCTACCGGCTAAGCCTGTGTTTTATGTATATAAAATAATAATGTGTTTTATTTTATAAAAAAATAATGATGTAACTCAGTCTATATGTGCTTTTGATAATAATTATATTTATTTAGTACAAAACATCAGATTACAGTCTTACGGAAGACATTTTATGTGCCTTCGGAATTTTTTATCCGAAAAGCTTTACTGGCTAAGATTTTTCACAAAAAAAAATGTATTTTCTTTTTCTACGGGAAACATATTTATGAGATTTATGGGTTTATCTGACGATAATATTGGTGTAAACAACTTTTTATTTTATCTACGAAATGATAGTCCTTATTTTTGCGTTATTTTCCTATTGAAAGTAAAATAATGAATTAAGATTGGATCTATGGAGTCAATAAATAAAGTTGCTTAGTTAGCTGATAATAATCTACTATTTTGAATCCCTTATATTTTTATGAATTACAATGATAATTACGATTCATTCAAAATTACTCACGTATGTAAAAAACATGAGCAGCAGCATTTCCTTGCGATTTTTAATCAGTAATTTTTAGATTCTTGCAAGTTGCAATCAAATTAGAATAAATAAATAGACACAGAATTGCGTAACAAAATAAATTAAACATACATCTACTGATTAATTTTGCAAGCAACGCGAGGTTAAAATTATATTTCCTTTTGTCATACAAATATTCGTCTCTGTCTATTCTATATCAGTTCCCTTTGTTTTCCACGACTGTAGTACATTTCAGTAGGCTATAAGGCTTCTAATATCGTAATTAATTCCATGCTGGACGTGCATTAGCAATGCTAATGTTACACGTGACTACTATCATCGGAAGCGTTTGATTGCTGGTCGGTATGCCACAATGAATATTTATGGTAATTTTACAGAGATGACTAGATGCCGCCCGATACACCCCCTCTCAGATTAGCAAAATTCGCCGCCCGAGGCATGCTTTAAATACTCCCGATGATGCTATCACCTTACTGCAAGAGAGCAGCAGGGAGACCAGCACTCTGCGTAGGTACAAATACAGACCGGCGCCATTCCGACCTCGCCGACGAGGCCCGTCGCGACGTCCCCATCACGACCCGAGTCCGCCGCCGCGTATGACTCAGTCCCCTAACCGACCCTTGCTCGAGCCAGCCCGCGCTGAGCCTGTAGATTTAAATATGTTCCTAAATCATATTAATCCGATCCAGCTAGTAGCCCCTCCCTCTAGTTGTCCTCCCCCCAGCGACGCCCTAAGCCGAGGTCCGTACCCCAGTAGGGGGTGCCCTTAGCGTGTGGTCGCTTAGTTTGTAGTTTTTATTTAGGTTTAAACCTGGCTGGAGGCATTTGTAAGTCCTCACCAGATGTCCGGTTAAGCAGTGACGGCTGTTAGAAGCCAACTGCGAGAGGCCCTTCAAAAAAAAAAAAAAAAAAAAGATGACTAGATAATATGCCATTTATTGCCAATGTTGGCACAATTAAAAATACTGAAGAAATAGTTAAGTATATTTATTTTAAAAATAAAATAAATATTTAAAAGGGGAAATAAATATTATGAAAGAATCAATGGAATCCATACTGCTGTTCAAGGAGATTAAAATAATGTACCAACCTAAATATTGTATTGGCTACAATCAAATTGACTTGCGTAGCTTAATAAAATGTACAAGTCTACGCGTAGCAGTTTGGTAACCTGCTACGCAACGACGTAGCAATCGCGTAGTTCATCATTGAACAAATTCACTGAAGAAATTTTTTAAGGTGGCAATAGAAAAGACTTTAGCAACCAAAATACATCAATAAATATTTGTAATATCTAAACAACATTGATGAATATCAGCTAAGTATAATTGTCTGTATTTATGCAAAATGGAACCACACGATAAATGTATTTTTTTACTTTTTTGAAGAATATTAATTTAATAGTTTTCTTCAAAAAAAGTAACAAAAGTCCTGTGATTCCATTTTGCATAAATAAGGACAATTTAAGATAAAAAAAACAGTTGAATACTTTACTTTATCAATGCATTAGAATGTATTCTTTTTACTTGTTTTGCGACATCTTTTGAATGATAAATAAGGTTCTACGAACAAATATTCAATTCATTCCCTTGGAATAAACAAATCTATTTCACCGCCTTACATTACGTATACCAAAATAACAGACTTATTACCCAAAAGCTATTTATCTAAGCTATAAACATAGTAATCAAGTGAATGTAAGTGTAATGTAATCAGTTAATTCAATTCCAAAACAGCGTGTTTTTCTTTTCAAAAAGCGCTTCCAACCGCTGCAGATAGTACGACAGCAAGCTAACAGCTTGTGACGGATTACAGCTAAGTGGACACTAATGTTCTGTATTATAACGATGCATAACATCGAGATGCAGCGCGAAGAGAATGCGATGAGAAACGTGATTAAATTGTGATGTAGGAAATGTCTCGTTCAAATTACTTTTTAATAGAAGATATGTGAAACAACCGTCTGTACTTTTTTATTATAATGTTGAATTTTCAGGGTAGAGTTTTCTTTAGGGTTTTGGAAAAATCGATTAAAACCAGAGAGAGCAAACTCTTATTTATGTTAATCACGCAGACTGTTTGTTTCTTATTAATTAATATGCTGACTCGTTGATCTTCGTGTTAGAATTTTTCTGACAAGTTCTCAGTAGCGACCCGGAGTTCTAAACTGTGTAAAAGACATTGAGCCCGCTTCTTTTTCTATTACATAAGACTTACGTCTATAATAACTGACAAAATACCCAGTTACAATCTGGGTATCTTCAAGTCACGAGTGAATCGGTTTCTTTTAGGCAAGCTTGCTCCATCGTAGACCGCATCATCAATTAACACCAGGCGAGATGGCGGTCAAGCGCAAGCCTATCATAGAATAAAAAAAAAATAAAATGCGAGTGTAATAAACCTCTGCCAAACCCTCCAATAAAAAGACGTAATATATTAGTATTTATGTATGTAAATAATGCATTTTGTCATTCACTAAACTTTATTTCAGGAGTTAGGCTACGACTAGCGATATCATAGCGTGTACGTTTTTACATTGAAGCGCAAAGTAAAAATCGATATAATACTCAGTAAGCTGGATTTTAAGCATACAAAAAATCACGATCTCAAATCGAGATTTCTTTAAACTAGAGCTAGTATTTAAAAAAAATCGTATAAAAGATAATTTTAGAACTGTGACTTTTGTGATATAAAAATAAAAACTAGGACTGACAGTTTTTGCCCTATCAGTACATAATAAAATCATGATAAATAAAATCAGCTGCAAAGTATCATGAAAAAAGTATAAACAACTGATTACACTTTAAAATATACTTATAAATACTTATAGTATCTAATTTAAATTTTCAGTTTTGTTTTAGGTCGTTAATGGCAATCTCGATAATTGAGCGCAGTAGCGATTATAATTAGAGATACCGGACACAATATGCGGGTTGCACTTATAAATCACGTGAATTTAGGCGGTACTCATATGAAAAGGAGGTTATGCTATCCAATTACTGTATTGAAAACCGGACATTTTAACAATCCCGTCCTAAAATAATTATTAATTAATCTAATGTATAAAAATGAATGTTTGTTTGTTTGTTCGTTACCTATGCATTCACTCATCATTCATACGATTGAATTAAAATTTTGATGCTGTTGGAAAGCCCGAGGCTTCTGAGAAAAAAAAAGGAATTGCAAGCTCGACCAGCACGAATAGGTATATAACACGCGCTAGTAAAGAAGTGAATCTAAAATGGCGGCACTGATTATTCCCTCTCACTCGCACGTTATTGCTGTCTTTACTCACACTCAACGTGTATGTGAGAGGGAATGATTAGTGCCGCCATTTTAGATTCGCTTCTTTATTGGCGCAGGTTATACTAGCTTAACCTAACTGAACTGCACAGCCTGCTGTCTATACGAGTAAGCGTCCTGGCCTTGCAAAAATAAAAAGCGAAAAACATGTACCTACCTACATTTTTTTCATGATTTACTAAAATTCAAGTAACGCACGCATATAAACGTAATTGCAATATTCATAGATTATTGTCATGCAATGTCGTGCAGTGACCCGAAAAATAAATTTATTTTAATATAAATTCTTCGATTTTAAACACACAATCATATAAAAGCAAAGAATGTATGCATATCTAATTGTTTTAATACAGCGCTCTAGAATCATCAATTTCTCTTAAGTGAATCGCAATCTATTTAAGTTATCTCATGTACTTAAGTGAAATACTTACGTACATAATTCGTATGAGAAATGAAGATTCATAACCGTAGAACCGCATTTTATAGAAAATCTAATATTCCTTTACCAAGAGTAAACTATAAATGTATTTGGAGGTAGAAAATAAGATGAATGCATGCATACCTGATAGGCTTGTAAATATGTAGGACAAAGATTGGAAAAATCGTGCATCCAACCTTAAACCTGAGATACCATTTGCTATATTTATCAAAATGGTAGTAGCTTTTTGAAGTTTGTTGTAGTTTTAATTTTGATGAAATATCTTTACAAAAAAATTGGATAAATCAATATCATCACCAGAAAAATTCGGGCTTTTTTTATCTACCACATTATTACTGACATTGTTTTACTTTGATAAAAACTGCATCAAACATCAGCAGTATGCCTTTGCACAATACCTACTTAGATACCTACTTAAATATCTACTACTTAAATACCTACTTAGATCTCAGGTCCAACGAACTGCAAATAAAATGAATTATTAAGCTCTTAATATCTGGAATGAAATAGATACTCACAAATGTACCAATGGCCCCATTTTTGTCGATTGATTTTTTTTAGGGTTCCATAGTAAAACTAGAAAGGAACCATTATAGTTTCGTTATGTTCGTAACATTTGCCCATCTGTCACACCCACCCTCGTAAAATCTACAGTGTAGTTAATCGATTTGTATGAAACTTTTGCAGGTAGATGTTATCTGTGAACCGCTATCAAGGCGTCTCGAAAAATTACGAAAAAAATAATTTGAGTGGTTTTAAAAGATCCAACGATACCCCACATGAAGAGTGCTTCACGAGGGGTATCGTTGGATAGGTCTTTTAAAAAAAAATGAAATTTTCTAAGTGACTCTCTTATTTCAATGAATATGTGATGGCATACGAGCTTTGAACAGTGTGTCCCACCCCATCTAACTTTCCAACCACGTTATCAAAAATCAAACTTGTATTACTTAATAAACACTTTCGACTAAAATTGAAGATACGTTAATATTTTTTTGAAATATCTATAATTTTCAGCTCGGAGTTTACCAATAGCAAAAATAACTTTCAAAATAATATTATGAAATACAGACTTATACTTGGGTTGGAGATCAATGAAGTACTCCTTGCTACGGAACTCGACACTATGCGTGGTCCGACACGCTCTTGACCGGTTTTTATTTACCAAAAGATACAATAACACGTTTTGCAATTTTGTTACAGGATCTTAGTAGGTACTTTTGTAAACAGAAGATTCAATTAAGATTTCCTTCATGGCATTTTTTTTCATCATGCGAAAGAATTTGATTTCTTGTCAGGTTTCAATTATTTCATTGGGTCTCATTTATAACGTCAGCCTTTGGAATCGTAAAGTACCTACTTTATTTAGGTCGCGTAACAGAAATTGGTTGTTCTGTTCACCTTTTCTGAAGGTGATTTCGAAAGTAATTATGAGTGTCGATAGTATGTGGGTAGCGTTGAAACAAATTTATTGGAAAAAATACCTCATAACAAAAATACCTGCCATAAGCTACAAAATCTAGAACATACTCCTGAAAATTAAAAATATTGCTATTATTATAACTTTACTGACGGTCAAAAAAACAATGGGTATGTTGTTGATTACGTTTCTATAAAAAATGAATTTCGAATACCTTTGTAAAATATATTCGAAACGAGTTAATATTTCCAACAAAACAAATCGAACGCGCATCAATTTCATACTGTAACGAGAAAATATGCACACAAACCAGTTACAGTGCCAAAAAAGAGTTTTTATTTTAACATACCTACTATTTTAGGTATCTGTCACTTTGGCGCGGAAGCGAATATCGTAGCTGAACTAAAAAAAATCATAATATAATATAATCTATAGGTAATAGGAAATAGATAATTGATGAGTGATTTTTTTAAATATATTGATTAATATATATTTAAAAAAATCACTCATTAATTATCTATTTCCTATTACCTATAGATACATATCTATCCAAGCAATGTTTTTATCTCTGTGACCAAAGCCCTTACCTTCATTTTAATTATAAATCTGCTTTATATTCTAAAGTACGTACTTACCTACACCGTTTTCATATATTCAGATCATGCGCGTATTGCGGAGTTTGTAACTGAACTGCCAGGAAAATTTGGCAAGTAATTCTGAAAGCAATGCTTATGCCATTGCAAACAACATTATAAACTTTGAGAACTGCCTTGTCAATGGGAGCGTGAAGTTAAAAATTTAAATTTGAAAGGTTTCTTAGGCGTACTAAAATCTCATATCTCATAGCAATAATCTTAAAACAATGAAGGACTTGATTAACCTACAGACAAGACAGAGCCTGGATCACTGATTAATATTGAAATCTATATCCAACAAAAATCCATATCACTTGGTAAAATATTGAACAGCTTTTTTGCAATTTTATAATTTACTTTTGTAGTAAAAACTGGCCAAGTGCGAGTCGGACTCGTGCACGACTCGTGCACTGAGGGTTCCGTACCTTCCTCAGGCGTATAAAAACATGATGGCACAATAGCGCCATCTATGAGAATATAGTTGAACAGCATCAACCAGCAGTAGCAAGCTATGTTCTCATAGATGGCGCTTAACATAATATTAAGCTTGTAGGGGTCCGGTGACAGACGGACAACAAAGTGATCTTATAAGGGTTCCGTATTTTCCTTTTGAGGTAAAAATCCCTAAAAATGTCCATATCACTAGGTAAAATGTATGGAACAGCTTTTTTTGCAATTTCAGGATTGGTCTTTGTAGTAAATCGAACAAAGAAATACTTATTGAATACCCTATTTCTATACGTCCTTCGTTACATCACGTCGCGTCGTGTATTAGCTAGTTATGCCATATTTTATGCGCTTACCTAACATGGATCACTTATTCAACAAAACTTAAAAACATCGAGAATTTTAATAGGTCAGCACCAACATAACTCCTCGGAACTACTGCACTATAATCATCAAAGTTAATACTGGAAGTACAAATAAAGCCTTTAGCTTCCAACGTCCGTTTAATATTTGTTTTGAACGTGGAGAGCGCTGCAACTTTATACGTAATTTATGTTCTGCCTTGTTGTATTTAATTCTTAGAATTTTAATGAGGGCAAATTCAATTTTATATGAAATAATGTGGTTTCCAGTTATGACTTCTCTGACATAATTATGTTGTAAACGAATGTTTTACATACATTTGGAAGGGTAAAGAATTGTTCGAAATAATAATTGCAAAATTATATTTTTAATTTTCCGGCAAATATGATTTGTGTTAAAAATCAACAGAAACATGAAAATGGAGGAAAAAAGGAAATTACAGAGCAATAGGCTGATAAGGACTTTTAAAAATCACAAGGAGGAACTAATTGCTACGGAAAAGAGCTGACAAAGGTATTATAGGGTACAGCATTGAATTCGCAAAAACAAGAAATTACAATGCAAAATCAATTTTCGCAAAGATTTTAACGTACTTTTTACGACTTTATGTCAACTTACCCTCGAAGAATTTTAGTAACTTATGAAGTCTCCAAAGTGATTGCAGTTTTCAAAGCAGAACAGTGATCTATTAAATTTACGCTTGAGGCATAGTAAAACCTTTAACGAATAGTATGATTTCATGAAGGCTACAGAAGTAAGATTTACATACCTACATTGATGTAAGTTTTACTTATAGAACTCGTACTTTTATGGCTTTGGTGGCTTTTATCACGGTACCTGGATTAGTTTCGGGTGCCGCCGTAGCTTTTAAACTTCAGCTGGCACTATTTTTATTGACGCTGGAGTTAGAGCGTTGTCACACTAGCGATTTGTGAACGTGTTTTTTTAACGCACCCGCGCCGCGCCGCGTGTGTCCAGCGAGCTTTCTCCGTGTACGCAACGTATTCGCCGCGTGTACGCAACGAACTCGCGCCGTTCAATCTGCATTTGAAACGAGAGGCGGGCAGTTGCACTCACTACGCGCCCACGACAAACTTGCTGCAAACACGTTCATTAATTGCCTCGTTGAAAACACGCTCACAAACTGCCAGTGTGATAACGCCTTAAAGTTCCAATCTCATTTTCATTACAGTATTCTCTTAGATACAATATAACTTCTGTGTTCCCCCATGGGATAGGCAGGCGTGTGAGAGTACACTCGTATTTTGTCAGTCATGTTATTAGTTCCACTTAAGGGTGAATTACGGGAAATCGTGTTATAGGATTTCAATAAGTTTATATAGAAAACGTAAAGTAGTAGCCACGAAAAAAACGTCTGACAAGCTGAAGAGTTAGACTGTTCTTTAAAAAAATCGGTTTTAGGATAAACCTTGTAGATGAATGTAAATAAAAAATTGAAAGTCACTAAAAACGTGCAAAAAAGCACTGCCATACTTTCATAACTTTGAAATGAAAATTGTATGAATTTGACGCAATAACAAACAGAGAACCCGCAATTTTTTTCTGTTTTACATAACAATGTTTCCGTTTAGTGTAAAAAGATCGCAATTTTTTTGACTTTTTTTGCCAAAATATCCATAAATATTATAATTCAGAAAAATTCAGCAAGTTTGCGATTTTTTACACAGTACAGAAGTATTAATATAGAAAAAAAAAACATCAACTACTACTCTGTTCTTTTTAGCCTATAATTAAGTTAATTTCATTACGTGTTCGTGCTTATTTACGCTAGAGTTATGTTTCTACGGCAATGCAAAAAATATTGAAAAAGTGGAAAACCACTTTTTCAATATTTTTTTACATAAATCTATAAGGTTTATTCTCAACACGATTTCATTAGCCACTAGTTAAGCTCTTTAGCTAGCCAGACCTTTTTTTTTGTAGCTCCTACTTTACCTTTTCTATATAAAGTTGTAGTTTTCCCATAAGACTTTTGCATGGTGCCGACCCTTAATAATACATTAAGCAAACTTATTGCTATAAACTGGGTACAGTCCAGACAGATTTTTTTGATGGAAAATCAGTAAAACTGCCTGATCCGAGGATCGACCTCACGTTTAGTAGTCATGCTTGTGACTACTAGACCAAAGTAAATATGAATACCAAAACAACATTATATTCTGCTGTACTTTACTAGCTAACAATTAAGTGAATTTTTCTATTCAAGTTTCATTTTAATCTTCAAGTAGTAGAAAATAGAACCAAGATTCCATGTAACGAGTAGTTTAATGGGATCTAACTGAAACTAATGTTGGCCGTTAGAACTGTACGTGCTCAAGTCTACAGTTTGTGAACGCAGATAAAATAAAGATATTTTCACTCAAGTGAATATTATTTTTAAGGCGTTCTTTTTGCGTTTTATGTAGCGATTCAGGCACCAAAATGCCAATCAAGACTTATCCTTCGCTTTTTCTTTATAACTCGCTTTTAACCGCTATCTCGTCTGATGGTCGTACGGTCGATAATGATGCACGCTTGCCTAGGAGTAACCTTTTTAATCGTGATTTGAAAATTCAGATTATAACTCACTCGCAGTCGCAATACTACCACAAATAATGTTATATAGCTTGCTTCATACTGAAAACCCATCCGATTTGATCTGTTGTCAAATCGAGTGCTAACATAAAGTGATTGGTTGTTGTTTTTTCAAGTTACAGTTATTATGTGATCTGACAGCTATTTATTGATCAGACTCTCAGTTTACGGGGGTAAGTCAGAGAAGTGAAGGGTACTAGTAATATTATGATAGATATTTTTAAGAACTTTTTACAAGTGCACCAGTTGTGCTGTGTTAAGTTTTGGAGGTCATAGCAAAACCTCCGTAATATTCGGTATATTTAATAAATCAGGCTGAGGGAAGGCAATGCAGAAATTGCACACACTGCCCCAAAAAGTTACCTGTCGCGCATTGGACATGAATTACCGTCGAGAGCTGAATATATAGGTACGTTTAAAATTTTTCTCTATGTGAAGCTTGGCAAGTAACTTTTTGCTTACGGCCGCAAAAATGTCTGCTTATCGAACGTAATAACTTTTAAAAAGTTGGTGACTTACATTGCAATACACTTCTAAGAGGGCCATGCACGCCACACTTGGCAGAATATGTTACCACCAATTTATTTTACTCAAGTTGAACTACCTAATGCAAATAAAGAAGAAGAAAAAGTACCTATATCACAAAAGGTTTATTTTTCCAATAGTAAAATTAATTATTATTGTCAAGCTAAAATTGTATTCAATTACCATCAGATGTGATAAAAAAATGTAAGTAATTTATAATTTTAAATTCGTATAAAAATGTCAGCTCTCAATAAAAGATTTTGGCAGAATGACACCTACCTACATGGTTTCAAAAGAAACATTGATGTGTTTTGAATGTGGAAAACCTAGGTACCTTAAGTAATAAAAAATAGACAAAACGACAGCCTATATTGTAACGGCTATAAACTTTGTTTTATTTGAACACAGCCACATGGCAGAAAAAAACTACTTCCACACCCACCTCTCATTCAAATCCATTTCTGAAAGTATACTACTACCGTGAAATATATTCAAAGGGCCCCTATAAATAACATCCAAGCTGCAGGCAACAACGCTATCGAACGTCGGCGTAGTCCAAAAACCGCCCTATCTCATTGACAAAATAGCCTGACAACCTTGGTTTATATTACACACAAACTTACGTTGTGCGACCTTCGGCTTACAACTTCGGCCTTGACTCACTTACCTACACTGTTTATTTGACTTTGTTGACTTTTCACACTGAATTAAGCTTTTAGAGTTTAAAAATGGGTACTGGAGGGGAGTGTTCACGCTGATGGTAATTTGTCAGTTTATTTGGATGAAAAATGTTTTAGTGTAGGTTTTAAATGAGGAAATAATTGTAAAACTTTATTGGTTAACATTGATTTCCTATATATTAATTCGGTAGTACTAAATTTGTCTGTTTATAAATTCTGTCCATCATGGTCGATTTCACATTACCTAATGCAACATTGTTTTAAGAAAAAAAAACAGTTAGGTATACCTACCTATATGTATAAAAAAGAACTATGTTCAAGAAATTACACATTCATTAATATAAAACAAAAATCACACAATAAGAAAGTGTAAGTAACTATAACTTATAATTATGACCCAAGATACTACCCTTAATAGACCCGTACCAAATTAGTTCCATTTCGAGACCCACTGAACTAATTGAGGCAATAGCCCTGCAGTGATCTCGTTATAAATGTGATAACAAACGCCAATCACTAAGATCGTTAGTGACCACAACCACGGCCCTACGACGCTACCATGTGACACTCCTGTGCTAGCGATATTGAACCTTAAACTTAGAAAGATCAAGGTTTAGTTTTGAAAACAAACATTCACTCGTTATTGCCTCACTGTGGATTCATTTCAATTCTCCCATCAATGTGATAAATTGTTGGCACAGTTGAAATGTGTGTTTATTATGATTTTAGCAACAGAATTCTTTGAATATCAAACAAAATACATAATTAAACAATATCAAATGATAACTTTATATATTTAATAACAATATCGAACGATTAATTGTAGTTCATATAAAAAGTGCTAAAGTAATTATAGGCTAGGTAGATAATTAAGTATTGTGTCAGCATAATCCTCAAAGTAAAAATACAATTTTTAATTAAAACACAGTTGAGTTAAAGCATTTACTTCAATTTTATTAATGGTTACTCTTTTAATCAAGTTTTTACAATTCCATGGTTACATTGATTTCAAGTCGAAAATAACATCCTCGTAATCTTTCGAATACTAAAAAGGCAAAATTTTGCCTTCCATATAGCTTAACAACAAACAACAAAAAATAATATTGTGTAATGACCCTGATGCTCAGTAACGGCTACGAGTAGTCCCGTAGCATAGGTAAGCATTTTGCACAATCCCCCTGAAAAGAGCCCGCATATTAAACTAAACCGGTTAAGCATTTTGCATACCAAATGTACCAAGCCTTTTTCATGGGTATGTTTTTGTATATTACACGTGAGGTTGCGTCTATAGTTTAAATGAAACGACAACCCTTAAATGACGAAAAATATTTACTTGAAGCTTTCTGCGGCAATTCAACCTTTTAAAAGGATTGTAGATAAACATTAAAGAAAAGCTACGGCTGTAAAATTTTACGGTATATTACATTTAATCTAAATGGATGGACTCCATTACGTGGCTTTCTTGGAGTTATGGTCGGCCATGTGTTAAGGTGAGTGCTTCACTCAGATAATTAAAATAAAAATGAAGTCACTCTGTGGTCCTAAGAACAAAAATTACTAGCGGTAGACATAAAAATGGATCAATTTAGTTGAGATAAGAACATAAATTTGATGTCAGATAAGAGCAAGATGGAGTCCAAGACACAAATAGGATATTAAGAGATGAAATGATAACAGCAATAAATGCTTCAAAAAATTTGTTTGATGAGAATATCTCAATGAAAAAGAAAAAAATTGCAGAACAGTATTGGTTAGCAACAAGATATAATTTTATAGTGGAACTTGATACATATAATAATCAATAAAACCAGCACTTACGTAACCGGTTATTGTATCATAAATCAATAGCTTAGTTACATTGTAAACAAACACAAGGGTATCGCGTGTTACGCTTCATCATCACTTCATAATACATCACTGTTATTATTTTTGAAGAGCATTTTAGTAATTGTATGTTTGTTGTAAACATAATCCCAATAGCCTGAAACTTCAAGTACTAGTTTATCCTTTGTTGTAACAATGCAATTTTATGAATGCAAAGAAACATTCGTGTTTCTGTATTTTTTTTACAATCCTATTAACCAAACCATTCATGAGACTGATAATATTCACCCTCACTACTATTGATTATTATGAATCAGTCAGAAGTGTTCATTTATTACTAAGAATAGTTCCACATTTTACTAAACTTAAAACATAGGTATATAGAACACAATAAATTGGATGACTAAAATGGAAATTCTGAATACAATCCCAATACAGTGTTTGACAAAACAAAGTACATAAGCGAACTGTTACGTTAACAAATTTGAATTTTTTATATGTTTGTTTGTTAAAACACTTCTCACCCGTTAAATCAATCATATCACATCCTGATCAGAGCACATTAGTTCAATGTAATGGAACGTATTGTGCGACCGCATCCAAAGCGTAATTTATATGACAAGCCCTCTATATGGGGGCCCATTGTGGCGATTTGGAACCATGCCATAGTCATCGCGGATGACCACCGATATTTGGATGCTGAAATAGCATCTGGTATAGACGGCACAGAATTCTAAATAATCATTTAAACTGAATGGAAAATAGTAGAAAGTCTGCTTGATATTCAAATGCGTTTGCTTACTACAGAAAAGGATTCAGTTTAATACTTAGTATTCATGTCTGGATAATATTCGGTCTGATTGCACCTCTGGGTACAATATTTGGCAAGTGGTTCTCTGAACCATTTTGGTACATTAATCTCAACGAGACATTTCAGAGACCACGGCTCTGTCTAAGACAGTGGCTTGCATAATTATCTCAACTGTAATGATCTTTGGATAATATTCAAGCTCAGTGCCAAATGCTGTCTATGCTATTATCATAAAGATGTCTGTTCATTTATACCATTCGCTCTGAAACGACTGCATCAATAACATCAAATCCTTTCTTCGTAGGCTTACTTCCTCTGTATTCGTTTATATATTTTCTTTACGCATCGTAAGCAAAGATTTGGTGAGGAATGAATTTATTAGCACCCGGAAATGCGTTGCTGACCTTTAGTTTATGATAAAAAATCACTCCGGCTCAAAATTTTCTATAGCCGAATACCCCGAAGAGTCTCAGGGGAGAAAAAAATACGAGGTTCCGGCTTCTAGAAGCGATTCTTTTAATTTCTGCCAGACTAATTAGATTTTTTACACAAAAATATTTGGTGCTTTTCTAATTCTTCTCTTTTTCAATTTATCAGAGGCGACGGACTTCAGGTACTCGTATACAAAATGAATTAATTTTCAAGAGAAAAACAAAAATGTTTCGCCTGCTACAATGCGTAAATATCATAAACGAAGGGAGGATTACTGTTCCATCTAAAGCACGACTATAGTTATTTGTTAATAAAATTATCTTAATACCTCGAAATAAAGCAAACAAAACATAATCAGCCTAAAATAATATAGTTTTCAGAATCCAACACTGAATCCGTTATCTAATTACTTACGTGTACCAGCCTAAATAAGCATATAACGTGGAATTTCACGTGTCAAATAAAACCACTTTAGTACTCAGTGGAGTTTAATATGAACATCGCTACTCTGTGGCATAGTGTAATTATCTTCATATTGACCACGACACCGCACCGAATGGAGCCAAATTTAATCAGCATACAATTGGTTGCATGCAAAACACATTTGGAGCAATAGCTGACGGGCGAATGATTTTGATACGATTTTCCAGACTAACGCCATTTTGTTGTAACTAAAATGCTTTTAATAAGACCAAACTGATAACGGCTTTACTTTTGGATATAATTATTTACGCATAGTCGTATCGCTATAGTGGGTGTGTCTTTACTTACCAATATCAATATCGGAGTCTGTATTAATCTGAAGACAAGAGACTGAAGTTAATAAGGACAAGATCAACTAAGACAAATTTCGTATAGAGACAATACCCTCGTCATATAATATTGTTAATAATACATGATAGTAGGTACTCCAATATGTGTAGTCTCTTAGTTGGATGAAATAATCTAATGTATGTGTGCTCTCAATTATGAAGATGAATAGTAGAAGAATGAATGTAAGTAATTCTGTATTAGCATTGCTTTATTAGCTTTGAGCTGATATAGTAAATATTTATAGGTTTATCTCTTCGTTAAACGGATTGAATGGAAAAGTAGCAAAAACATAATCAAATTAATACTTCACACACAAAAAAATACTTCACAAATTTCTTTAGCTAAGAATGCGGCTAGATCTAGACTGCTAGATTACCTATACAACTACATTACGTTAAATAGACATCCAGCCACTATTAAATAGTTAGTTATAAAGACCCTACAATAACAGAAATAGAAAGCCCTTTATGTCTCTTTAATTCAAAAACCGATGCGGAAACATTTATCCGGCTTCAAACTCCTCCTGAGACCAACTCATAAAAAAGTCCAAACAAATTCGAAATTCTGTAAGGTCTGGTGCCTCCACAAGTAGGTACATCAATTGTGTAAAAGCGGAAAGTGGCATTAAGGCTTGGATAATGCAGAGCAGAAGAAAAATTGGTTTATAATTCAAACGTAATGGTAGGCACAGATGGTTTTAGAATTTAAAGGTTATTATTTTTTATAGCCTATCTCTCTAAATTCGTGTATCCGTGAATGAAAAATTAAATTTCTACGCTTATTTTCTCTTAAGTCTCGAAAGGCTCATAGGTTCCGAATTATAATAAGAATGTCGAGTATTTTTGGTCCATATAATTCAATATATTAAACGCATTTTTTTTGTTTTTTTTTTGTTTGTTTTAACCTGATTATAGTGTATTTGAAATATTCGGCAAACGTTTTGTGGTTACCTACCCTAAAAATAAAGCGGTTGATACATGATAGATAAAATCGTTTAAAAGTTGGACTGAAAAATCCTCTAAAGCTAGATAGGAATAGTGCAGAATATATTGCCCTGCTGGGGCTTACAGATAGAACACGGATCCCAGACGGCCATTTTGATGGAGACGGGCAAAATTGAATAATCAGACGAACTTACCTTAAGTGAAGTCCGATTATAATTTTATGAACGGTGATCTGAAATATAATTTATAACGATGTAGTAATCTCCATTCGCTAGTAATGGCATCGCGGTTTAGAGGTGATGATTTTTTTGATATATGGAATGGCAACCCTGCTTTGACACTTTTTTAGAGATAGCGTTGCTTTGTTGGCCCATTCGACAAGGGACTGTTATTCCAATACAGGATGGGCTGGGTGGGTAATTATATTTCAGATCACCGTTCATAAAATTATAATCGGACTTCACTTAAGGTAAGTTCGTCTGATTATTCAATTTTATTTCACGGTGATCTGAAATATAATTGATAACATAGTAGCTGTTTAGAGTATTAAGTCGACATGGGCTAGTATTATTTTGACTAAAAGGAGAAAACAGCTTTATAAGAAGCAACTTTTATTTGAGGTTTGAGTATTTGCTTAAGTACTCATAATATTATTAGCACTTCTGCTGAATTTAGTTTATATACTTAATCAGTATTTATCAAATAGCAAATAACTTAAAACATTCCACAATAATTACATAAACTTTCAAAAGAAAAGCTCCATTAGGTAGCTTAGCTTAGAAATAATTATCATTCAAAATAAATAAAATTTTATATGTTTCTTCTTAATATTTTTATGAATCTTGTATCATAATAACTTAATTAAATACTTTGGTAAAATTTATTAGACAAAGTACTTATAAATAATAATTGGCCAATTACCGTTGTCATAATAACTAAACCATAACACTATTTTTAAATATTTGAAAATATAATTAACAATAAACCTTTGAACGTTAGGTAAACATAAACGTTATACCTATATTTATTTTATGTGAACGCAAAAAGCTAGGTAGGTACATCTTTATGTTGGAAGTAAAGACAGCATTAATAAAGCTGTCATGTGGAACATTACATGTGGAGCAATTAACTGGTACATCACGAAATTTCGCAAACGTGAGACAGGTGTCCGACCAACCTGCCATTTTCCTAATGGTAAATATTTAATATTTAATTTATTAATTAATATTTGTGAATATTATTGGTGAATATTTTTGTGTTGACTCCGCTTTCCTTCATGTTCATGACTGATTTAATCCACTTTCTAATTGTTTGTTTGGATCTTATTAATTTGTCTACTAGTTAATAGCAAATATTTTTCATCATTCCTAATAGTTAATGTTTGCCCAATGTTTGTTTTAAAGCTCTAGCTGGATAAACTACGGGGTTTTGGTCACAAAATGGTAATTTAAGTGATGACATTGATATTTTTATAAGATCAGAAATTTTTATGTAGGTACCTATATGTATAATGTTTTGATACATGGATGTATCTTCTATTTTAATTACCGACAAAGTCTGCACCCTTTGAGCAGTAGCAAGAGCTAATTAAGTGACAAGCTTTTTACTTAATTTTCCTAAATTTAAATCCTTATTAACGGCCTAATTTGTCAGGAATCTTAGCACTATCGAAGGATCCCAAGTATTAACATACTTACAAAGTGGGTTTAATTCTATAAAGGCCTTTAAAGAAAAGCTTTATGCCTGTGATCGTCACTACCAAACTCTTCATTTATTCAGAAGGGAGAGTGCCGATCTAGCAGAATTTAACGAGCTGTAGGCTAGATTTCTTTAATTATTTCATTGAGTTAATTTATTACATCCGGTATTGAATCTGTATAGATTTCTATCCCGTGGGGTTTGCAGAATGACTACCAGCTCTTGCATGTTGTGTTGTATTGCTTTAACATACCTGGTGAAAAAAAGATGATAACATAATATTTTGTGAGCCTTCTGGCAAACCTCTGCATCTGAATGTTTCCCGCAGAAGATGCTCACTGCCAGAGTAAGTGAACTGCTCAATGGGTGTTCTGTACTGGAAGGGCATAGTAACAATTGTAGTTAGTAGGTAGAACAATTAACCGGCAGGTTGAAATATTGCTGGTTTGTACCCATCAACATTTTTGCCAATGGGGTACCATGGCTGAAAAGCACCATAGGTACTATGGCTGACAAGTCCACAGGGAAATCTCCTTAGCTTTGTCGTTTTTTATTTTTTAGACATTTTGTAATTAACGCAAAGGGTGGAAATGCCTAAAAGAAGTACCTAGTATATTCTATCTATCTATCTATCTAGTTGCTACAGTGTAGTGTAAAGGAATCTATTTGAAATGCATATACATATAGGTCTCTATGTCATGATACACAGGTATGTTTTAGCATTTTGCGTTAATCCTGGTAGCAAATAAATCAATAGGTAGGTACTTGGCTTGCCTAACCTTCTCTCAATTTGATTGAATGCATCTATTAATAATCCCCACTCAGAGTCAATGTTAGTCAAATTTCTTTATTCCTCATCTGCCAAATTATCTTTAGATTTTATGTAAGATGCCTGAATAAAGACATAGCTTTGCACCAATCCCATATTTTTCTACTAACATTATTGAGATGTGGAAATTGAACCCTAAGTACCCGTTTTAATAATGCATGTTATGGTGGTGGTGTTGTCAATCCGAAGAAGAATATCAGTTATTTTTTGATTTTGCAAAGCATTTTAAGCCAAAATATACAGCCATTAGGTCTCAGTGGTATATGTGATATTTTGATTATGACCATAGGACTCCAACACTCTCACCATTGCAATGAACCCCCAACCTGATAGAGAAACATCTGTATACAGATACACATGTGAATCGAGATTTATTGGCTTAAAATGTTTGCTGTTATGCGTTATGTTATCCGTCCACCACTGGAGGTCTGACATTAACATAATATAGTTGATGATTTAGTCTTTTGATTTAGTTAATGCCAAGTATTTGTATATACCATACCATATAGTGTGGCTGGGCATGCTGCTACTAAAGTGCCCAGTAACTTAGCAAATTCTCTTATTTAGCATTTTGTAATTTTAGGAATTATAATTATATTTCATTTTCCCAAAGGTAGCTCAAGGTACAATGACATGGGGTTTCTAATCCAAGAGATTTGCAATATTTACTAGGCAAAGTGTTGGTTTTTCAAAATTAATAATGAAGCCCAAGCACTTCCGAACAAAAATATTATATGTTTGGCCGATACATCAATAATCATCAATATGGATTGTAGATAGGGAGCCTAAATTTCTTAGATTACCAACCACTGGTTTTAATAATTTGGTGAACACAATCGGTGCCATACACAACCCTTAAGGTAATGCTGTAAATTCATATAAAGTTTCATCAAATTCAAAATGGAGGTACTCCCTATGTTCATTGGCTTTATGTGCTAATAGGTATGATACCTACCATAAGATCTATGTAACACATACAATAACCATGATCAATTAACCTTATTGCAGTCCTTATATTATCCTCTGTGGTTAATGGCTAACTTCTATGAACTTATTCAAATGATTTAGTACCAATATGTATTATGTTATATTTAGTATAAATATTTGTATGCCATTAGGTTTAGGTACAAATAAAATCTTTGAAATGTATTCTCTTTGTATGACAGCATGGTGTCATAGCCCCCAACTGTAAAAGATTTTTACTATTTTATAAATTATTTTTAGGGGCTATATTTTGATGAGGATTAGACATAAAAGGAATATAATATCCTTTAATTCACTACAATATAATGGGGTCATTTGTCAATGACATCCAAAAAGCAAAGTAGTTTTAAATTGGCAGCATGTACCTTATGTCCTGCTGAGTTTGTGGTGGGCACCCCGGGTTCTCTCGGAACGCTGTGGGTTGTAGGTCATCTTGTGGTGCGAAGGCTGTGGTTGGCTTCATGGCCCACCTCATGTCATCGGCTTGGCTGGTTGGTGCTGATTCATTTGTTGGGATGAAACACTCCTGTTTCCTATGTATTATTTGTGATCTTAGCTGCTCTCCATAGAGAAGTTCATTTTTGGTTGTATTATGAGTCATTTCTAGGAAATGTCTAACTGGGGCCACTAGTGACCTTCTTGTTTAGTTTCAATTTTTCCACTTTAATAAGAGATTTGAGCATGTTTTTTCTATAGAGTCATTAATTATGTTTGACATGGTCTTGTCTACAAATTGGTGCAGTACCCATTTGTTTCTGCTGGTAAACAATACACTTGTCTCTAATCTTCCCACTTTCAGAGATCACTGCCCCTACTTTTCATATAGTAGGCATCCAGAAGTTGACAGATTACAGGCAAATTATGCAATTTTAGGATGTCATCTCTCCCCGTCTTAGATCATGTTATATGTATAATGTTAGTTCCAACATTTACAATTATCATTATTTAGGTAATAATACTTTTTTATTTTATTTGATCACTTCATACTCTTGGCCCAGCAATTGTAATGACTCTTCATTCTGCTTCTGGCGGTTCCAATTGTTGTTCAACCTCTCGGGTCTGGACATTTTGGGTCTCAGTCTGATCCCCAAGGGCCAAGTTTTGAGGGATGAATTCACACTGACCGATGACTTCATCTGAAATATGAGAAAAACCTTGGAGGTTTTCTCAAGAGCATTTTGCTTGCATTATACCGTATCTCGTACAGTTAAATGCGCATGTGATGACCTGTGTAAGCAGCAGAATCGGTATCTCGTACCGACAACAGAATTCTGTTTTACATCAAAGTTGGTATCTCGTACCAAAGTTGATCTTCGTGTTTAAAGTATCTCGTACCAACACGGTATATATGCTCGTTAACATAGCCAGGAACGTTCCTTGATTTCGTTGCACTGTAAATCCTGCAAAAAGACTTACCTTCATTATCCGGAGTATCGGTACGCAAGGGGCTCCGCTCACGGTCGGTAGGTACTGCGTCAATTAAGGCTGCGACTGCGGTTCCGCTCACTGTCGTGACTCCAACATTTGTTACGATGATGCTGCTTCAACTTTTTACTGGATTTACACAATTTTCTAAATAGTTTTTCTTCCGAAACCATTTTTGCATGCGATGCCGCGAACGCGCGAAAAAAGAAGTGTCAAAGCAGGGTTGCCATTCCATATATCAAAAAAATCATCACCTCTAAACCGCGATGCCATTACTAGCGAATGGAGATTACTACATCGTTATAAATTATATTTCAGATCACCGTGAAATAAAATTCCAAGAGCTGATTAGGTATATAACTTATTTTTGGATGTGTTCCCAGATAAAATACAAACAGTCAAAGTGATAGTCATCTTATTTCGAAAAGATACGTTGTTAATGTTGATTGATTTTACGTTTGTTATGTAGCCAAACGTTACGTTTAAAGAGTTCAAATCCATTTTCCGTTTAAATGAACTGAACTAAGTGAAATGCAATTGAGTGCAATAATTGAGCACATAAAATTACTTCCATGTGAAGTGCCAATGTTCACTGGCTGATATAACCTTACGTAATTTATTTCATTGCCATTGTAGATTGTAGTTGTAGGATGTTTCAACAACACATCGTAAAGTCATCGACCGTACCCGACCTTTCTATCAATTCAATAACAACACAAAAGAACACACCCTTTACAAAAACTTTAGTGGGAACAATAAATCATTTCCACAATACCTATTTGGCAAGATATCGTAGGAATGGTGCCAATTACTGAAACTTGGCTGAAATAAAGTGAGATTGTAACTATTCGCCTACTAAAAACTGGTTTGGTTAACACAAGCCACAAATTGGAGCATACAGCGGAAGCATTAAAAGTAATTATACAGTGCTCTTGCACTTGAAGAATAGAGCAACTATAATAGCCGTGTTTTCTCAAAACGAAATAATGATATTAAATATCATTATTTCGTTTAAATCGATTTAAATTTAGTACAGAGCAAATATTATGAATACAACTAATTTAATTTCGGATACAACCGGAAACGAAACCGCAAAGTTTTTAAATTCATTACAATTTATCTACCACTGATATTAATTTAGACTATTAATGAAACATTATCTAATAATCACTTGGAAAATAAACATTAATGTTTCGTACCATTAAACATTTTTACTGTCAAAGTGCGTGGGTCGAAAGCTTATAAAATGGCAATGAATGATTGCTGAAAAATAAAAAAGGCATAACCTTAGTTATCATTTATATGGCAGCCAGTTATATGCCTACGCACCGTAAGAATTGTAATTGAAGCTTGAACCAATCCACTTGTTAGTCGGTACTTCCACGATAATAGCATCCATTAGGGAAAATGTTAGCATTTTCGTATTTCGATATAACATGCGGAAACTTGTTGAAAGCATTTTGGTATTTGGCTAATCCTATGAAACTCATACTGATTTTATGATTTGCTACTAAGTAATCTCTTAAGTGAATAAACGTTGGATGTTCAAATCCAAAATTTTCATACGTTATATTTTTCAAATCAAATAAATATCATTTTGCATAAAATTTGGTTACCGCTTATAAAATAAAACGGTGCCTAATAGAGCAAATAATAGAGATGACAGTCAGATTTTAGCAAATTATCTAATTTTACTGTCAGTCCGAGTATACTGTAACAGACAACACATTTTCTGTCCAATTTACTTCACCTAGACAATTAAATCAAGTTAGACTAAATGTCTGGTGAGCTGCCAAATTGAATCGCAACTGTCCGTAATGCACATTCAGGCATATTCAGCTTAATCCACTTAGTAAATCTAGTAAAGACCCTCATCAACCTTGAACTTTGTTGACGATCTCATAAAAACTCCAAAAGTATAAAACGGCCCGGTTACAAAACGAAGTCCCCATAACTGTGAGGTGGGAACGCTTTACGGCCTGACAATAAAATTGATGGTGCCTTGCTGCAAAATAATCTCCAATATCACGCTGACTTTGCATGCAAAGACCTCTTTTATTACTACTTATGGCCAGTTACACCACCTCTAGATAAGTTTTGTTTAACTTTGTTTATTTCATGCAAATTCAGTCACATTTTTTAATCTATATAGTGGCAGTTGTGCCAATTCGGAGACTATAGATAACTGGCCCTGAATCTCAAAAATTGCTACATACTTAAATTACTTTGTGCAAGTGGTTATATTCTTATGATTAAGTAAAATTTAAATAAACATTCTACGAGTACATTATTTAGGTTAACTGCTTGCCTTGAATCTCTTTGTGAAACGTTAGAAATCTCCGCAAATGGTTTGGAGTATATAAATTTACTAATTTAATTTATGTACAGTTTACGTTTTCTTTAATCACATTCGTTTATATACTTAAAAAAATAACAAAATGGATATTTAATAAACCTTTCACAAAACAATAACGACATAATCTAAAACCTAATACTCAATAGCAACATAAATAAAAGACTTCATCTAAATATGTATCGAAAAGCGACATTTCTGTGCAATCTAATCATCGATCTAAAGTGCATAGCGCTAGCTATATCCATCAAAACAATGCGAATGAATGGATAGCTAATGATTGTGTAGGTGCTGTGTATTTTGCTTGAGTAATGGGTTCCCAAAGCGATGACAAAACGTTTTCGTTTAAACTTTGGAATTCCAAAATGAATTCACTAAACAGCCAATCATGATCAAGGTGAAAAAACATAATTATGTTATTAAAGTACCTGCTTTTATGTGCTTCACAACATACGCCATTCTAAGCCAATTTGTCAAGTTTCGAATAAATGTGCTCGATGATACGATGACATTTTTGCTTGAACAAAGTGATGAACAGAAAACGATTTGTTCGTGACAAGCAATTTTGGTGCCAGGGTAAGATGTCAGGGGCGTGGGAGGAATGGCTAACGGTGGTCATTAGACGAAGCTATAGGGACGACACATTCGCCAACTAACAAATTACTTTGGTGATAAATCCACAGATACCTGCTTTTCGACTGTACAACCTGACGTGGGTCGTGACTTGTGGTGTGGATCAATTCTAAAAACTAATGTTAATTTTCTGCCTAAATGTTTTGCTTCTTATTCGTGTCGTGGCTTATTTACTAACATGCTATGCTGCTAATTTTGCGTTGCAATCTAGTCAAAATCTAAATGCATAGTGATGTGCTTTTATGTTTTTAAAACTTTCTGTGTCAACTAAGTGTATGGATATTTCCTTTGACGTTAAATTACTATTAAGTATTATCTTCTATTTTAATATTGGTCATTGGAAAATTTTATAAAAGGGGAATTGTACAGTCGATAGCAGTATTCGACGGTGCATAATCCAATAGGTTGAAGCCCACCGTTTTAACGTAGTTAACAGTATCCCCCGTGGCTTCAGTGAATGCACGTCTCAGCCGGGCTCGGCGCGTCTGCGACAGGGTTTGTGGACAGAGAAGCAGCCCCTGCAGGTTAAAAACAGAAATCAAATCAAAGGACAAATTTGATTTGATTTGATTAGAAGGGATAACCCGTCTCAAGACCCTTACACAGCACTTACACGCCAACTGCATCGCATTTTACTATGAGCCAGGATAAGACAGGAATTTATCGGTTAATGGAAGTGGTGATTTGATATGATCCGTCAAAATACTCATATTCACACTAAGTGATATACCTAAATACACACAATTACTTATTCGTACTAACAACACCAATAAACTGTGTACCATCAAACAAAATGATTTTTATTCTTCTTGCAAGGCTTTTTGCTAATTCTAATCTCGAAATTGCCTTGAGAGCCCGTAAGAGTGCTACAACGCTTCTAAGTGTCGTAGGAGCGAGTTAAATGGCCGTGAGTTGCAAAGGCAGACATTAAGAAAAGGCTCATCTCGTTGAAACAGCTAGCAAATACGCCTTCACAATGGTGGAACATTCTGTCAAAGCTTGATTGCTTGGCAAAGTAACGACTTCTACGTTTCACCTTTTCTTTTGTCTTTTTTACAGTTGCTTTTGTGACGAGCGTTACAGTTTTACACCAAATGTTTGCAAAATTAATTATTTTTAAAGCATTTTTACAGCATTTTAGTTATTTACAGTTTACATCACAATGCTTTTTGTTTATGAATTTTCAATTTGTAGACTTGAAGGTGGACTTGAAAATTCTGGAATCTGAAAATGACATTAGTCAGTAAACCGAATTATGTCATTTAAACTATCCCTCAGTAGTTCAAAGTAATTTTATATTATGCAGCTGTTTTCTTAAACAATTCGCTTAGCATTTTAGTTACGAGTAGATGACCTTTTCCTCTTTACTTTTTTGTTGTTAAGAGCGTTCCTTTTTGCAGAAACTCATTCGCTGTAACCACATTTTCAGTTGCATCTGTTTGCAAATTACTGTTTTAAGTATTAATCGAACAAGGAAAACTCTTGTTTACCACCTAGTACCTAATCTTTTTACAATGCATGGTTGCATGATTGGTATTTATATTTACCGCAATGCTTACCGTTTCCGACATCGTTTTAAAAGCGTCTATCTATGAGTAATTTGAACGCACCTCACTGTTTTATGACTAAAGAACAAAAAATTCTACAATGTATGATTTGTAAAAAAGTAGCGCCACCTACCCATCCTGGAACATACCTGTTTGAAAGGGCGCATACCCCCGTTGATTCGTAGAGAGTCCGCGGCGATGCCGGCGATGCCATCACCTGGTTCTCGTAACTGCCGCAGTGAGGCGCTGGGGTGGTGGTGGCCATGATGAGGGCAGTGTGCCGCGCATGCGCTAGATTCAGGCTGCGAACTCTGGCGGATAATCCTCGCACTAGTTGTAGGTAACAGTAAAGCCGGGGGTTGTATGACCGGACACGTACTGACAGCGTGGAGCGAACTACAGCCGCAAGGGTAGTGCACTGCCGAGCGAACGCTCTCTCGCGACACAGAGCGCGCTAGTTGTAGCGTCGATATTGGTGCCGTAGACTGACGCCGTTCGCACACGCGGCATCTCGAGTATGTTTGTGGAACTAACTGGCACGCGGTCACTGACCCTCTGTGCGAGCATGTGGCTACGGGAGACACGAGTGTCTGAGGTCGGTCTGCCGACTCTCGGCATTGCAACTCGATGTCCGGGACACTTCTCGCGGTTCCCTCTTCCATTCTGATGGATGTTGCGCTTTCCTCGCTGCCTGGTCCGCCTGACAGTTGAGGTCGCAGATGTGTGGTACAGTCTTGCCTTTGCAAAACTGGTTTGACTGTTCTGTTTTCTGTTGGTACTATGACGGTTACTGAAGGACCGGTGACGAGTAGACTCGCAGTCTCATCGCTGCTGCCGTAGCCAGAGTTGGTGATTGCTTCTGTGCTGTCCGTTGTTGGTACCGACATGTTTGTCTGTAACAATGAAAACGTTAATTAATACCCGTTTGATATAACTTAATTATGGAATCTTATTGAATATGAACATCCCGCTGGGAAAATATCATTAATTGCCAAAAATAATGCTCAACAGGCGTCTTTCTGAGGTATTATTAATGAACAATATAGGATGGAAATTAATATACAAGAGGATTACGTTTTGACGGCTTACGTACCAATAAAGTCAGTCGTAGACAGTTTATCGTTTTGATATTAACCTAAATGGGGTTAATAAAAGAGGTATTTTAACTATCAATGTTAGCGAAATTACAACATAAACATTGGTTCAACTTTTGATCAAAAAAGTTATAAATAAACAAGCTAAGGAAGGGGTACGGGTCTTTATCATCCACTCAATAAAATTAGAATTAATACCAGTGTACTTTTAACAAATACGAGTATTACATTTAAGTTTATTCCTACCTAATTACACAATTTCATTATAGTCAGGAAAGTAGCTAGATAAGACATGACGTTCAAAATCTAACTGTTCAGTCAACTGTCAGTCATAGTGCTAAATTATTATGAGATTATGGCTCTCAGAATTAATTTTAAGTTACATTTTGTATGTTAATGAACCACGTGAGTTCTAAGGAAGGTCGCCCGCGGCGACTTTTTGCAGCAATTTAGTAGCGATACAATCGCAAAAAGGCCGTCATATAGTTGCGATGCTGTCGCTGGTCAGATACCTCCACCCACGTAACCACGATTTGACATCGCTACTATCGCGATACAGACGCGATGCAGCATCGATACAGTCATGCGCTGTAGTAACTATCCGTGAAGCCTGTTGCTAAATTAATACGGTCGCGCGTTTGCATTGATGCAGTCGCGCGTTGTAAATGCCATAAGTGGCCAAAAGTGGCGATGCAGAAGCGCGTTAACGAAACACGTCATTGTATTGCTGCAAAAAGTCGCCATGGTCGCCATGCAAAGTCGACCTCCCTAGGAAGATCACCCACGCAATTATATATTTTCTCTGAAATAGTAATGTCTTGACCGCTTTATATCACATCTTAATGACATTGTTAAAATCAATGCCTTCATCATCACAGGTCTCAATCAAAGTAATCAGATTTACAAACTGATAGGGCACCCTTGACATGACATCTAACAAAGTCGTATCCCCGACGGCGACTTGTCACTATGCGTTTCACTTTAGGGCTGCTCGGAACCCAAACTTTATCGTAACTTGGATAAAGAAACTTTTTACTAAGGATACTTGAGTTGTTGCGTGTTATTTATAGCAATGGATTTGTATGGAAGGATTATAAGACATAGTATTGAGAGATTGATTTCTTCTCTATTTCTTTTACAATATTTTATGAAATATAGAGTAGGCACTAGCTGTTGCCCGCGACTTTGTTCGCGTGGAAATTACATATCTATCGAACCGTACATTTTTCAGAATAAAAAATAACGTATGTGCTTTTCCAAACTATAATCTTTCTTTGTGCCTAATTTCATCAAGATCCGTTCAGCCGTTCTGGTGTGATTGAGTAACAAACATCCATCCATTAATCCATCCAAGCTTTCGTATTTATAATAATATCAGTATAGACAAGGTGTTCCTAGATGAATTTGTATTGAAAGAGGTTGTGCATCGTTTATAAAAAAAACGAAATACCTAGAATTACAATAATGCTCTGGAAATACGATGGCCTACAAGAAGGATCTCACAAAGTTGTGGGTTCTTGGTATCATGTGAGAAGATAGTCACGTATTAACAGGCTCCCATCTAATCCCATGGATATAATGATGCAAGTACGGCTCTTTGTGCACTTAAGGAACATGAGACGTGATTTGGCAGGGACGCGGTTCGTAACTTGCCACTTACTTACGTGAACCATTTTGCTAATGCAGTTCTAAGTTACCTATTTTACTTGTAAAAAGTAGATCTAAAATGACATAACATTACGCCTATAGTCCCCGAAGGGTTTAGTAGAAGTATGTAGTGGGTACGGTCAGGGAAAGGGATCCTTTAGCAGGTATCATTCATAATTGGTCGTATATTCAAACTTCGAAGCAATTCGGATTCGGATTTCCTTCGAAGTTTGAATATACGTCCAATTATGAACGAAAGTGTACCTCCTAAAGGATCCCTTTCCCTGACTGTACATCAAAAACATTATATGATTTTACAAATGTTATGAAAGTGGAAGTTTGTAAGTTGTTATATTTGTACAGTTATGCCGAAACGGTTCAACGAATTCAGATGAAACTTAGTACACAGTTAGACCTATGATAATTCAGGTATATGTGAAGTAGATTGCCTGGGATGTAAGTAAAACAACGGACAACAGCTAGTCATAAACCGCCCAGTTTGTCAAAAAAGTTTTTACGAATGAGATAACAAGTATCTACAGTCTATACAGCTTCCATGTATGTTTAACGGATGTGATATGAATACGTTGAATATCAAGCATTCACGCTTGATTTAATGCATCTACTTGCTATGAAAGGGGATTTAAAATATGAAAATAAATAAAAGGTAGGTACTCATAAGTACGACTGATATACATATTTGTTTCACCGTATTATTAAAATATTTATATAGCAAGTTGGTAAGAAGTTACTGATGTTTATGGTACCTAGTAATATGGATTTTTTTTTAATTTAAGTAAAGTAATCACATACTTAAATAGCAAAATACTAGTAGAATATAATATCTTTGTGATATTTCAAGAATTACATACAAGTTCGGAAATAAGAGTTATCGAGATATTTTAAACAACTCACGTGTTTTGAAAACTCAATTTATGTTGCTTAAATACCTACACTAAATTGTATCCCAAGAAATTATAGGTATGTTTCGACTTAAGCTATTCCAATACTAAGTATAAGTTACCTCGAAATCTTCAATTCAGTTTTTAAATCACAACTTGTAATGCAACGAAACGAAAAAATCAACCGAGTCCGAATACGTGCCGATTACTGTTTTGTTCACAGAGCAGTGATAGCCTAGTGGTTTAACCATGTGCCTCCCACGGCGAATGGTTCGATTTCGATTCCGAGGCACGCACCGCTGACTTCTCGAAGTCATGTGCATATTAGAAATTATCACTTGCTTTAACGGTGAAGGAAAACATCGTGAGGAAACCGGCATGTCCTAGAACCAAAAATTCGAAGACATGTGACGTCCACCAACCCGCACTGGGCCTGCGTGGTGGACTACGGCCCACTCCTTCTCACAGAGAGGAGACCTGTGTCCCAGCAGTGGAAACATTATAGGCCGATTATGCTATACTGTTTTGTTTACCGATTTTTCATTTAAATATAAAACGATTTTCTTGGAAAATTGTCCGTTCCTTCGTATCCTATAAATTCAAGAAAATCTTATTACAAAAATATTTGTGGCGTTTCATTATAAGAAAAACTCTCTTCCGAGTATCGTAAATAACTGAATAGGTACCTATGATAAAATACAATAAGAATGATGATGTAGCTAATAAGTATAAAAAAAGTCTTAGTTCAAATATAGCACAATATCGAGAAGACGTTATGAAAGTATTCAATCAGATACATTTTTTTTTAACTCTAAAATAGTATCTATCTATATACTATTATAAAATTGTAAAAAAGGTGTGTCTGTAAATTGGAGATATTCCAGAAAAAACAGTCGGGATAGGGTACTGCGACGTGACTATACCCAAAAAGATTTTTTTTAGATTTTTTGTCTGTTTTTCTGTTTGTGCGCGCATCACGCGAAAAGTACTGAACGGATTTTGATGTGGTTTTTACAGTTCGATAGCTTGGAGTCCAACTTAAAATTTAAGCCACATTTCATCTAATTTTGATAGGAGGAACCAGATATACAGCTTGACCTCTTGGGAGTACTAGCCACTCTACACTACGGAGGTCATTTAAACTGGTCATTTCATTGTAGTCTACGCGGACGGAGTCGCGGGCAAAAGTCTAGTTTAAAATATTTTCTATGTTTTAGATAAACAAATGGCGACAAATTACGCGTACGTACCGCAATATTATGTATATTGTGGTTTTAACTTTGCCACCATTTGTCTTAGTATTCAGAATTAATACATTTTTCAGAATTAATAAATTACGAATACATTTTTCTAAATATTCGCTGAGAGTCACCACGTGGATTATTGTTGATTTTGGTGAAGCCCACACGGATTTTCAAAGTTAGATGGGATCTGGGATCAAAGTGCCTGTAAAAGTGAATTTATTGAACCCACACGAGTCCGGTGGGTCAAGAACGGAATAAAAGTAAACAAGGTTTTAACAACATAATTTTGACGAGAAAATTATATAGGAAGCAAGGTAATGCTGGTCTGAGTTTGGAGGTAAATTTTAGGGCTGACATCATTTTTATACATTAACTAGCTGTGCTCCGCGGTTTCACCCCCGTTGCTCGGCTTCCGAGGGACGTAGCATGATGTTAATCCTTTACTATTCCTCATGACTCTGGCTATCATATACAAAAAGATTTTTTCAAATCCGACTAGTAGTTCCAGAGATTAGCGCCTTCAAAGAAACAAACAAACTCTTCAACTTTATAATATTAGTACGGTACCTATAGATTAGTCATTTGCACTTTTGTTCATCCGGTATTGTAATAAAATTGTCTGTCTTTTTAAGCTTATTTCAAGAATTTACAGTTCAAACAGTACCTCATAAAAAGTCAAATAAATAAAGCAAAAGAAACCACAACAAGAATCATGGACAAAGACATCAAACTATTCAATTTAAAACTGCCAACAAACTACCCACTATCACGTTTCTATTTATTTCCAATAACGAAGTAATCGACTCTAACCAATACTCTAACCAGAGAGAATTTATTTTTATACGGGTAGAAAAGTAAATTGGCTGGATAATCTCTGATGGCATGCTCTGGAATACAGGCGGGGTCTTAATAAGGGATTATGCTGGAAGGTATCATATTTCATTTTCCTACAGCTGATAAGATCTAGTACCAACATTAACCTTTTAGTTCACATTGAGGATTTAAAGTGCATTTGTATATATGCGAGAGTCTTGGTGTTAGTAAAATTCAAGTCGAAGCAGACAACGGATTGTGTAGATCGGATTTAGAACTTACCGATGCTACATGTAAACAAGTGCATTCGAATAAAAGAAGAGTTGCAAAGAATGTTGAAGACGTTGAGATGTCGATTTTTGGAGAAAATTGTTATGAATCGATTTATTGTTTGCAAACGTAAATTGAACATACAATGTCAGTATAAATAGTAAAACTTTTGAACAAGATAATTCGAGAAGTGGAAAAAATGGGGAAAACCTTTGTCCAGGAATGGAACAAAATAGGTAAACTTAAAGAAAAATGTAAAGAAAACTTTTGAATATGCAAGGTAACTTAATATCTTTACGAAACTAAGTGGTAGTAACTTTCACATATATAGTAGGTACCTATCGAGTTTCCTGAAATAATAACCTTGTTTATTCCAAGGTTTGTTTCTACATCCACCAAAGGGACCTCTTTTCTCTTTAGTTATAAACTAACAAAAATATCTAGGACTTCTTTTATTTACGAACCAATAATATCCTTTTCGTCCATAGGGATGTTTGGATATCTAATATTTATTATCTTTTTCTCTTTACTTATCGTGTCAAGGATCTTTTTATAACATCTTTTGTAGAGATAAATAGCTAAAGTTATTTAAACCAAAGAGATTTAATTACTGGCTCATCAGTAAAAATTGAAAACAAATCAACAAGATATTCGAGAAACTTTGTTTATTTAAGTAGAGTTTGATTTGACGGTGACGATTCAAAATCATAGTAATAATTTTCCTTGAACGTAATAAGAGGATCCAATTTTAGTTTTATTGATAGGTAAATTGTGACTCTGAAAACTCAAATAAATTTTTCAAAACGCTGAAAGTTGAATTTCTAGTTCGCTAGTCGGCCAAACTCATAGTCGGCACAACACTAAGGGTCGCCGCACACGGGCCATACGTGACAGCCACAATCGCCGCCACGAGAAGCTAGAAGCGGCCACAAAGGTAGCTGAAGCGCGCGACAGCCACTTGTGGCCGGTGGTCGACACTCGATCTCGACACGAAACTCGAACAGGTTACCAGAGGTAAGGAAAAAAGGGCTGAGGAATCGCGCGAGTAGCGTGTGGCGGCGTTTTGTGTCGGCGTTTAGTAGGGTTGTGCTAGTCACAAGAAGCGAGCAGCGACGATTTGTAGCGTGTGGCGGCCACCAGCGTCAACCGTGTGCGGCGAGTCCATATAAGATGTATGAAAACTAATAAATACGGGAAATAACGCCGGTGTCGGCGTTTTGTGGTTGTGGCCGGTAGCCCGTGTGCGGCGACCCTAATAATTAAATTCTAGATAGATATCTAATAAATACTCGTATTAGTAAGTGTATCAAGGTATTAGCTGTGCCCCCCGGATAGTGAATACACCCGCCGTTTAAAAATAAATCAGATTACTTATTTACCCACCCGCGTTTTTTCAGATTTTTTTCTTTTTGCTCGCCTTATAAGGCTGATAAGCGTGATTTTAAATAACTTAGAGCCATATCACATTAGGACGCCAGCAGCGACGCCAAAGCGGATGCCAGACGAGATTAGTATGAAAACAAAATGAACATTGTGGGGATGTTCATTTTGTTTTATACTAATCTCGTCTGGCATTTGCTTTGGTGTCTTAATGTGATATGGCTCTTATACTATGTATTCGTCATGAATTTGCCTATCGTTTAGGTACAAAAATTATTTGTAGAATCCGACTGGTAGGTAGGTACCTAATTCTAGAGATTAGCGCGCTCAAACAAACAAACACACTCTTCAGCTTTACATATAATATCAGTATAGGTAGATGGATAAGTAAAGTAATAACTTATAATTATGAATGAAACATTATATTTTACAATGATTATAATTTCATTACAGTTAGTTACTCTTCAAATTTTTAATAAACTCGTATATAAAGTAGGTAGTCGTTTTTCTTTTCAGCATGCACTCGGCACAACTACTGCTATAATTCTGCTGAATATGTTGCAACTGAAATGAAAAAAAAAAAACAAAATGATCAATCATGCCTTTTACGTAAAAGTCTTCTATCTTAGTAGGTACATGGATTTTTTAGCGAATCAGTACAGTACAGTTATTTGTGCTGTGCAGTATATTTTTATTACCACAATAGGCAAAATCATGCTTCTTGAACAGAAGCATGATTTTGCCTATTGTGGTAATAAAAATATACTGCACAGCACAAATATACTTTTTACCATAACGGCATAGTCTCGTCTCGTAATGGCATAGTCAGTTTTTAAAAGGTAACATGCTAGCAGTAAGTTGCCTTTATGTACGCACGCATGGCCAGAACATTGAACATTCGTAAAAGAAAATTACATTTCTTATCACCACACTACTGAGAACAAACTGCGATCACCATTCACCAAGTCTTGGTTGTTGGATTGGTGAATGGTGATCGCAGTTTGTTCTCATTAGTAGACAAAGAGACGTTACTGATCCTTTAGCGCAGGCAGGACTTCCCAACCAGTGCGGCGCGCTTCCTTAAAGAGGCGTATAAAAATCGTAGGGGTCCCATTAAGTTCGGATACGTACTTTAAAGAAAAAAACCATTAAAATCTTATATCGTAAATTATTATTTCTTTCACTTTAATTAGTCTTAGGCTCGTATTACAGAACGATACTTGAGCATAGATCGCGCCTTAAGCATAGATTTAAATACTCAAGTATTACTTGAAACTAGTTTCAACCAATGAAATGGCTTTAAATCTATGCTTAAGGCGAGATCTGTGCTCGAGTATCATTTTGGAATACGTAATTATATCCCTGCTAACGCTCGTAATCGAATCAGTATTAATTATATTCACAGGAAAACTAAAGTAACGCCTAGCCAGAATAAATTTTAAATTTGGAAGCAGAGGAGCATAAGAGAGCGCTCCCTTGTGCTTTTGCTCACAGAAATGAACAAAAAATCCGAGAATACGGTTGTTGTGCGCACAACAACAGGACTATCGGATTATTAGTCCGTTTTTGAGTTCGTTGCAAGACAAGCCTTGCAGGTCGCAATTGTAGCAAAATAGTAAATTTTCTTACTCGCGCGCTTTGGGTGGTATGTTTATTCCACTGATAGTTCCCTCTGAATTTGTTCCTATATTGCCGTCTCCATTAATGGGAGCGTAGCTATCACCTGGAAAATTAAATCGTAATTTATTATGATTCTGTCCCAATGGCGGACGAGTGTTAGAAAAACAACAATTTCATAAATAAAAATAGTAAATTACAAATTAAAAAAACCCGACTGCCAAAAAAGACAACTCAAAAGTTGACGTTGATGATTCTCTGCACCTTCAGGATTAACTTTTTTTCGCTTTTCCTAGCAGTCGCAATTTTTTTAATGCTGTTCACATTAATGCTTAAAGCATTCCTGTTCACTACTTCGATCAGTTGTCGTCTTTTGACTCTGAGCTTGTCCATGCTGTCCTTGTGTCCGAAACTTTCCTTAAGCCTGCACTTCCTTCCACACAGTATGCTCTGCCTGGTTATAACATTGTGCGTAATAATAGAATGGACAAAGGATGTGGAGGGGTTGCCATTTATCTTCGTGAGTCACAAAATTTATTATTTTTGCCTCATGTTGCGAAGAATTGAAGCGCATTGCAATTTGATTACAGTCAGTTTCAAATTTTGCCATAGAACACACCCTCACTGTAAGCCATTAAGGAGTTTCATTGATCATGGTTAATTTGCACTACCATCTTTATTTCACCATGACAACATCATGGTAACTCAAATATTCCGATACCCTGAGAGATTTGCCCATGATGAGATTTGCCCATGCTCATGAGCTATGTGCTCATGACTACTCAGTCATGAGCACATAGCTCATGAGAATTGAAGAGTTCCGTTATTTAGTCATGGATCCCATCATCAGATCTTGACCAAACTGATGAGACTACCTTTGAAGTACCTCCTTTCGAATAAAAAAAGAAATATCAAAATTGGTTGGCGTGGTATAGAATTATTCGCCCATTTGTCTCATGGTTCGCATCTGCCGAATTTGACCATATGGAACCACCTTTGAAATTGCTCCTTTTCAACACAAAAAAAATCATCGCTATCCACATCGGTCCACACGGTAAAAAAATATCGAACATACCTACAAAAAAAAATGTATTTGAAAATAATTTCTTAAGTCGGTTAAAACATACCTGGGACTGGGACAGCGTACGTGTGAATAAGAAGCACGATGGCCAGGAACAGGAACACCACATAACGAGACATCTTGTGTCCACGCGTGAACATACCGCAAGGGTTCCGCGGGTTGCGGTAACGGCGCGGGAGGGCGGCGCGGTGCTGCTTGTTGGCTCCCCCCTACCAACCACATTCACAATACTTACGCCATATTGAAGCGACGCATAATTTTTCATTGTTGTATTAAAATTTAAAGGATATTATAGTTAATTCTAGTGAAGTCGATTGGTTTCATTTATCATCGCCTTCATTTTGGCGACCGTGACAGGACAATAAGAAGACTGCAATCATCGGATCAACAATAGTTACGATAAAATTTGAAACAAAGAAGTGAGACCGGCGCGTGACCTTTGGACCGACAACGCCGACCGCATGATCGTCAAGTTGAAGAGGCCGATCCGAGGGAAGTACCGCTCGTTCCTTTCTTTATTCCCTAAAGTCCTTTCTATTTGAGTAGCTTTGTTTTTTCGTTCCTCAATAATATGTAGTTTTGTTAAAAAAAAAAAAAAAAAACAATTAAAAATAATTTAAAAGATAAAAGTGTGTTCGTGATCGGTTGGCATAATTTAAATATTTTTCAATAAAAAAAAAAAAAAGTATATTTTATTGTAACGTACATCGACATTGTACCTACTACCTACTTATTAAGAATACATAGTACGTTACAAAGGACTTATGTTTCTTATGTTTAAGCACTTTGCACTGCTGAAAGCACCTGCTTCTTTATTTACTTTAATACCCATTGTTAAAAATATAAGTGTCTTAACTTTTGCTTATCTATAATTAAATAGCGATTTGTCTTAACTTTTGCTTAACTGTAATTAATTAGCAATTTGCATATCACAAGTGAGCCTTAAACTTAAAAATCATCTTCATCAATTGCATTTGTTTCCGATTAGTCTGTTTACCGTCCTTTGTTTATTTGCAAGCCTAAGCTTTGCTTTGCTTCAAAAATATCGCCGAACGTTTCCAGGTCATAACGGTTGGCGCGGCTGTGAGGATATCCAGTCCGTGTCGCATGAGAATCTAGTGTGCCTGCGCTGCATTGTATACCTACATAACTACGTGCGCCAGGTGCACGGCCGGAACGATCAGCTGATAGATAACAAGGCGGCCATCTTCGTGCTACGCGCTACGAGTGGAGTGTAGAATTGGGTTCGATGCACAGTTTTATTTACCTAGTTCATTAATTATAATTTTTAAATCTTGTTGGTTGGTGATTGAATTTAATGATGTCTACTTCTAAAGATTCTGAGTATAGTAAGTTAATTAGAGTACGTGGAAATATAAGAGGACGTTTAACAACAAATACACAGTATATCAACACTTTGAAGTTAGTTGATGTTAATTCTTTGTCTAGTGTCCAAATAATAGAAATTCAATTACATTTAAATAAATGTGAAGCCTTATTCAATGAGTTTGATATTGTACAAAATAAAATTGAGTCATCTTGTGACGAAAAAGAGGTTCAGGAACAGATTAGCTTAAGAGTTTCAATAGAATCTCAATTTATAAATGTTATTTCCACTTTAAAGGATGTGATTCATAAATATGACATTCATAACCGGGTTGAGGGATGTTCTCATTCACACTCAGAAAATATAGGTTCTGTTAAGTTACCAACAATTAAATTGCCTACTTTTGACGGCACTTATTTGAAATGGCTCGAATTTAGGGACACTTTTCAATCTTTAATTCATTTAAATAATTCAATACAAGACATCAATAAGTTTCATTACCTACGATCCTCACTAGAAGGCGGTGCTAATGAGGTAATAAAGTCATTAGAGTTTACCTCAAAAAATTATACCGTTGCGTGGGAGTTACTTTGTAGTAGATTTGATAATAAGAAGATATTAATAAACAATCATCTCAAGGCATTATTTAGTATCGAGTCTCTGAATAAAGAATCGCACAAATCTTTGCGATATTTAGTTGATCTTGTTTCCAAAAACTTAAGAGCGCTTAACACTCTTGGACAGCCCACTGATAAGTGGGACGCTTTAATTATTTTTATGATTACAGCGAAGTTAGATACCACTACGAATATGAAATGGGAAGAATATAGAAATAATTTGTCTGATTTTCCGACCTTAGATCAATTTAATACTTTTATTCGTAATCGGGCTGATATATTGGAAACCACGGCATCGGTCACGTCGGGCCGGGGTGAAAAGGAATTGAGTAATTTAAATAAAAATGTTTGGAATAAAAATAATAATTCTAATTCTCATTCTAATAATTTTAATAAAGATTTTAAAAAAGCAAATACATTTGTCGCCTCGGCCGAGAACGTAACCGATTGTCTGTGTTTATATTGCAGTGATCAGGGACATCGTATCTATGATTGTGTTAAATTTAAACAGTTAGATGTTGCTGTAAGAATAAAAGAAATTATGCGTTTGAAGCTTTGCGCTAATTGTTTACGTGAAGGGCACAATGCCCAGCGTTGCCGTCTGAAGGCCATGTGTCGTCTCTGTAAATATAACCATAACACTTTATTGCATATAAATAAACATACAAATAAAAATGATAAGAATGTAGAAAACATAAACTTATCAGTTCAGTCACAGTCTACGTCCTCCGACACTTTGCCTCCAGTCGCATTGTCCGCTGTCGCTGTTAGTCAAGTGTTGTTGTGTACTGCTGTCGTAAAGGTTCGAAATGAAGTTGATAATGAAACTTACCTTGCTCGCGCGTTGTTGGACTGCGGCAGTCAATCTTCTTTCGTAACCGATACTCTGAAAAGAAAATTAAATTTACCAATTCAAACTATTGAACCGCTCCGTATTTCGGGCATTAATAACTTGTCATTCGACATTAGTGAACGCTGTACTATAGGTATACAAGCACGCAATAATTCTTTTAATACTATGATAACATGTCTAGTAGTTCCTCAAGTCACTGGCACTTTGCCTAGTGCTCCTGTTAATGTCCTAGAACTGGACTTACCTCACAATGTTGAGCTTGCAGATCCAGGTTTTCATCGTCCCTCTGAAATTGAGCTGTTGTTAGGTGCAGACATATTTTGGGACTTGGTAGGGTCTAAGCGCATAGCTTTAGGTGTAGGTCGACCAGTTCTTCAGGAATCACTCCTAGGCTGGCTGGTGAGTGGTCCTGTGGGCGACTTTAAACCCGGACACGTCACTTGCAATTTTATGAGAGAAATAAATGATAGTTTACAAAGATTTTGGGAAGTTGAAGAAGTTAATTCAAAATGTAATAATAATATTCTCACTCCCGAGGAAAAGTTATGTGAGTCATACTTTCAAGAAAACGTAAAACGTCTTCCCAATGGGAGATTTTCAATCAAAATGCCTTTAAAGGAAGATCCTAAAGAAGCACTTGGTGATTCTTATTATATGGCCAAGAAACGTTTTTTAACATTAGAGAAAAGGCTTGATAAAAATCTTAAGTTAAAACAACAATATAATAATTTCATTAAAGAATACCGTGACTTGGGTCATTTAAGTCAAGTACCACGACCCGGTTTTGGTTATTACTTGCCACACCACGCAGTTATTAAAGAAAAAAGTGAAACAACTAAGCTCAGAGTGGTTTTTGACGCATCTGCCAAAACCACTTCTGGCAAATCATTAAATGACATCCAGCTTGTAGGTCCCATTGTACAGGATGATTTAATTTCTATACTGTTACGTTTTAGATGTTTTAAATATGTAATTACTGGTGATATCCAGAAAATGTACAGGCAAATAGAGATTGATCCTTGTCAGCGCCACCTGCAGCTTATTTTATGGAGGGATAATGAGCCCGTAATAAAAAATAATTCTTTAAAAAATAAAGAATTACAACTAAATAAAATGTCTTATTCTGAGTTAAATTCTCTGTCACACTCACTACAGATTCTGCAGTTAAATACCGTTACGTATGGGACGGCATCGGCGCCCTATTTGAGTACACGATGTTTACTTCAATTAGCGCGTGAATGTTCTGATCCCACAATATCTAATATACTGGAGCACGATATATATATTGATGATTTAACTACAGGATCACAATGTAAAGAATCAATTAGGAATATTTATGATAACGTCAAGGATGTACTTAATTCGGCAGGGTTTCCATTACACAAAATTCGAACTAATTGTCCTGAAGTTCTACAAAGAGAAACCACATCCACAACATTAGAAATAAATAAAGAATCTTCTGTTTTAGGTTTAAATTGGTCACCAGTTTCAGATAAGTTACATTTTAGTGTAGACATGAGTAGCAATAAAAAGATAACTAAGCGATCAATTATATCGCTGACTTGTAAAATATTTGACCCGTTGGGTTTATTAAGTGCCTGCATAATTAAGGCTAAAATAATTTTACAATCACTATGGAGCGAAAAACTGGGCTGGGATGATCCAGTGCCATCTCACATTGTTAAAAAATGGTTAGATATAGCTGACAATCTTGAAACATTGTCCAATATTAAAATGTTTAGATATGTGCTATGTGACACGTTCACTAATGTCGAATTACATTGTTTTGTAGATGCGTCACACGAAGCATATGGAGCCTGTATCTACTTACGTTCCACGGATGTAGATAACAATGTTGTCGTCAGATTGCTGTGTGCAAAGTCGAGAGTTGCACCTATAAAGGCCATGACCACCCCGCGTTTAGAGTTGTGTGGTGCTTTGCTCGGCGCTCGACTGTCAACAAAGGTACTTCAAGCTATTCGTGTTTCTATTACTAAGAAAGTAATATGGACAGATTCTACTGTAGTATTAGGTTGGGTAAAGGCTCAGCCAAAATTATTGAAGTCTTTTGTTGCCAATCGAGTAGTCGAGATTAATGAACTTACCCAAGGTTTTTACTGGAGACATGTGCCAACTAACCTAAATCCGGCTGATCTGGCTTCTAGAGGGGTCAGTCCTCAACGATTAGAAGTTGAGCCGTTGTGGTGGGAAGGACCTTCCTTCTTAAAGGAAGAGTCTTCGGCCTGGCCGCAGCGGCCGTTCACTTCCATAGATTTACCAGAACTAAAGGTTTGTGTAAATGTAGGGGAAAATGAAAGTTCATTTATTGAATTTTCTAATTACTCAAGTTTAAATAGAATAAAACGCATATTCGCATATGTTTTAAGATTTGTTAATAACTTAAGAAATAAAAATAATAAAATAGTGGGCAGTTTGCAAACAATGGAAATTAATAATTCATTGAATTTGCTGATAAAGTTTAGCCAAAGGGAATGTTTTAAAGATGATTTAAAAGCTTTATCTAATGATAAGCAATTAAATATAAAATCTAAATTATTAGCTTTAAATCCATTTGTTGATGCGGAAGGTTTGCTTAGAGTCGGCGGTCGTATGGCGAACTCTTCATTCGATTATAATAAGAAACATCCCATTATTTTAGATGGAAAACATATATTTACATGTTTGTTAATGCAACATGAGCATCGACGTCTTTTTCATGCTGGCCCACAGCTACTGCTGTCTTCCATACGTGAGGATTACTGGCCCATTGGTGGAAGACGGTTGTCGCGCAAGGTTGCGAATACTTGTATTATATGTGCACGTTATCGTGGTAAGTCTATTCAGCCTATAATGGGCAACTTGCCATCAGTTAGAACAAATGCTACCTTTCCTTTCTATTCCAGTGGTACTGACTTCGCTGGTCCGTTTATGATTTCGAGTAGAAGGGGAAGGGGTAATCGAATAACTAAGTGTTATCTTTGTCTGTTTGTTTGTCTTAATACAAGAGCAGTGCATTTGGAGGTAGTCAGCGATCTAAGTACAGACGCGTTCCTCTTATGCTTACGGCGGTTTGTGTCGCGACGAGGTAAACCTAATGTTATTTATTGCGACAACGGCACCAATTTTGTTGGTGCAAATAATGAACTTGGTAAAATTCTACGCTCCGATCGTGCGTTAATTGATGATTTTGTTAGCACTGAGGGCATTAATTTTAAGTTTAGTCCGGCTTATTCACCTCACTTTGGGGGTATTTGGGAAGCAGGTGTAAAGGCAGCTAAATTTCATTTGAAAAAAATAATGGGTAATAGTTCATTAACATTTGAGGAATTAACTACATTGTTTACTCAAGTAGAAGCAATCTTAAATTCTAGACCTCTTTCTCCTATCTCTTCTGATCCCTTTGATTTGACTCCCCTTACCCCCGGGCACTTCCTTATCGGACGGCCACTGATGTCGGTGCCTTCTCTTCCAGCAGAAGAGAGCAAACCAAAATATCACTTGATCGAGAAGTTACGTCGAGACTTTTGGGAGAGATGGCGCAAAGAATTTATAGCTGAATTACAGCAACGTAATAAATGGAAGATCAACAATATTAATCCAAAAATTGGAGATATGGTTATCATCAAAGAAGATAATTTACCTCCTCAACGTTGGCGTCTTGGACGGATTACACGTCTGCATATGGGAGCGGATAATGTATGCCGAGTTGTAGATATCTACACAATAAAGGGAACCATCCGAAGAGCTGTCCATAATATCGTTCGACTGCCAATTGAAGAGGATCTAATTGAAAGCTAGCTCTTTCAAGGGCCGGAAGATGTCCACGCGTGAACATACCGCAAGGGTTCCGCGGGTTGCGGTAACGGCGCGGGAGGGCGGCGCGGTGCTGCTTGTTGGCTCCCCCCTACCAACCACATTCACAATACTTACGCCATATTGAAGCGACGCATAATTTTTCATTGTTGTATTAAAATTTAAAGGATATTATAGTTAATTCTAGTGAAGTCGATTGGTTTCATTTATCATCGCCTTCATCTTGATTGACCAGTCTCACAATAATGAGCTAAAAATATCCGTAACATCTTTTAATATATACTCGTAGGTCACAACTTTTTTTTTTTGCAATAATAAATAACATGACTGTTTTATTATCAACATAACATCGTAAAAACCGGCAAAGTGTGTGTCGGGCCACGCAGATTAGAGTTCCATGTTGCCCGTCACAATAATGATGCGGACTTATGGCCACCATTCATTCACACGCGTTCCCGTCCGCTGGATTTGTCGCTGGCAACAAGTCCGCGGACAAATCTGCGTGCGGTGTGAATGATTAGGTTCGCGGTTCGGCATGCGGCTGTGTGGCCGATGACGGATTTGTCCACCGATTTGTCCGGCGCGGCGTGCGGTGCGAGGCTCGTGTAGTGAATCGTGTAGTAAGTTCTTTAGAAAGGGGCTTTTTTTACACTTTGTTAGATAGTTGTCCTTTTATGCTTTTATTTTGGCGGAGGCGGAAGGGGCACTTTAGCAAAAATTTGCACTTTATAGCTTAACTATAGCTTCCGCTCGCGGCTTCGCCTGCGTTTTTCGGAATAAAAGGTAGCTTATGTATTATTCCAGACTATAATCTGTGTGTCAAATTTCATCCAAATCCGTCTAGCCGTTTTAGTGTGAAGAAGTAACAAACATACACACCAACACACACACACACGATGGCTAGGCGCACTAGGCGATGACGTCAGTTTTCTTAACGCGAACGGACTATACGCACAATGTAGGATTCCGTTTCCGTAACAAGAAGTATTTATATCTAACTTTTATATTTAAGCCATAAAAACTGCTCATAAGTTTAAAAAATAAAAATAGTTAGATAATGTTTAACTCGATAACACGATATTATCAACACGCGTTGGTAAACTAAACTTTACCCGTGCGAAGCCGGGGTAGGTCAGCTAGTATTATGTAAGGATGATGCGATAACTAAGAAATGGCTGGAATCGAACTTTATTGGGGTCATTGTATCGTTGTCGCCTGTCGCCGAGATGTTTACTGCTGTTTTACTTAATAGTTATTAAGTTTAATTGCTTCTTATCGGCCCGGGTATAACCCGATCATGTCAGTGTTTTGAGTTTTATCAAGAATTATTATGCCCTGCAGTTCTTTATTTATAGTCCTTATTGATAACGTTAATTACGCGTTACTAAAATATAGGGTTTGCGTAATTTTCCTGTTTATTTCGATTGTTGTGGCTTACTGCTTTTCATTTGCATCTCATTTCCTTCGATTGCATTTTCATTTAGGTACTTTATCTCATTGGATGTTGAATGTTCAACTTCCTTTTCCGAATGCGGTATCTAGCCATCTGCCCCCGTATTCACAACGCTTCGATTCGATTCCGATTCGACAAGTCGTACGTCTATCTTGTTTTGGCATTACGAAAGCGAGCGAGATAGACATACGACTTTCCGAATCGGAATCGACTCGAAGCGTTGTGAATACCCCCGCTGTAGCCTACTTAGTATTTGTGTTCGATTCGGTTTCTTTAGCGCGTTCGGCTCGGATTGGTGTTTACCAATCCGAGCCGAACGCGCGTTTAGCTTTAAATGACATTGAGACTAGATCGGAACCAAATCGGAATTATATTTTGAACATTTTTATTTACGAGAATTGGGCATCTGAGTTGAACGTTAAACTTTTGCGTTAAAATATGCAAAAACAAGGAATTCAAATGGATTTTGCAAATATTTTTCTGTTTAATTTAGTTTTATCAGTATTTCGTTAGTAATACAAAATATTGCCTGCTTTAATTTTATAGCTTCCAACCTACTTTTAATCTTACCAAAATGGCTTATTCATTTTACCCCAGTATGTATTGTGTTTTAATCATAGCTTAACAGACACTGAGACACAATACCTACAATCTACTGTTTTCAGTACCGTACTCGAGCACTATACCTACTGGTAACGACGTAGTTTTCACTAGCAAAACAATACACAGACTTGGCCTTTCCTGTTTATCGCACTGTCAACACTAATGCACACCACGATTGCTCGCTAGGGTTGTGTGTCATAGGGTTTGTATGTAAGTGCATTAAAAAAAGCTATACGACTGACTAGGTATATAAGTAATCTTCCAGCGCACGCAGATTACTTATATACCTAGTCAGTCGTATTGCTATTTTAGTTGTTATTTAACCAAAAACAACTCTCACGGGCGGGATTTTAACTCACGGTCTCTGTTTTACCGTGACGTCACCTCGTCGCACTACTAACCAGTGAGCTACCGTGGCAAACCCGCAAATCTTTTTATAATGGCATGAGAAATAGTTTATGTAACAGTAATAACTGTACAGGTCATGCCGGACACAATAAAACAGCGGTTCTTAAACTTTTTGTAGTCACAGACCTCTTTCAGAATTTCCAAAATTCCATGGACCCATGTTTAAGATACAAAAAGAAAATAAAGCAGTTCATATTGTTGATACGAGCGAGCGGTCAACCAAATTATGGGTGAGTTAGGTACTGTATAATTTTCCTAATATAAGGTTAAGAGTGGCTGTGGGCACCTGGCACTCAAGTGACGTACCTCTATGGGGTTCATGGACCCCATTTTAAGAAACTCTACGATAGAAGAAGAAATGACAGATTTGTGTGGAACTTTCAATTCAATTAGAAATTAAATGCAGCTTATGTTTAAAATAATTATTGTAATACCAGTAGCACACGGCTGCTGCGTCATTTCATCCATTGTTGTCATTTCACCCATTTTCATTTTTGCAACAACATCGAACAAAACGTTGATTTATTCTTTGGACATTATTATATTATCATAAAACACGGCTATTTGACGACCCTAGACGGAGGGGAGTAATAGGGGGGAAGTGTCGTGTTGCAGGGCTATTATCTTATACACCTTACAACGTTGTTAAAGCGGAGACACATAGACGAGTCATTTTTATTTCACACTTTAGAAACGTGCCTTGTTAAGAAAGTATGAAAAATTTCGTAGGATCTCATTAGTACTGCAATAGACTGTCGTATATTATGTTTGTTTTATGCCTGTTTACACTGTAGACACGGTATTCATTAGTCGCTTTTAATTAAGAACACCTCTTTGGCCTAGTGGTCGCAAGCACGACTGCTGAGTGTGGGGTCCTCGGTTCGATGTCTGGGTCGGGCAAATTGTTACTTGGGTTTTTCTCTTAGGCGATTCTCAATACCAGCCAGAAGTCTGGATTTGTGCCCGGTTAGTGGCAATAGGCTCACTTTCTTACCTGGGACTTGAACAACTGAAAAATGTGGGCGCACTGTACACGTCTGTCTAACCCTGTCTAACCCTTAGGGGAATACAGGCGTGAATTTATTATTTTATATTTAACCAAAACTGCTAATTAATAAAAAGGTTAAAATATTTTCGACCACAGAGTCCATGCAATACAGGTAACCTTAGAATAAACTTAGAGTCCATACGCGTAACTTATTCTGGGCCAATTTTGCAATTGCCAGCTATAACTTGAACCAAGAATACTAAACAAAATCTGTCAAACGACTGGACATAGACAACATACCAAAATACATTACATGTTTTATAAGTAACATTATACCTATATGTAGAATGCAGTTAGCGAATCAGAGTATATTAAGCTGTTACTGCTCTAAAGTTAAAAAGCAAGTTATACTTAAAACTTAAGTTAAATTAATTTTATGAAGAAACATCAAGTATTAAAAGGCAATATACCTAGATACAAAAGAACCTAATATTTAAAACTGTATTACCTACTTTTGGCATTTCTTTAGTCTTTACCTTTTACCTAAAACTTTTTCCATGAAGTTGCGTTACTTCTTTTGATTAAAAAACGGGCCTGACAAATCGAATAAGAGATTTCTAAGAATTCTATTGAAAAATTCAAGCCAATGTCAGTCAGTGCCCTCGTCCCCATTTCGAACACTAATGTTACTGCTTTCTTAGTAAACCATCGATTTACCCGTTCACCCATAAGTGTAAGACGAATATAAAATAAGGACCTATTTGAATAGTTAAGAGGATAAAAGAGCCATTCAGACTGAGCTCGACAGCCGGAAAAGCATTTCAGTGGAAATAATCCCATTTCCCGCTATTCCAAGCGCTTTATTGTCACTTATTAAATTAATAATCTGAAGTACTTAACGATTCCAATTAGGTTTTATGTTTATTGATTGGTACTTGATATTGAGTTGGTTTTAATTTAAAACTTGAAAGAAGTTTATTTTTATGTTGCATCGCAAAGCATTAAAAATCTAAACTAATATTATAAAGAGGAAAGATTTGATTGTTTGTTTGTTTGTTTGCATTGAATAGGCTCCAAAACTTCTGAACCGATTTGAAAAATTCTTTCATTGTTGCGAAGCTACACTATCCTCGGGTGACATAGGCTATATTATATTTTCAAAAAAATAGACATCCTTAAAAAAATTGCAATAATGTAACCCAAGGTAACAAAATTTTGCCTATAAAATTCATTATTTGGCGTGCGCTGAGAAAACTATTGATGATACATAAAAATGATGTACTACATGATTAAAGTACTCATTATTCACAACCGGCCAAGTGCGAGTCGTACTCGCGTACCGAGGGTTCCGTATCATTTTTGGACGAATAAAGTGAAAAAAACCGGACCGCATAACTAAGTTTGTTTGTGAAGGAAATTTGATGATTTTGAAAAATTTGTACTAGTTAGGAACATCGTTTTATTTTTGGTGCAATATTTGGGTCAATTTCTATCAGCTCTAATTATTTCAGATTTTTCGCTCCGCAAACTTCGGAGATAAGGGGGGGGGAATGGTATTTTTTCAGACATTTTTCATCATATGTCGAAAACTGTGAAACATAAAATAAAATAAAAATATATTTTGAAATGTGCAAATCAAGCCCTTTCATATGATATGCCACTTGACCTAGTAACCCCACTTAAAAATTTCGGACCCCCACTCCGGCCCCTTTTGCAATGAAAATAAAAATATTTTATGACTTTTTTCATTTGCAATAAAGTTGTGCAAGTATTCTTTATAACTGTTCCAAATTTCAAGTCGATAACATTAGTAGTTGCTGAAATAAGCAGGTGTGACAGACAGACAGACAGACGAAGTCGCACCATAAGGGTTCCTTTTTTACCATTTTGGTACGGAACCCTAAAAATGAGTAGATTTAGGTGATTCCGCCATGTTATATATTAAATACCTAGGAATAGCGAAGGGTGACGGGAAGCCGGTAGGTACAATAAAATTGTAACCAAATTGTAAACAATTCCCACTTTCTTTGTTATACCTAATACATTATTTAGTGTAGGTATTTACATATTTTTTACAAGCTGTGCCCGCGACTCCGTCCGCGTGGAAGTCGGAAAATAACGCCATAAAACGGTGCGGTGGCGCACTGAAAATTACGGTGCCGGCGCCGCAACGTGGTGATGTGACGCAGCCCTAATACATGTTACTATTTCTTGATTTGAAATCAATCACTTGTGTATAAACCATCACTCCTAAGGATAAGAGAGATTTTAATGAAAAAGCAGTGATAGCCTTGTGGTATAACCATGCGCCTCCCACGGCGAAGATGCGAGTTCGATCCCGGGGCACGCACTGCTGACGTTTCGAAGTCATGTGCGTTTTAGAATTAACTATCACGTGCTTTAGAAAACATCGTGAGGAAGCCTGCATGCCTGAAAGTTCTGCATAAAGTTCTTGAAGGTGTGTGAAGTCTGCCAACCGGCACTTGGCCGGCGTGGTGGACTATGGTCTATCCCCTCTCATTCTGAGAGGAGGTCCGTGCTCAGTGCCCAGCAGTGGGACAGTGCATGCCTGAAAGTTCTGCATAAAGTTCTTGAAGGTGTGTGAAGTCTGCCAACCCGCACTTGGCCAGCGTGTTGGACTATGGTCTATCCCCTCTCATTCTGAGAGGAGGTCCGAGCCCAGTGCCCAGCAGTGGGACAGTTTTTAAACAGCGCTGATACTTTGATTATCTATCTATACTTATAATAAATCTGTAGAGAGGTAAATTCTGTACATGAAATATATTTTCAAAATAACTATCAGGGGGTGATTAGTGATCGATACTGATGCCAAAAATGCAATCAGTAATTTTTTTTCTGTCTGTCTGTCTGTCTGTATGTTCCTTATAGAAACAAAAACTACTCGACGGATTTTAACGAAACTTAGTACAATTATTCTTCATACTCCTGGGCAGGTTATAGTATGCTTTTCATCACGCTACAATCATTAGGAGCAGAGCAGTGAAGGGAAATGTTGGGAAAACGGGAGAAGTTACTCCATTTTTTAAGCTTCCGTCGCGTGTGCAGCCTTAATGGTTAAATCTACATAGAAATCATGTTTTACATAAAATTATCTAAAAAATATCCCACAACAGCATATGTCTATCTTTTATGGTTGACTCACAATAACACGTGTAACTCCCGATAGCTTAACAGTTCGGAGCTTTCTGATTGTATTTGTTTACTCTTACGTTTATAATACTCTCACTCATCCCTAATTAAAAAAGTTAACATTATTACCTATTCAATAAAAAAATAATCATAGAAATCGGTATAGAAACACCAAACTTATACATGAAATACGCTAATAAGCCACCGCGCCGTCGCGCGCGCCGTCGCGCGTGAATACTGAATCATGCTATAAGGATTATTTTTGTGTAACGGTTGCCGCGCTCGACGCGGGATCGGTTAGTGGTGATACTGATGAATTTGCGGTATTGCTGTAATCGCGTGTGTTTATGTCACTCAAAATAGAAAAATAAAAAACTATTCACCCCCTCGGGGGTAAAACAGCTCAGTAATAAGAATAATAATCTTCTATACAAATAAATAAAATTGAAGAGTCTGTTTGTACTGTCATGTTGTTGTAGGTACTGTCAGGCCTCCGTCACTCCATGTACTTGCGCGCTATAAGTGCCTACCGCCCAGCCGAGCGGTCTCGGTCCGCCGGCGGATCAAATTCAGTGCGGTTTTCGCAAGCGAAGCGCGCGCACGCCGTTCAATTTTAATAGTGCTGTTCGTTCGTACGCGTATTACGATGCGGTTTTTTATCTAGGTTTTTTTTTATTTTATCTAGGTTTCTTCCACAGTCAGCATATATAAAACAAAACAAACTTACAAATATAATAAAACAAACTTTAAAAAAGAGAACCGACTTCAAAACACTAAACCGTAAGAAATAATTTCTTCTTTGATGTCAGTGCTTTTTCGATTCGTAATTACCAGCTGTTAGCACTAACATAAAAAAATATATATGTATATTTCTTACGGCTTAGTGCTTTATTTGAAGTCGGTTCTCTTTTTTTAAGGCTTTTTTTTCAATTCTAGTGAACATCTCCGAAGATCATCATCAAACTAAGAAGTATTATACTTATTTTAAAACGTTCTCCTAAATGTAACAAATCCTTTTTTGAAAACCGCATCGATATCGGTTTAGCCAAACGCGAGATTATCGCGCACAAACATACATACCTACAAACAAGTCAAACTTCTCAGTTTTGCCTGTATGTCTGATCACCTCCTTTTTTTTAAGTTGGTTAAATATTTTATAAATGATAAAATTTTTAACTGCCACATAAAAGTCAGAACATATTCACAGTTCTCAATAACATAGATAAAAAGTTATGTTAATTTAATTTTATCGAAGAGGCAGCCCTGCGATTACTGTGGAATCGCGCGGTGCGAAGCAATCACTGCTGTACGCTTGAGCATTTAGGCGCATTTTAGCATACAGTGGTTGTTGACGCGAGGGAGTAGGCAATTATCGTAATAGGTATTGGAAATTTTCTACTGAGTGAAGTATCTGTTACGTAGTAACTATTCAGTAATCTGTGGTACTGTTATGAACCGGAGAGTGATATAATGGTAGTTAAAGTTTACTCCTGAGGTACGTTCCCATGGGATAATTTCCAACGTCCACGCGGGCGAAGCCGCGGGTGAAAGCTAGTTTTTAAATAAAACCCGGATATTATTATTGTAATTACATTGACATACATATGAAGTTTGATTGATTGCATTTATTAGATTAATGACAGGTCTCTGCTGACAAACAACGACACAATACTCTTTAGTGCCACTGACCAAGTAATGCCGAGTCCACATAATAATTATGCATTATTTTTCCCGATCGGACAAAAACCGACTCGAGATGGAACGGATCGTATCGCGTATCGTATCGAACCGTGTATCAAGACCGCCGCGTGTCATGATTACGTATCACCACTCGCATGATACGCGTCGGCGATACAGATACGGTGATTGGATTGAACAAATACATTATGTGGACCGGCATAATACATGTTAGCAAAGTTACTCCTGACTGATAGATTTTTGTAATAACTTTTGATAGAATGGACCGATTTTAATGAAATAAAGACTAAATGTTACCTCAAGATACTGCCTATACATTTCTTTCTACTTTCTCATAATCAATTCAGTAGCATTGATTTGATGCGTGTTCAAACACACAGACAAACAGACAGACATTAATTCTAAAAATGATAGAAGTTTACTTTATTTTTTTAGTTCCCTTTAGTTTTTTAGTTTTAGTTATTCTTAGTCCCCCATATTATTTTTATGCAAATATATGCAATGTCCAGACACGTGGAATTAACATTCTTATTATAAGTATATATAGATGACATAATTATGTAAAGCGGAATTATTTAGAATTTTCTTACTATTTTATTATACCGGTTTCCTCTCACCCTTCGCCACTGATACGTAGGTGGTACCGTATCCCTAAACTTCTGTTCAGAGTAGAAATAAATTATTACCAGTGGACGCTGAGTAAAATTCTCTGAGCTCGTTACTCGCTCCTCGCGAGCAGCAGGAATTTCACTCAAGGCGAGATTAATTGTCCGCTAGTGCCGACATACCCGGTCCACATAAAGGCACCTCACCACTTAACCGGTCCCGTCAAACTGACGAATGTGTCCAATAAAGCCTGCTTGGCGGTAATTTTTCATGTAACTCTGTCCAGCTGGGTTTCGGTCCATTTGCCAAACATATTTTGCCTCTTTCAGATTAAATGGATACTCTATTTATTCTTATCAAAAACATACAATTGGCGGCTTTATCACTTTCTGCGATCTCTTACAGGCAACCATATTATTATAAATTCAATACAAACTCTATTTCAATATTATATAGGTAGGTATCATTTATTATTAACCGACTTCTTCTATATTATCTTTCGATGAATCTATACTGTTTCAATACACAAATCCATAAATATTAAAGATATCGAAATTGGCAATCGGGCCTAACAATGGTACATCATCAATTGATATTTTTTCTTATAACATATTCCATTTTCTGGACAATGAGACATCTACGAAGACTGCCGTTGTAAAAAGTAAATTAGAAAAAGCTAATCCCGTCTTATCTTCCTATTGCCACAAAAAATTTGCCAGCCAGCGACAAAGCCATTAAGGTCGCCATTTTGTTAACATTACAAAAAAAACCGGCCAAGTGCGAGTCGTACTCGTGCACCGAGGGTTCCGTATCAGTTTTGGATGTATAAAGTGAAAAAAACCGAACCGCAAAACTAAGTTTGTTTGTGAAAGAATTTTGATGATTTTGAAAAAACTGTACTAGTTAGGAACATAGTTTTATTTTTGGTGCAATATTTGGGTCAATTCCTATCAACTCTTTAGCCATTTGCATTTTTATGGATTCAGTATTTTAATCCTTGGTTTATATAACTTCATAGCATTATTTCAATATTGTACATGTGAGTACAGTGTAGCCATTTACTACTTAAGATTTTAATTGAATGTCGCCTGGTGGTTGAGAGTATGTCATGCTCACTAAAATGTCTTGCTGATGGTGGCGCATGCGTTGGGTCATTCGGTTCCCTTTAAAATGGTTGAGCTAAATGGCGCTGATTCATGCGTCATGTTCGTGAACGGGCGCCGTCTGTTGGGACTGGTCATCTCTGAACTGCTATGGCCAATATTTGGAGTTGTGTTTACTATTATTCTAGACTTTTACATTGTTCTCTCATATTTGTGTTATTTCCGACAAAAGCAATGTAACCATGATATTGTAATCATTTGATTTAAAAGAGTAACCATGGAGTTTCTTGCCCGTTCTTCTCCATAGGAATCTACGCTTTGGAACGGGCATCTAGCTTCATCATTATGACTAACTGACAGACTCCTTGACAATTCAAAAGTACCTGTAATTGGTCTAATTGAAATAAATGCTTTGACTTTGACTTTGACTTTGAACTCTAATTATTTCAGATTTTTGGCCGGCAAACTTCGGAGATAAGGGGGGGAATGGTATTTTTTCAGAAATTTTTCATCATAATTATGTCAAAAACTGTGAGACATAAAATTAAATGAAAATATATTTCGAAATGTGCAGATCAAGCCCTATGATATGTCACTTGACCTAGTAACCCCACTTTGAAATTTTGGAACCCCACTCCGGCCCCTTTTGCAATGAAAATAAAAATATTTTTGGATATTTTTCATTTGCAATAAAATTGAACAAGCATTCTTTATAACTGTTCCAAATTTCAAGTCGATAGCATTAGTAGTTGCTGAAATAAGCAGGTGTGACAAACAGACAGACAGACAGACAGACAGACGAAGTCGCACCATAAGGTTCCTTTTTTACCATTTTGGTACGGAACCCTAAAAATTACAAAAGTGTTCTTGAAAATCCAAATAGAATTATACCTAGAAGCATGCAACGCTCGGACAATAAGCACCTGAATTTTTCCGCAATCTAAATAGCTATTTCAAAACTTTAAGTAGGTACCACCGTATGTAATTTTTGGATATTTACACAAACAATTTAAAAAAAAAAACACGACATTATCGTCTTTATAGACGTTTTTTATTAACCGACTTCAAAAAAGGAGGTTCTGTATTCATCCCGTATGTATGTAAGTATGTATGTATGTTTGTATGTGCGCGATTTTCTCAAAAACTACTGATTCGATTTGGATGGGGTTTTCACTAACGTAATCGACATACTTTCAGGAAGGTTTTAGTATATAATACATTATGTAATCATTCCTATTTACAAAGTTATATGCATAAATGTACACACTTCGTAGAAGATTTACTGTTGAACGAATTCGTGAAAGTAATCTAACACGGGATAAAGAACTAAAAAGGGAAAAATAAAAAACTTTTTTAACAAAAAATAACCGACTTCAAAAATCCACTACAAAGAAAATAATAATTATGGTTTCGGAAGTCGGTGGCAAAAAAAAGCAAACAAAAACCAAAGCCACCGACTTCCGAAACCATAATTATTATTTTCTTTGTAGTGGATTTTTGAAGTCGGGTATTTTTGTTAAAAAAGTTTTTTTAAGGTTGTTAATCGCTTGAAATTCTGGGGAAAGTTTCATCATGTTTGTCTATCACGCTTTGTTAAAACTTTTAAACAGTATATGGCTATGGTAAAGGAAACTTTGGTAGGATTACGATTGCTCAACAAGATATGTTTGTCGGAAATGTATTGTGAAATTGATCTGAGTTCATTCAAAACAAATGAGAAAAGTAAGTTTATATTTGAGGAACCCGAATGACATACGATGCTTATTTGTTTAGTATTGTTCCCTTCGCGATAATAAAAGTGAATAAAATTGAAACACCAAATGAAATGCGTGTACCTAATTAAAATGTTGACTCCTTATAGGTACCCAAATTGACCATAAAAAACCAATGATTAAATCTATAAAGACTTTTATTACCTACCAGTCTATATTTAAGATCCCGCTTTCTCCTATTTACTTTTAAGATGAATAGGTAATTTAAGAAAACAAATCAAGTTGTCAGAACCCTCTATTTACTTACCTCTCAATAAAGTTGTAGGTATCCATTAAGCAATTACTAAAGACGATTGATAACGTAATTTTGTTTGGAAACAACTCGTGCTGCACACATAAAATCTTTTTTCTTCGATTATCAGAAAAACTGAAGGAGATCCTAATAATGTAATAATTATTTACATCTGTAAATAATTATTAATTATTTACATCTGTAAATAATTATTACATTATTAGGATCTCCTTCAGTTTTTCTATTCAATTTCAATATTATATGTATAGGTAGGTATTATTTATTATTAACCTACTTCTTCTATATTATCTTTCGATGAATCTATACTGTTTTCATACACAAATCCATAAATATTATAGATATCGAAATTGGCAATTGGTACATCATCAATTGATATTTTTTCTTATAACACATTCCATTTTCTGGACACTGAGACAGACAATTATACATTCCAAAATAATGTTTGTGTTTTGTATGAAATTTAATGGATCACTTTTAGTAGTACTCGACTCAATGTTCAAAAAACTTTAAGGCCCGTATTACAGAACGATGCTCGAGCACAGATCTCTGCTTGAGCATAGATTTAAAGCCATGTGATTGGTTCAAATCTATGCTCAAGCAGAGATCAGTGCTCGAGTATCGTTCGGGAATACGGGCCTAAATGTACCTAACAATTATTTCACACAATACACAACTTCAATAATAAACCAATATAAAAAATGTACTTCAATTAAAGTCTTAAAACCTCACCTATTTTATTTGTAGGTCAAAGACCTGAAATGCCCTGAAACCATATCGCTCAGCTAGTAGTATAATGACACATTAAACAAAAGAATTTAATTTGAATTTTGCGGCCTATGTGTTTTAGTATTATATTATCTGTGGTTTTACTTAGGCCGTAAAATCGAGACAGATTACTGGCAGGCAAAATATTTTGCCTGCCAGTAGGTACCTAATCTGCCTCGATAAAACTGTAGGTTAAGGTTACCAAGCTAAAAACAAACCGGTATAGGTACACATGCGTTCTAATGTACTCGTAATAAGGCTTTCTAATAAATCGTATTTTGTATTAATATCCGCTCTAAACGCCAAACAAATCATATAAAATCACGTACCTATAAAAGATTGAGTAATGTTACTTTTTCGTGTGAAATTCAAATTGATTTCCCTATTTCATTACCGTGTTCATTGAGGTGGGACTTGAGTTTCCTGAAATGGAAGCGGGTTTGACACGAAAAGTTATAATCATTACGGGTTTAAGTAAGAAGTTATGTATATTTTGGAAATGACAATTATTATTTAATACCATGCATTCTATAGATAAATAAAACCGATTATATAAAAATAATGCAAAATTCCTTGGATTGTGTTTTGGGTACTTAATTAAATGTTTCCCAATATCAGAAAAAAGTAGCCCACTGGCATAAGGAACAGAGTTCAAAATAACATGTGATCAAGATTTCAGAGAGAAGATTACCCTTACAACGCGTGTCGTATTCAAAAGTACCTACCTACTGTTTTCTATATCAGGCCCTTTTTTCAAGCGCGAATAGGTATACCTATTTAGTTATTATAGTACCTAAGTATATTACTCGACTATGATCCGCCCTATTGCATATAGCTATAAGATCGTAATAAATTGTCCGCCAAGGCAGTAACAAACTGTCCGCATAAATTTTAATCTAACGTGATAGATGGATTAAAAGTTCCACAACTGTCAAAAATATTTAGATATTTTACACTCAATGTCCATTTACTGTCTCGATATATTTTATTTGACTATTTATCACGGATAATAAAATGATGCATAGTTGGTTAGAATAGATAGTAAAAAAATTTCATATAAATAAAAAGCTGTTTTTCAACTGATCGGGACTTACGCGCACAGAACAATCAAAATAACAGTAGTTTGATTAAACCCGACGAAAAGACGGAGACTTCTCGTGACCACAGTCAATGCAACTTGATCGAACATTGAGGTTAGACAAAACACTTTTTTTTTTACTATGTTCTGTACGCATAAAGTCCCGATCCAGTTGAAAAACATTTGTGTACATTACACGAAAGTTTAAAAACTATAATACAAACCAAAAGTTTACATACCGGTCTACGTGTGTGCTTCCAGTTTCTCCTTTGGTATGCTTCGGGACACGCAACCAGCACATCAGCGAGGCTATTCGTTCACGATAGCGTAAAAATAATGTTTTCTCACAAAACGGATGAGTAATTGTCGCATGATATCTCTAAATCACTTAGTTCTCCTCCTTATGTCGTATAATATAGTAACTGTCGGCCCGAAAATAACGTAATGTTAAAGTCCATTATGACCCATACATAAATCTAAAGGCTTGCCAATAAATCTTGGGATTACCCAGCTTTTTCGGTAACACCGTTATTACACCACTTTGGACGTTACAACCTACTATTTTGCTACAACCTCCTTTATGTATACAGAAGAAATGAATTAAACTTGCTATGCCATAATGCTTTTAAATATAAAATACATTTTATGTTATACCATTTCTTTTTTTCCCCTTAACCTTGAATTTCAGACCTATTAAATAATTATGTCAAAATATAGTAAGTAATCATCGTCGACAGTCTCAACATTTTTGAAAAGGTTAAAGAAGAGACTGGAAGAGACTCAATTTTTACAATTAGTCTTTTTATTTGACCAATTAATGTAGGCACCCGGACATGTTAGCATTCGATTTAACTCTGGCACTAAACAATCGTTCATAATCAACGGTAAGTATTATACAAACAAATAGACGATAGCTATTCTCCATTAGATTCTGCTAGGGGACATTATGGTAACTATACTCAAAGGATTCTGAATTAGTATGTGAAACAATGGCTAACAAACGTGTCACTTCCACATGGAGGGATGAACACATTGAGACAAAATCTTTAGTTCAGGAATCTGTTGTAAGATTAGAACAGATTTGACAACTTTATTGGATAAAACATTAAAATTTATTTAAGTTTTAGGGTTCCGTACAAAAATGGTAAAAAGGAACCCTTATGGTGCGACTTTGTCTATCCGTCTGTCCGTTTGTCACAGCTGATTATTTCAGCAACTACTAATGCTAGCAACTTGAAATTTAGAACAGTTATAAAGAATGCTTGCCCACCTTTATTGCAAATGAAAAAAAAATCGAAAATAATTTTATTTTCATTGCAAATGGCGCCAAAGTGGGGTTTGAAATTTTGAAGTGGGATTACTAAGGCCCGTATTCCAGAACGATACTCGAGCACCGATCTCTGCTTGAGCATAGATTTCAACCAATCAAATGGCTTTAAATCTATGCTCAAGCAGAGATCTGTGCTCGAGCATCGTTCTATAATACGGGCCTAAATCAAATGACATATCAAATGAAAAGGTTTGATCTGCACATTTCAAAATATATTTTGTTTTCTTTTTATTATTTTTATTTTTTTTATTTATTAATCTTTTATTGTCAGGCATCATGGCCCATTGCATGTTAGTATTACAGATTACTTAAATAACTATGTTAGTATAACATTTAGGTAGACAATAACATAACAAAGAACAAAACATTAACTTTTACAGGAAGGTGTATCAAGCCTCATGTCTGACATGCAGCTTGATAAACCTACCCATTGTCGGCCCATCCAATCTTTCCGCAAACACCTTCAGGATATCGTTGGTGGCTTCCCTCACTCTGCGTACCAATGAAGCTACTTTCTTGCGCATAATCGCGAAGTAATCATCCGTATGTGCATCAGCAAACATGGCTGACGCACTACAGTAAGGTGGAAGTCTCAACAATGCCCTGAAGGCGTTGTTGTATTGAATGCGCAGGGTGTTTTCCGCTTTTAGGGTATGATTAGCCCACAGGCTGCTGGTGTAAAATGTTTGACAAAAAGCCTTGAATAAAGTAATCTTAACTGGTACTGAGCAACCAGCAAACCTGCGAGCTAGCATGTTTCCCCTTACAGCCATTGCCCTGCGTTCTCTTTCCATATCTAAGTCATCTTTAAGATCCTCAGTAACAGTATGACCCAAATATTTAAATTGGGCTACTCTCTGCAAAATTGAACCATTTAGTTTCACTGGAGGAACCTCAGTGGGACTTTTATTGCTCCCTCTAAACACCAACAGCTCACTTTTTATGGGATTATATTTAAGCCCATGTTGCTCAGCATACCCTTCACAAATTGAAAGCAATTTTCTTACTCCACTGATTGATGGGCTCAACAGCACCATATCGTCTGCATAGCTTAAGTTATTTATACTAACTCCATCTATATGGCATCCCACATGCGTGCTGCTGAGCTCAACAAGTAATTTATTCATATAAATATTAAATAGCCTCGGAGAGGTTAGTCCACCCTGCCTAACACCACACTCAAGTTTATACGGGTCAAACAACGCATTGGACCACTTGACAAAGTTTCTCTGCTTGTCATACCAAACAGACAATATTGACACAAGTGCTGCAGGAACACCCGCTTCTCTAAGCTTCTCCCATAGGTTATTATAAGAAACCAGGTCGAAGGCTTTAGAAAGGTCCAGGAAACATGCATAGACTGGTGTTTTTCTATCGGTATAATATTTGACAGTATGCTTCAACGCGAGTATGGCACTCTCAGTGGAAAGCCCAGCACGAAAACCAAACTGTGCATCATGTAACTTTGTGTATCCACTGAGGTGTGCGTCGAGCACACTGTCAAATACTTTCGCTATCACAGTTGCCAAAGAAATTGGCCTGTAATTACTTTTTTCTGCTATGTCTCCTGTCCTATTCTTAACAATAGGTACCACTATCGTATCTAGTAGGTCCTGTGGCAAGTAAGAATGTCCTACACATAGGTTGAAAAACATAGTCAACACTCTTGGTAAATGTGTACCAGCATTTTGAAGATGCTCGATGCTGAGCCCATCTTGACCAGGAGATTTACCCCGCTTCATACATTTAATTACAGATTTAATTTCTTTACACATAAACCGGAGGGGTGAGTCCGATCGACAGGTCTCAGCATCGCTCATCCTCAGCGGGGACTGAAGAGGTGAAGTCACTCTAAAGTGTTCTTTGAAAGCATTCGCTATCTCAGTATTGTCACTCTTTCCATCTACGCTAACTGGCAAGCTGGGGGTGTTATTTAGCTTTTTAGTGCTTTTCCAGAATGATGAAAATCGCTTTTCAGAATGGAGTGAGACTAATATGTCCATTTCTATCTGTTCTTGATTTTTAATTACCCATTTCAATTTTGATTTAAATACTTTACGACTTAATAACATATCTTCAAAAATAGGCCCACTACTGGGTTGACCATACCACATCCACAGCTTAAACTTAAGCCTTGCCTGGGTGTGAAATTCTTTTATATGTTTGTTCCATCCTTTTATGCAAGTTTTTCTTTTATTGCCCCTAGGCGTACTGCTTACAGTCGCAGCTTCACATAATATACCTACAATTTTACTATACATCCCATCCAACAAATGTCTATGGTAGGAATTATCACAATATTTATCCGCACATAATTCGAAATCCTTAAGAAAATCTAAGTTCTTTAGATTATTATTACACAGAGAAGAATATTTATTTATTTCATCTGGATTTCTTTCCCCCCAGTAAACACTATTGTGCGACGGTTTAATTACACTGGTTTTTATTCTAATAACATTTATATCACACTCTATTTTCAGTGGAAAATGGTCTGACCAAAATGAATCGAGAATAACTTCTATGTTTACAATTGTTTTCGCTGCCGACTGAGTAACGAGACAATGATCTAGCCAACGTTTACACCCGTGTGAGTCACTGATAAAGGTGTATGTTTGCGAAAGCATGCCCAGATAATCAAAGTCAGCACATAATAATTCTTGTTCAGCACAAAAACTAAGAAGTTCATTACAAAATGACTCACCCGGGTGCGCGTTGAAGTCCCCTAATACAAACACTGATTCAGTATTATTATTTTGTATGATAGAATACATTTCGCCGAGACATTCTGTTAAAAGCGGCATATTATCACTACAGTCCGTTGGCATGTACATATTTATAACCATAAAACACCTGTTGTTTACCGTTACATTCACTGCACATATCCGGTTACTGTCACTTTGCACCACAGTTACGTAATTGAATGCGCTTTTTCGCCATAGTATGGCTACTCCTCCGTAGGGTCTACCTTTACAAATACCAGCTGAAGTATCCACTGAAGACTTTCCCGTGTAGCTGAAGTCCTGATCAATATTTTCAAGAAAGGATAAATCGTGTGGATATAACCATGTTTCCTGTAGTAGAATGATTTTACAATTAAACGTTATCAAGTTCATTTTAGAAATACTATCCATTCTTCGTGTTTTTTGGGCCCTCGCTCGTCGCCTTAAAATGTATAAAGCGTCTAAATGTGATACCATCCGGCCACATCTGATCGTTTAAAAAAGTTTCTAATTTGTTTTTGTTTACAAATAATTTAAAGGCATTATATGGCCTTTCTTTCTTCATTGTTATCATTTCAAGTGTAACAATCTCTGCAGTTTTATTTTGTATGTATTGGCAGATATCTTCTGCCGCGGTCTCCTTGTTTACGTTAGAGATAAACAGCGGGATTTTTACATCTGCTGCTTTAAACTTCTCTGATAGGTCTGTAGCCGCTTTGCCTGTTTTACCAACAAAACGGTTTCTATACCGTCGCTTTTGCACTGTTACCCACTCATCTGACGGTTTCTTAAGCTGTTTCTACTCGCCATTTCCAGCAACCTCCGCCATAGTCGGCTGTTTTATTTGTTTGGTCCCTGAATGACAAACCGTAGACTCGGAAATCTCCGTGCACAGTTTGTTTTCCAATAACGTTGAGTCATTTTGCGCGGGCGCATTCACTTTGTCTCTCTCGGCGGCCTCAGTGCAAGCGAGAGAGCGATACGCTGATAACTCGGTGTGTTCTGTACTTGCACACGTTGCGTTAACATTCGCCGGGCCCGCCGGTACTAAGCCTAATATAGACTCATTATCAAGCAAATACCCTCTACTATTTTCCGTATTGATATTGCCGGTTAATAACGATGATGAGGTCCTGCTAGATTCTAATTCCATCTTCAGCTCATCTAATTGACTGACTGTTGCATATCTGCCTTTTATGTCATCAATTTCAGCACGTACAATCAACAGATCTTTTAATAATTTGGTCACATCTACATGATCAAAAGTAACGGGCGGTAATTTTTGCAAGTCACGCGCCACAAATATCGGTATAAGATCTGGTTCAGTCACTTTAAACAAACATATAATATCCTCTAGGTCTTTCTGTTTTTTCCCTTCTTTGCGCCTCGATATTTTCTTCTTATTCGTTTTTATAGAACTAAATAGTAATTCTTTAGCACTGTCAACATCTTCCACGGAAAAAGCAGTTTCACAAATCCTGATTAGGCTTTGATTGTCTATCACATCTATCTTATTTTGGATAAATGATAATAGTTCACTTATTACTATATTGCAGTTCACACATTTTAGCGTATTCACAGACATTGTCGCGAAAGTAGGTGTAGGTGTAGGTTTATGCCTTAGTTTTCGACATTATGATGAAAAATGTCTGAAAAAATACCATTCTCCCCCTTTATCTCCGTACTTAGATTTGATAGAAGTTTATCTAAATATTGCAACAAAAATAAAACGATGTTCCTAACTAGCAGTTTTTTCCAAATTATCAAAATTCCTTCACAAACAAACTTGGTTATGCAGTCCGGTTTTTTTAACTTTTATACAGGGTGGCAGGTTAGACAGTGGAAATATTTTAAGGGGTCATTGTACTCATCATTATGAACAACTTTTACTATGGTACCAACCTTGAAATTGCGAAAAAAAATCTGCTGTTCCATACATTTATGTTCACATAACTCAACAAAATGTATGGAACAGCTGTTTTTTTTTTGCGATTTCGGGGTTGGTCCCATAGTAAAAGTTGTTCATAATGATGAGTACAATGACCCTTTAAAATATTTCCACTGTCTAACCTGCCACCCTGTATATCCAAGGATGGTACGGAAACCTCGGTGGGCGAGTTCGACTCGCACTTGGCCGGTTTTTTTATCTATCAAGTCTGGCTTTGATTCAAACGGCTAGAGAAATTTAGAATAACATTTGTACAAGTAACTGGCTTGCTCTGACTTTTCTAGTTAATTCACTGTTTGAGAAAAAACGACGACACTTCGTAGACTTGGTTTTTAATAAAGGTATTTTTATTCGCAATTTACTTGGGATTAACTTTTATCACAATTTAGCTCTTCTATTAAAGGTCAACTAGAATCTGATGGTAAAAGGAAAAATTAAAATTTGTTGCTACCAGGGGCCTATTTGATGTAACCACTCTGCAAGTCTTCACTCTGCACTCTACTCTTTACTTTTCAAATAATGCAGAGTGTGGAGCGCAAGTGTTCCAAATTTCAATTTTTAGTCTGCAAAATGTGTATACACTCGACGCCATTGACGGTCGACCAGTTTTCACCCTTATTACAGAACATAAGGGTGAAAAGTGGTCGACCGTCAATGGCGTCGAGTGTACATAAAACATGATTCAGTTGAAGAGTTCGGAATTAGGAGTGCAGACTTGCAGAGTAGTTACATAAAATAGGCCCCAGCACTGGGGTGATAAAAGAATTTTAGCTTGCACTAGCAATTTTCAGAATTTTACATAACTCATTCTTCATTTGAAAAGTGACTAGTATGCATTGCCATGCCAAAATTATATGTTTTTATTTTTGTATGCCATGAGGTTGTGGTTTACCTATAGAAATCTTATGAATGTCCTGCAGAGGTTTTAATAAGAGGCTTTAAAGTTTGCCAGTTACGATATTGGATTGACAAGTACCTAGTCGATTTAAATAGGTATTTGAATTATAAAAGGGATACACACACCGTCAGGGAATACACTTCAGGGTCGGAGGATAGTTTTTTATATAATTAATGACGGTTAACAGCTTTGGTGTATCCTTTCCGGACCTACTGACTACGCATCTCCTACAGTACCTACTAAATAATTACACATAGTACCTACTCGTAAATGGTTACCCATGTTTCTTGTCATATGCGATTTATTGCGTAACAAACCTTTACGACGATGACAAATGTTTACCTACCAGCGACATAAGTATTATTTGCACAAGACTCGATACGCATTTGGACGTTTACTTTATTGTTAAATGTTTCAGTCAGATCGTTGAAACATTGAAAGTAGTGTAGCCCATTGCTAGACGTCCTTTATTACAGTAAGGATACGTTATTTTCTTTAAATAAAAATGAATTGCTGTTCGTTAGTCTCGCTAAAACTCGAGAACGGGTGAACCGATTGACTTGAAAGTTTGTACAGTTATTACAGGGAAGCCAGGGAAGGTTTAAACGCCGAGCATTGCAACGCAACGGCACAGCTAGTATTAAATAAAAACCAACGTAATATGCTATTCAATAAGCAAGAGTTAGCCTTTTTAGGGTTCCGTAGTAAAACTAGGACATGACGAAACTTATAGTTTCGTCATGTCCGTCCGTCACACCCTCATCAAATCTACAGTTCATAACCAATTTGTATGTAACTTCGCAGGTAGATGTCTTTTATAGGCCGCCATAAAGGCCTGTAATGAAATTATGAAAAATAAAATAATTAGGGGGGGGGGCTTCCATACATAAAACTTAAGGATGAAAAAAAAATATTTTCCTGCACCCCATTATATGGGGTATCATTGGATAGGTCTTCCAAAATAATATAGAGTTTTCTCAACGACTTTTATATTTAAATGCATATTGAGTGAACTAGGAGCTCCGAAAGTCGTTAACAATGTGTCCCCCCCCCCCTGTAATTTTCCAACCGCGCTATCAAAAAATCTGAAAAAAGTCAACCTTATGGCATCCAATAAATACTCTCGATTAAAATTGGTTTGAACAAGATACCTCAATAACTTTTTGAAATATTCACTTTTTTCAGTTTTGAGTTCGATAACCGCAGAAATAACTTTGTATTTCATAATAATACTGAAATGCTTCTTGCTACGGAACCCTACACTGTGCGTGGTCCGACACGCTCTTGCCCAGTATTTTTACAGTTACTGTTTTGCCTGTGACTAGATCGGATCTTACGTCAGCCAAAACCTAGACAATTAACGGCAGATAACATTGCCTAAAAGTTGAACTGACGGATTAAAAGAATGAACTTGGAAAAAACCAGAAGACCTAAAATTACTGCAACATACAGTTAGGTTCAGAATTAGCGACTAAAGTCATTAAAATCAACCTCTCTATAATATGCACTAAATCTCACAAAAACTTAGTGGCAAAGTGATAATGCAAATGCTTTGATTGCCAAAACTATACCAGAAATTGAATAAGCAACTAGTTTGAACTTTGTGTACCTAGCTTTAGTTAGGATGACTCTATACGGTCTTGTATTAACATATAAAGCGCTTCAGAGAACACTAGCACGCTTTATTTAGCGGCTTTAAACAAGATCGTTTGTATTCCCATAGTTTTGCTTTAGATAGTAAACAGTTTGAGATCATTTGTTTTGCTTACATTAGTCTTTGTGGGGTGTTATTAGAGCAACGATATTATTCATACGGTCGGTTGCAGAAAGATAAATTAAATTTTAAAGGAGACTTTAACCATACAATTTCTATCCTTAAAATCTCCTTTAAAACCTAATGACCTTTTCTGCAACTCAGTGATAGATTGCAAATTGCGAGAGTCACCATAAAGCGGCGCTCTCACAAGGCGTTTTAAATCGGCCAGCTAGAAATTCGTTCGCAAATTGAATAATTATCAATCGTACCATGAGACACAAACAAACATGCGTCACACCTGATAGTAAGCGGTTACCGTAGCCTATGTAACTATTGCAACACTGGTTATCACATGCGCGTTGCCGACCCTTTAAAATGAGGATTCGCTGAGCCTACAGTTTAGGGGACAAACAGTTCTCCCGCTTTCAAAACAGCGCATCCTCAGGAGCTCTGGCGACTTTACTCACCACAGGAACGCTTCACTACTGAAGAGTAGCGTGATTTGGTTGTGGGTATTCTGTCAGGTGAAAATATTTCCTCCAGATTTGAAAAGATATCCCACTGTGTGCCCTACCTTGTATGTTATCTGCAGCATTAAATTTATTTGTAAAAAAATGCATACTATTCTAGAAAACGTGTGGGAATAGCCTTTATACTTAATCCCACAGTGGCTGGAGGGTCATTGAGAGGTTAATCCGCTTAGCTAGGAACAAAACCACTCCACCGCTACAAAGTGGGATCCAATACACGAACTAGAATCACGTAATGTACGTGCATCGAACTGTATATGATATTGTACCACTGGGATTAGTATCCGTGGTAAGGTAATCCTGCTACATTCATTAAGTCTGGCTTTCATAAATTCTATAATTTTATTGGTAGGTTTGTAAACAACCTTACGGAAGCAAGTTACTGAAACTTACACTTGATTCATACTAGATTTACGTGTCATGTCATGATGCAATAAGCGCTAAAGTTTGATCAAAGTTTCGGACAAGTAGATAAACGATTTACAAGTGTTTGACATTATTACTTAAGTAATAAAAAAATGCCACGTCAAGTTCTGATTAAATCCTAAAGTACTCTTATCTCTTTACAAAACTTACGACAACTTACAAAGTCGGGTAATAAGTAGATAACATATTTTTTCCTCATTCATATGACTTACAAATGTTGGAAATCTAAAAATAATGTTCAACAATACTTCGCAACCTTTGACATACGCTTGTAATCAAAAATATACGTATTCAAATGTCAACAACAGAAATTGTAGACGACATTTTAATATGTCATGCGCAGATCTTTACCGATTTGTTATGAATTCAGTTTTATATTTTAGATTGAAATCATACAAATATATTGATATAGTAAGTACTTTTATTCGTATTCATTGGAAGTTAACAGGCTTATTTATTGATCAAATAACCGGTTCACCTTATATGACATTTTGTTTTATAATATCAATAAATAATAATGCATGAAAAATAAAATAAACGTTATTTCAATGAAAAATACAAAATAAAAAACTGCCATATTATGAGTATTTAGAGGCCTTAATATAGTGCATGCTTGGTGTTCCGAAGCTAGAAAAAACATTATTTATGCTTATGCATAAATAATGTTTTTATAAAATAATAATAAAGAAAAAAACATTATTTATGCTTATGCATAAATAATGTTTTTTCTAGCTTGCTGTTTATTTATACTTCCACTGTTTATTTATATAAACAGTGGAATATACTCGTAATTTTACATCTCGTTAAGGGTCCGTCACGCATATTTATGTGTATGGCCTACGAAGTTGTTTTAAAGGGTATTTAGTGCTTTTATGATATTTTGTGTGTATTACCACAGCTATATTATATCCCAATGCCTTTTTTAAAGAAATGTAAGTCGATTATGCTACGGAACCCAAAGTGAAGACATTTATTTGTTCTTGAATAATGTAAACTAGGACAAACAACATGATCAACTGTGAGTAACATGAAATATGTAGTTACAAGAACATTAAATACTGAATAGACTTAATACTTTAATCAATAAACCACTCATCATTGTATCAAAAATGTTGGTACAGAAGCTCGAACGTTGTGAACTGTGCCGAGGACAGTCACGCGAGGCGGCTATTAATATGACATGAACTATCATAATGATAAGTAAACTTTTCGATATAGTGGCCGAAGCCTTTATAATAATGAACTTCTTACACAATTCTTGCAAAAATATATAAAAAAAAAACATTACTAAGGAAGAAACGTTTAAAAAGAACAAGTGCTAGGGACTCGCGCTCTTGATGTGAGGTTTCCGTGCAAAATTTAAGTTATGAATCGCAAAAAATATTAACCATTTTCGATTTTTTTTCCTTGATTTCTAGTGCTCGTTTCTTGCCAAATTTTATGATTCTAGGTCAACGGGAAGTACTCTATAGGTTGTGATGATCGAGTTTGCAAGTATCAAAATATGTGACTTATATGACCGTAACTGACAACTAACAAACGCTCCATAATTAGAGCGACATAGCTTTCCAATCTTCGTTGTATGCAAACGAAAGAGTAGAAAATCAGCTAGTACCAGATATATAAAAACGTAGTTATGTTATGCTTTGTTGAAATAAACAATGTTTTCTATTGACAAAATGCAATACAATAATAAATTAGAAAATTAGAAATAGAAGGAACTTCACAAATTTTCTAATTTATTATTGTATTGCATTTCACGCCACGAGAAAATCATAGTGATCTATACCGCAGTCATGTGTATCGTCTTTCTATTAATTAGCAACTCAAAATTGCATGTTCTCTTTAATTGCTTGACATGTATGTCATTCCTTTATAAACATACTATTTTTAAAGATCACTTGATATTAAACCGTGTTGCAAGCCTGCATTAGCCCCATTAGCTACAACACACCATATCAAAACTAATCTCAGCGCGCTGGTTAGTTTTCTAATCAACAAAAGCTCTTTGTACTGAACTCAGTTCCACCTCGCTTTTGACTGCAGACGAAACTTGTATATTAAGCAGATGTGAGTATGTACTGCAGCCCGGGTAAACCAGTTTCAAAATGGAGGTGGTAAAAAAGATGAGCTGAAAATAGATGCCGTGTTATGAAATGTTTTAGAGGATAATTTAATTGGTCTTTCTGATGCATTAAAAAGTAATAAATTTTATAATTATAAAATTTAACTTCATGGCTCAAAAATTAACTTCTTATTAGAAGTTAATTTTTGAGCCATGCACTAAGCTATAACACGATAAGGAAATATTTTAATTACCTACTTTATTCATGAAGTAAGTAGGTACCTACTTGTATAATAGGTATCTATATTTTTGAAAACGGGAGTTTTCAAATTGTGAAGTTTGATAAGTGATGTGAGTACCACTTATTGACAGAGCTGTTTAAATTTTAGAAATAAAATTAAATTGTAGAAATTATACATAATTTCATTAAACATTATAATTTAATTGCGAAATAAAATGGTAGAATGAAAATAGATTAAGGTATTATCATTTGTTCACTTCAAATACAAACCGCAAAATAATTACCTAATAACAATCTGAGTCAATTGTTGATTGTTTAGAATTTGTTGTAAAATTTATATGAGCTGTCATTTCATTTCATTTGTATAAAACCTAATATTATTCTAGTAAAGTTTCAGAATTTGCTGGCAGACCTTGAGTACTAACTAAATTAGCTGAATTCAGTGGAAAGTTTACTTTCATACTTTGTAACTTGCGTTTCCAAGAACAACATTTATAAACGTTCAAATAAAATTCACAACTCTGCAACAGTCTTTTATAACAAATCCCGGGGTACTAGCAAATAAATCTTGTGCCCATAAGTGTTATTGCAATAATAAAAACTGAACAGATACTTAGTATACGCGTCTTAATACATTACCCGTTACACTGTGCTATAAAAGCCAAGTGTACAGTCATAAACTGCACTGGGTTTACGAGATTCCGACAAAATAATAGTATCAATCGTAAAACATGTCCAGATAGAAAATTGTTCTGAGAATTTTATGTTCTGGCCACGAGTGTACGAGATGGACTGTCGTTTCTGTGAATTGTTTTCCATGTTATTAATTTTCATGTTTACAAGATAATAAGGCATACTCGTGTCCATTTCCATGTCCATAGGTAAGTAAGGCCGGATTTTCTGAAATTCCCAGGGGATACTAAAGTCCAAGTGGACGGAGTCGCAGACAAAAGCTTGTATGAAATATGACGCCACTAGAAAAATTTAACTTACCAATTTTATTATAGACATAATTATACCTACTTAACGTCATTCTGTGCAGCATTTCTCCTGAATATATCGACACATAATTGATTGTAGGTAATTAACTAATCCATAACATGTTTTATCGTACAAAACCAAACCATGGAATACAAAATCCCTTATCTTTATTCCCATTGACCCTTCATGTATTGTGTATGAATCCACTTGCTAATGTCTATATAATAGGTTCGGTGCCCGTGTATGGAATAACCAAACAGGCCCTTTCAGTTATTCAAAAAAAAAATATTCGTTGTTTATTTTGAGTTTTCTGATAACAAAGAAAGACAATATCTACCAGTACAGGATTGTTTGAACTTGCTTTGTTTGTAGAACAAACATAATAAAACGTCACATAGCAGTGGACAATTTTGTATCTGTAGTTGTCTACATGGTCGCAGTAATTTGCTTGCATACAAACCAGCTACGGACAGACTGCAGAATTTTGGCATACCTACTGTTTGCAATAACGTACGTCATGTTGGGAATATTTGACCCCATTTCATTATGTCATGTTGACAGTTTACCATAAAATAGTTATTTGCAGTTAGGGTTGATTATGAAAACTTTTGATTTAAAAAGAGACGTATTCTAAATTAATTTTGATAACAATAATGTTTCTGATAAATACAGTTTAGGTATAATATCCTGGGTTTTATTTTGTTCCCCTTCTTTTATTCCATGCGCCATTTGATATGGGAGTAAATAGCCCTAAAAATAACCAACCGGACTGAACAACCAAAAAAAATATACCTAATCAATCCAATACACAACTTAAGGAATAGTAATGCAAACTTTCATAAATTTTTGCGATTTATTTTTTTCTATAGAGGGAATGGCGTCATCATTACATGATTCATCCGGCCGGGCCATAGGTATAAAAATAAAAAGGCAAAATAATTATATATTAAAAAGGAGAATTAACTTATGAAGTCTAGTCATACTCGTGCTTCATATATACTTTATCAGATTGTAGATTAAAGTAGATTCATTGTGTGTATTCCACAAAAAAATATCCCTAATCATATCTGACATTAATTACGGTTCCGAAATTCTAGAGTAGGTACACAAGATACTTGTAACAAATAGTCTGCGCTATGTTTTGATATTTTGGCTCTTTTTGGGAGCATATTAATAAATTGCATGCGTGTTATCTATCATATATAACAAACTTCAGTCACGAACAATAAATCCGGGTCCGTCAAAATAAAAAGTGTTTTATAGCAGATGATACTTTAAACTTCTTTATTAATTCAATAAATTAAATAGACTATCGTACAGCTTATTGATTCATTAAACTAACATTCATAAGTTGTGGAGATATTTAAGATTTTTGACCAACCAGATTTATTGTTTTGGAATGAATTTAATATGTTTAAAGTCTGTATCTTTTGTGATAAAAATTGTCATTTTCTTTTCACATTTTCTTTTCTGTGTTCGTAAATAACGATTTCAAAATTAATTTAGCAACAAAATTGCATGATTTGTTCTTTAAAAGAGACATACTTTACTGCAAGCAATTCAATTTAAACCTAACATCGCTCAAACGTTTCAAACGTGCGCTCAACCTAACAAACTCAGTCAAGCATTTTGCACTACACTTGATTACTCTCGGAGTATTAGATTTGCATTTGAAATGGTCGCTTTAAAGCAATGAGCGGGTAATGTTGCTATAATGTCCACGCAATCGCACGGGACCGCGACTAATGAAATTACTTGAGTAATTTGTTCTGATTATACTTTATGCGGATTAAACTTAGTAATTGAGGAGTTTATGGTCTGTTAATTAGTGCGTGATATATATTTTTGAAGGCGGTACACGCAAAAGTAATTAATTAAATTTTGCTTCATACGACGACGGGCTATTTCCATTATGATTTTGAATGGGATTTAGTTAGATTTATTTATTTTATTTCTGAATGATACAGTTGATCTTTTACTTACATCTTTTATACGTGCAAAATGCCAGCATATTTTGGGCTGAACGAGCGTATCATTTGCGTTGCTCAAAATAAATTGCCAAAATTACGTTGCTTTTAGTTTCATACGATATTGCTTGCACCACACTTGGCGCAAAGTAAGTCTACCCGAAATTTGAAAGAGTCGAGGCGTAAATGACTCGACTCTCTCTCATCTGGCTTTCTTCTAGTCCTTACTAATATTATAAATGTGAAAGTAACTCTGTCTGTCTGGCTGTCTGTCTGTGTGTTACGCAATCACGCCTAAACTACTGAACCGATTCAAATGAAATTCGGTACAGAGATAGTCTGGAGGTCTAGGGTAGGCGTAGGGTAGGCGTAGGGTAGGCGTAGGGCAGGCGTAGGGTAGGCGTAGGGTAGGCGTAGGGTAGGCGTAGGGTAGGCGTAGGGTAGGCGTAGGGTAGGCGTAGGGTAGGCGTAGGGTAGGCGTAGGGTAGGCGTAGGGTAGGCGTATGGTAGGCGTATGGTAGGCGTAGGGTAGGCGTAGGGTAAGCGTAGGGTAGGCGTAGGGTAGGCGTAGGGTAGGCGTAGGGTAGGAGTAGGGTAGGTGTAGGGTAGGGTAGGTGTAGGGTAGGGTAGGTGAAGGGTAGGTGTAGGTTAGGTGTACTAAACTTTACCCGTGCGAAGCCCGGGCGGGTCAGCTAGTGGTAAATAAAATAGTAACAAAATGAAAATGAAATTGTTTATATGATGCTATTTTATTGTACTTTCGCCACTGTTTCCATAAGTACCTAATTGTTTTGTGTAAAAGAACTTGAATGTAATTACTATTACAATATTACGAGTACAATAATTCACTTTATAAAATATCGTAATAACGCAATGATATCAACGAAATCAATAAACAAACCAATACATTATACAAAATATCGTAAATATTTATAGACATTCTATTAGATAAAGTAAAGATAACATAGATGAAAGACATGGAATCGCGGTAAACATTACAGTAACATAAATGACAAATCTGTATACCTACATTACGTAGGTACTGTGACAACAATTTATTGTGATTTTCATGGAATTTTACTGCACTAAGGCCATGTTGTTTTATCTTACAGGTACGTATCTGTAACCGTCAAATATGGCGGCTTGTACGACAATTTCATACTGACTTAATGATTACGTACTGACTTACGGATACAGAAGATGGTTTGAAGCAACCCGCCCTTAGCCTTTCATTCAAAGATTTCCTAGAACGAAACTCTGATGTTAGTTATTATTTGTGACAGTTCACAGGAAAAGATATCTTGTAGCCGTTTCTAGTTTCGAAGAGACTTTTGTGGAAACGGCAAAATTATGGTGTTTTTAGGGTTCCGTACCAAAATGGTAAAAAAGGAACCCTTATGGTGCGACTTCGTCTGTCTGTCTGTCTGTCACACCTGCTTATTTCAGCAACTACTAATTGACTTGAAATTTGGAACAGTTATAAATAATGCTTGTTCAACTTTATTGCAAATGAAAAAAGTCCAAAAATATTTTTATTTTCATTGCAAAAGGGGCCGGAGTGGGAGTCCAAAATTTCAAAGTGGGGTTACTAGGTTAAATGACATATCATATGAAAGGGCTTGATCTGCACATTTCAAAATATATTTTTATTTAATTTTATGTCTCATAATTTTCGACATATGATGAAAAATTTCCAAAAAAATACCATTCCCCCCTTATCTCCGAAGTTTGCGGGGCGAAAAATCTGTAATAATTACAGTTGATAGGAATTGACCTAAATATGGCACCAAAAATAAAACGATGTTCCTAACTAGTACAGTTTTTTCAAAATCATCAAAATTCCTTCACAAACAAACTTAGTTATGCGGTCCGGTTTTTTTCACTTTATAGGTTCAAAACTGACACGGAACCCTCGGTGCGCGAGTACGACTCGCACTTGGCCGGTTTTTTTTTGCTTGTTCAACAACGGAATATTTGTCATTTTTGTATTGATTAAGGCGACGGTAAAAGGTAACGGCCGTAAATCTCTTTTTATGTTAACCTTTAACTATGGACGTGCGGTCTCACAGGCCGCGTGCAGTTTGTGATTCTCGTGCCCCTCTCCTCCCGCGTACCCCACGCGTATGCCTCAGTAGCTTCGGCTTTAGTGGCGAAACGACAGTTGAGAGTGAAGGTTACGTCGCCGGCTGAATACTGCGTGAGTAATTTCGCTTTATATTTTGCGCGCGGTCTGTGAGACCGCGCGTCCACATTTGTGTTATAAATTGACGCTGACGGTGATTTTGTTTGTTTTAGTTTTTATAAGCTAAAATGTCAAAAAACGACCAACCAGCGACTTCAGGCAAACGAACATCGAGTTCGTCCACTCAGATAGCCAGTAAAATATTGCGATTAGATGATCCTTCTTTTGAAGACGAGTGTCAACGATTACTTTTAGAATCGGATCAGTGCGACAGCGATGGGGATGTTGATGATTGTTTGTTTTATGAAGCTGACATTGAAGAAAATCACTCGAGTGAACATGAGATTATTGAAGAGAGTGGTAGTACTACCAGAGCTGACGGTGACATACGGAGATCGGATAGTGAAAGTTCAGATGATGACAATATACCTATATCACAGTTACGGCCCTCGAAGTATTACTATGGTAAAAATCGCTACAAATGGGCGACAGAACCACCTTCCAGAAGAGTTCGCACTCTACAGCATAATATAGTGTTGAACAGATCTATTCTGCACCTGACTGAAGATGAAAAGAAAGATCCTATCAGTATTTGGAATAAACTTTTTGATGATGAAATGCGACAAACCATTTTGACATGGACTAACTTCAAAATTGCTGAGTTTAGAGCCAAATTCAAGAGGCAAGACAGGTCAGAATTAAAAGAAATGGACATGATGGAGCTCAATGCCTTTTTAGGTTTATTATACTACTCTGCCGCCCTGAAATCAAATCACGAATCTACCAGCTTTATATTTGCTACGGATGGAACTGGTTGTGAAATATTCAGGTGCTGTATGTCAGAAACCAGATTTTTAGTTCTTCTGAACTGCCTACGTTTTGACAACCCAGCAGATCGCGCTGAGAGAATAAAGACCGATAAACTGGCCGCTATTTCTGGAATATTTGATAAGTTTATCGCTAATTCCCAAAAACTATATCAACTCAGTGAATATGTTACCATTGACGAGATGTTAGTGGAGTTTCGTGGAAGAAGCCACATGATTTCGTACATGCCCCAGAAGCCCGGTAAATATGGCCTACTTATCCGTGCCTTGTGTGATGCGAAGACCTTTTACTTTTATAATGGTTATTTATATTCAGGAAAAGGTAGCGATGGCGCTGGATTATCAGATGATGAGAAAAAATTTCTTGTTCCCACTCAATGCGTACTACGCTTGACACAGCCGTTACAAAGAACCAATCGTAACGTGACAGCAGACAACTGGTTTTCGTCTATTGAACTCGTAGACGAACTGTCTAAGCGTAATCTCACGTATGTTGGAACTCTAAAAAAAAATAAAAGAGAAATACCGAATTTATTTCAGGCAACAAAGTCTAGAGAGATTGGTTCAACTTTATTCGGTTTTACGAACGACAAAACTTTGTGTTCTCATGTGCCAAAGAAAAATAAAGCTGTGCTCCTGATATCATCTATGCATCATGATAATACTATTGATGAAGATACAAAGAAACCCGAGATGATATTATTCTATAATTCTACCAAAGGGGGGGTAGATGAAACGGACAAAAAATGTTCAATTTATTCGAGCAGTCGCCGAACAAGGAGGTGGCCTATGGTGATTTTCCACAGAGTTCTGGACTTGTGTGGAATTAATGCCTACATTCTATTCAATCAACACCAAAACAAAGAACTAGAAAGAGGTAAATTTCTGAAGAAGTTAGCACGATCTCTGGTGGTTCCACATATGCAAAGACGAGTTATAAACACTCATTTGCCAAATGAATTAGTAATGACGCTGAAACGAGTTTTGGGCCCTGATATGCCATCCCAAGAGCCACCAAGTGAAGAAAATACAGTTCCTAAACGTAAGACGTGTAAACTGTGCCCACCAAAGATAAAAAGAAAGACGACGCACACTTGTGTAGGCTGTAAACAGCCAATATGCCTGCAATGCTCTAAGCCGCTATGCAAAGACTGTCAATAAATATGACCAAGTTGGGCCCTTGTCGAAATTTTTATGTTTAGTTTTAAGAAGATTATGTTAGGTTTTTTATGTTCTTTGTTCTTTATATTTTATTGTAAAAGAAGTTAAACTGACTATAAAAGTCATTTTCCTCTGGTAATATACCTATATAGTGATCTCGAGCTAAAAAGTCTGAAAAGTGCCTTTGATTGTTATATCGTTAGATTTAGTTTATAAATAAATACTTTTTTCATTAAAATTACATCTTTAATTTACATTTAGTAACTCTTCTAAAGGATATAAACAAAAAATGATACAATACTAACGCATCAAGATAGAAATATGCCCGTAAAGATAGCGGTCTCTGAGGCCGCACGTCCATAGTAGTGTAACAAAAATGGAACGCCCATAGTTAAAGGTTAAACTAGAACATATTATGTACATCAATCGTACCTGTGAATATTTAACTATTGTAGTAAAATACTTGATGAAATAAATTCATGAATTACTGTCTACCCAAAACATAAAAACGTAATTACTTTCAAATCGCTTAAGATATTTTCATGATTTGTTTTGTGTGAAAAGACTATGTTACTACCTATAATATTGCCTGTTACTTTTTTTTTATATTTTAGATACTAAAAGTAATAATACGTCTAATTCGGCACAGCGTGCTCCTTGATAGGTGAGTCTTATTGCTCGGTGGACGTATGTCGCGTTGCTTGAGCTCAACGCAGAACAATCAAGCTATACCAACCAAATCACTAAAGGCCGTCGGCAGTTATCAGCGCCTTAATTATCAACTACAATTTTTGTGTTACGAAACTTATACATAAACTGTTTCGTGAAAGTGCAGAGTTTATATTAATATTAAAAAAATATATATATTTCCGTAATTACTACATAATTATGTTATGAGGTTGATCTTCCTTGATATCGATTTATATTTATATATTTATTTTTATAATTGCAAATTAGGAATATATATATATTGGGAATATTCATAACTCTATACTGGCCATAAGGAATCTATACCCGTGAACTGACACATTTACTATGTAATATCATCTGTTTTATTAGAGGAAGCCTTTCTAATATTGGGTCGCAAATCATACCTCAGAATTCATATTCCGGACTCCTCTTAGCATTTTAATAACAGTCTAATCTGATTCGGTATATTTATGAGCTCTTGGGAATAGATTATAGATAGATAAATACTACATGAGAGTGGTGATGAGTCCAATGTTATTACTGGTAAATGTGGGTGTTCTATACCGTCTCTACCCCTAATGCCATTAATCAGGTACTAAAATACTTCAGGTAGGTACTGTATTTACACAACTATATTTTGCCCGATCTGTGTATCGAGCACACAGGATGCTCAGCAAACGCAATTGGAACGAAGGAGGTATAGTAGTTAAAATTAATATAATAAGTCATTATCACGTATCGTATGATCGTCTAATCATAATATGTACTCGTAGTATCGATAGATGAAAATCCAATAGAATGCTACATCTGCAGCTGCAACTGGAGTTTCCCAGCAGTCAATGGCTTGCCCATAGATCTGTTTAGAATCTCAGAAAGGATACAATATTCACTTCGTCCTCTTTAAATCTAATCTATACTAATATTATGAAGAGGTAAAGTTTGAATATATGAAGGAGGTAATCTCCGAAACTACCTACTGATCCGATTCTGAAAATTCTCTCACTAATAGAAAGCTACATTATTCTTTCGTACAATAGTTTTTTTTTTGTATCAGTTTTTGTGGATAACGCGAAAGAAGTCGCGAATAAAAGTTAGTGGATGATAATTAATTACAAGTAATTAGTGTGATCACTGAACACTAGCATCGCCTAATGTTAGTACTAAATACTTCAATAGATTTAATCGTCAAGCAATTGTGATAGTATTATACTATGCTGATAAATTTCTTTTAAAGAAATACAAGCAAGCTGAAAAATAAAACACATTCCTGAAAGGCGATCCTCCTAATTAAAATGTTTAAAATATTTTCCGATCTAGTTTCAGCGCCACTAATGATATTCTCCTCACAAAAAACGTTAGACATGAATTCATATAGCAATATGATTAAATATGGACCAAAAGTTCATCAAAACTATTTTCCTAGCATTCTCAACTGATAAATAACAAAAAATTGCATTCTCGTGGTAAAATAAACGGGAAAACTGAGAAGCAGAATACTAATCTTTAGTCAATTCAAAATTTAATCCCAGTTCGGACAACTGTCAGTCATAGCGCAAATTAATAATGAAAGTCGGCCTTCTGGTAGCTGTCAACACGATATTCAGACATCAAAGATTATTATAATGTCAATTATCTTTGTTCAATGGCTCATTGACTGACAACTTTCCAAAAATAATTGACCAAAATTTATGATACCAAGAGCCGCATCATCCTTACGCCTCCCCCACATTGGGCTTGCGCGTTCCTTGCGCGTGTGAATGACGCGAACGTTCACGCACGCGGCGTTCGCGTCGTTCACACGCTCGAGGCACGCGCACGCCCAATGTGGGGGAGGCGTTAAACTTACAGAGAGTTTATTTACTGGTATAATATTTTTTTATAATTATATGCTTTGAAGAATTATTATTTCTTTAGATAACGTCACGCCCGTACTCTCTAAAGGGGTAGGCAACAGCACACCCGCATTTTGCAAGTCCCATGTACCTAATAGGGGCAAGCTTATTGCCATTAACCGGGCACGAATCCAATCTGTAGGCTGCTACTGAGAATTCCTCAATAGAAAAATCTTCGTAATTCTAATACATATTAGGTACCTACCTACATTTGCTGTGAGTGGTATCATTTTATAAATAATCATATAAATCTAGTTTTATCAAAGCTGTAAATATTTTCGGTACACGAATAACCAAATTGTTTATGTCATTGGAACTGCGACACCTTCTATTAGACATTTGCATAGTTCTGCTAAGTAAATCAGTACCATAATCTTATTCGATCTGCTCTTGTGAGATTCTGATCCCATTTAGTAAAATTATATTACACCAAATTCACAAAAATGAAAAATAAAATGAATAAATTATGGCTATTAAAACAAACGTAAAATTTTCTTTTTCGAAAACTCATTTAAAATCAGCCATCAACTAGTACAGTCGAGATAAAATGTTTCAATTTGCATAAAACTCGAATCTGATTTATTTTCATGCCAAAGTACTACCGCAAAATAAGCGAGAACAGAAAAACAACTCATTACAACGCGTGAGTGAGTTGTGATAGAAACGATATCTATGTACAACGCGCTTTTGATTTCAATCATTTATAAGTTTTATAAGACGGTAAAAACATTGGGTACCGACGGATGGTGATAAAATACACTGGCTTTCTAAATATTTAGAAATCAACCGGCTCTATCCGGTTTTCATTCACTCGATTCATATTTAAATACACCGAATTTGAAGATTCACGTGAGAATTGTTGAATGTCTAGTCGCAGGATAGAGCTGAAGGCCACAAGATTTATCAAAACAGATCACTCAACATCCTTATCCTTCCATAAATTTTACAGCACTGAAAAATTACACACATAGGTACATTAAAATTTTACTCTGCGTGCAAGATCCCAGCAGTCAATTGTTTGAGTAGACCGTACTTACCTAATAGGGATGTTGAATATATTTTTTTTATTGTGAATCTGTAAATTATTTGAAAAAAGATAATTAACACCAAAAAAACCGACGAAACATCTACTAAATTGGCAAAGTTATAAGCGTTAAAACGCTTATAACTGATTGAATGATTTGCTAGACACGGACGGCATGCATGATAAGTGACGTAACACCACCTATGTCCGCTTCGCGCGCCAAAGACGGAGCGATACTCCCTCCAAAAACTTTAAAAGCGTCTATGTTTTCCATTTTGTGATAAATTATTATTATTTTTTTTACTTTTTTGTTATTCCTATTCCTTCTTTGGAATAAAATAATTTACTTGTACTTTTTTAATAGTTAGTCCACTACCGTATTGTGTATGTTAGCGAGTCGGTCTCAAACTTTGTGAGGAATGGGAATTCTGTTAAATACTCCGTTGTGGTGCCGCAGTGTCAATCTTCAGTTTATTTCTGTGGGGTGACACTTTAGAACGGAAACCTATTTCCAATGCAAGTGCGATGCACTTTGAATAAAAGCAGGGACCGACTGACTGGCGTAGATAAAAATATCTGTAATGACATCGCGGAAGTAGTTTCTATTTCAGAATTAGATGACTCAGTGGTATAGTGGTTTGCGTAATAGAGTATCAAACATCCATACATCCTCATAAACTTTCGCGTTTATAATATTAATAGTAGGAAGTTAAGCACCCGTCATTGACTTAATATCGCAAAAAAAAGACATTAGTTATAATGCAGTAATACATTAATGAAATAAGGACGACATGAACTTAGCTCGCTACTTGACACCTCAAAGGACACAATCAGCCCAAATGATGATGAGTACTCACACTAGAACGACACAAGATTGTAGCTTCTACAATAGTATCGAAATAATTTTCATCTACGCATTTCCTCTGTTTCCTTCACCATTACATTACGTATTGTAATAGATAAAGGTTAATGGACTGTAAAACACGAAATAGATCTTCCTCTTGTCGTTTTGTTACGACAGCTGTCAGCAGCAAGACATTAAAATTACTTTTGGCTGGAAACACGTGTGATTATACTAAACATATTTTAGAAATGAGTATAGGCACACATCATAAAATAAATAATTTTAGTTTATGTGTTTGCAAAACTTGAACACCTGGAGCTGCTTAGAATTGAGAAAGACCTTAAAATCCTGTAAAAAAATTGAGTGGACACATCAAAGTAACATAATGGGGACGTCGGCAGTTTTGGGCTTGATATAGTACAGTAATAAAAGCTTAACCAAAAATAAAAATATATTTTAATTGTTCTTTGCCTAATTTATCTTAGAGATTAAGAATTGGAATCAAAAATCGAAATAAATAAGAAATAAAATGATAATGCTTTGAAAAAAACAATAAAACAAGAACGGGTGCATGCTGGCTGGCGCGTGCTTCCACAGAATATCATGTCGACAGCAACTAAAACCTTTGAATTGAGAACTCATTAGTCGGGCTGTACTTCATTGTGTCGCGGAGGGCCTCCCTCCTCCGTCCTCTCAGCCTCGGCTAGCTATCGGTGGCAGGGAGGCTCTCCGCGACACAAATCTTGATATTATTTAAATAAAACACTGCAGGATGGTTGGAGAGCTATAGCTCTCCAACCATCCTGCAGTGTTTTATTTGCAAAAATACAACCTACGTGTCGCAATATATTGCGACACGTAGGTTGTATTTTTGCACTTTATAACGTTACACAGAGGTATAAAAATAACTGTTACAAAAAGAGACTATTTGCTTATAGCTTTGCACACTCGATAAATAGGTAGTAGGTAATAAATAATAACAGTTATACAGCAGTTCAGCGGTCACCAGTGATGTCGTTGGAGACCAGACAAAGAATGACGAAACAATGCAAAAAAATATGAGATGTTCTAATTTTGAAATTTAAAGTTAAAATCTAAACCGAAATTAGAAGAATGGGATATGGGATAAATGATGAAAGAAGGATGACTCCGTCACAATTGGACGTCCACAGAATATCATGGTGACAGCAACTAAAACCTTTGAATTGAGAACTCATTAGTCGGGCGGTACTTCACTGGATCATTCACACCATACTTAACCTCACTGTCAGAAATACGAAGATTTCTCTTTAACCCCATTACGTACAAAAACAAATAAAAAATGAATTTAAATACTCTTGAAATACTCGATCACACCAAACAAATTTCATATCTGTACCGACTTACACAATCTGAAGCCCAGCGTTCTATGGGCGTCTGCCAGTGCCCTTTACGCATTCATTCTGAAATAAAAACATTTAAATTAGAATCGTCAGAATAACTTAGATAGTGGGAATAAACTCTTTGAACGCCGTGCCGGTCACCGGTGACCAGCAATCTATAAAAAAAAATCTATTATGTCTGGTGTATGGTGTTTAACATTTACCAGGTAGAGTACTTAAGCACGTGTTTGAAATCGTGAAATATAGCGGCCAAAACAACATTTACTTCAGAGTACCAAGGAAGCCAACTGCGAGAGGCCCTGACAAAAAAAAATATATATATATAATGAATAAAAATACTTACTCATTTAGGTACATTGATAAATACCTATTACATCTACCGCGACATAACATGTGGCTAGCTACAGTGTATTGCGTATGCATTATAATTATGACCGCAACCTGGAATAAGGTAATTACGCAGTACAGTTACAGGTACTTAATACATTCTGAACTATTATACCTACTCAATATGCTATGCAAACACTAGCAATTAAGTGCCATGAATAACGCACGTGAACTTGTGATTGAAAGGTCGTAAGTTCAAACTGAACTGTAATGCTGAACTTTCTTGATGTTATTATACAGCTGTGTTTAGTGAAGTGGAACCATTCGTAATTAATGGAAGTGGCTGATTGGGTAATTTCGGTGCCTACTAGGTACATTAAAATATTTTTAACTTCGTTTTGTATAAAGCTACTCAAATCAACTGATGGACGATCAATAAAATCGATCGCTGTTTTTGGCAGAAATCTATTTTCATCCATACAATAAACAACAAAAAAAAATTGTTTGGTGTAAATATTATTATTTCTGCAAAATATATAATATAATTTGTTTGTCGCGGAAAGATACTTATTTTCAACAGTAGAAATCTATGGCTTCTTCTGCAGCTTTTCGTGAGAGTAGACCTACTAAATCAAGGGTTGTCTTACCTCGTTTCAAGCGAAAAGGATCAATCACTTATCTTAGGAATATGTTGTAAGAAAAGTGAGACGAGACGGGAGGCACTTTTTACACTTACAAAACCTAACGTAACCCTGTATGGCCCAAATTAAGTCTGACTTCTCATCAATCGACCTTTCTGAGCCAGAACCTAACACCGAGCTTAACGATAACTAAAAATATACTTATACATAATTGATAATATAATAATGAACACGTTTCTCGCTAATTATTGTATAATTGGTGGCATAATGAGCACCTGCCTCGCTCTGAGTTGCTTCCACTTCTATTCAGATGAACATAATATAGTTACAGGTAGAATAAAGTAACAGTTCCTAATTAGTATGTGCATTCATTACTTAACTACTTCTAAGAAAACCGTAGAGCCTGGTTCGGAAAACAAAATAGAGCGAGAAGATACTCGAATTATATTTTGCATCAATCATATAATTCAAATGAATAGTAACTTACTCTCAATCATAACTTACTCTCAATAATTTTATACTTACTGTCCTTGCGAATAAAGAATGGGATTGAAAATGGCGTTGCCTCTATTCACCTCTCACTCGTATCCCGGGTGTGCTTATAGACAGCAACAGTGTGCTAGCGAAAATTGTATGAATAAAGGTGACGCCATTTGTAATCTAAATTCTCTATCTCCCATTCTATACCTACTATATACTACTACCGTAGTAGGAGAGGATTCTGCTAACAATACTTTTGTGTCTGCGTCAGATGACGTCAGTTCTGGTAAGAACTGACGTCATCTGACGCAGAGGACACAAAAGGCGTTGCTGCGAGTGCGCTGCCCTCTTTTGACCGGCGTGCGTTCTACCGACAACATCTCTTGATGGTAAGCGTTAACGTGTCATACTTATTTTTTGATTTTTGTAATTACTTGATAATTATAATAAACGTGTAATATTGTCTCTTTTTTATTTCAAATTTAGTTAGATTCCTAAAAATATCTTAATTAAGTAGGTATATAAATATACCTAAGTATTTTAAATTTATCTTCTGCGATACAAAACTGTCCACTGTTCACTGAATAGGAAAACGAAACTATTTATTATTCAGTAAACTCTAAAATATTTGTTAGATCTACGGCCAGTACGCTAGGTAACCTAGACGGTATAAAAGAATAATTCATGACTTAAACACGGCGCCGTCACCAAACAGTAGGTACTGTAACGAAACCGAAATATACCGCCAAAGTACTATGTAAGTTTACAACTTAGGACATAATGTATGTATTATTAAATGTATCCTATGTATTATGCACAAAATTAACGATATTTAGAACAAGAAAGCTCCTTGACCTTCGAAGAATCTTTTGTACTCGGAAAATGACCAGTATTTTCCGTGAGGCAATATCTTTTTGAATTTAGGGGTCTGATTAAATGAGAAAGGGTCCAGCTTTTCCATAAAATGATTTTGTTTTTATGATGCCTTTAACGCAAAGGAATATTTTAATCGAAAAGTCTTAGTAAAACTGAAGATATGGGAAAATTAAAACTTTTCGTGTTATAAATAAATACAGTAGGTACTTAATTTTACGAGTCTTGGTCTTGGTATTATATTATTACTCTTTAAATCGTAATAGGTACTCTTGATTTATTGTAAGCACCAGAATATACAAAAGTAAAATCGCATCCCTTCTTACTGTAAAATAGTGAAAATCAATCCAAGTTCATACTTTATTGGTTCGTATGCTAAAAAGATCCTACGTAACGGCCACAAACCAAACAGCATGCAAATTGCATTTTTTTTATTGTTTATGGAAAAATATTGCTTCCATCCAACTCATCATAAAAAATACCATGAAAACTTATCAGCATTTCAAATTGAAGTAAACCTTTGCTTATGAATGAATCATTTTGTTTAGTTTTGCAATGGATGCTATCCACTGCCTGAAATTTTCATAAAAGCTAAATGGGAAAATTATTGATTTCAATTACGTTGCCTCCGACTATTAAATTGCCTTACTCTAAAACTGCTCAAAGCCATTTGCTGTTTCTAAAGTACCGTACCCAATTGAACAATTATTTATTCAATTTACAACAATGGCAACAAGTGCCACTGCTTCAATTATAAATGAATCTACAATTTCAGTAAATTTTGTAGGTACTTAAAGGAAATAAAGTAGAACCACCCAAACTTTTTGTTGAGTCTAGTTTACGCTATTTTTTACAAAAAATAGCGTAAACTAGACTCAACAAAAAGTTACAATAATATAATTAAAAAAGAAATAACCCTTTAAGATTAGGTATTATTCGCCCTATCTATGGGTAATTTCTTCTTTTAGTCCTTGGCCTTAAGCAAGTAGATACCTGTGTGATTTAAACAGACTAATTAGGTATTATGGTGCGCAAGTTTGCTTGCTGTAGTAAGGAGGCAAAAATAGCCATGTTGTGGGCCAGCTACACGCGAAAAATACTGGACGCCATGAAGATCCAATGGTGGGGGAGGGGGGAGTGATGTGGCGGTGAAGGGGGGCGGGAAAGATTCGTCCTGTGAATTTTTCGGATTTTTTCCGAAAAAAACGGAAAAAACCACGATTTGTTTTTTCGGAATTTTCAACGCTATTTGGGACTACCATGCTTTTGTAGTGCCTCTAGTATGTTCGCTCAGGCGCGCGTTTATAACTTCGAGCGAGAAAGACGGCGTCGGTTTTAGAAAGAACGCAATCAAGTTTTAATAGCATTTTCAAGATGTTAGTAGTATAATTGATTCGCCAATCATGAATCAATGCAGGTGTTGATTAAGCAGAAGTGATTTCGCTACACTGTTCTTTCAATTTACCCGCGCCGCTGCGGTGCCCGCGCCGGATACAGTCCGGCAACAAACGCCTAAATTGAAAGAGCCCGAAATTATTGTTGTCTAAGAAATAAATAAATTATTATTAGATAACTACACCATATTCAGAACCGTAATAAGAAATAAGATTTAAAACTTACATTTTCAAGTGCCTGCTACACATTGTAATCTCAAAATCGGAATAATAGAGAACTGCATTAAAAGTTTCTCGTTTTAAGTTTATCAGAGTGTTCTCTTTTGGTAACTTAACACTTAAACTTTTCGACTCATCGTCAGACTGAGTAGGTATGTAAACCCAAAAGTTCTTGATACAAGAACTTTGTAAACATTGTTTATTATTGTCACCAAGTAATTTTGGGTGCTAAAACTGTTCTGCGAGCTACATTAAATAATCGCTTACACAGGCCTTCTCTATCTGTGAGAGAGAGTGGGCCGTAGTCCACCACGCGAGCCCAGTGCATGAGGGTTGATGGACGTCACATGTTTTTTGAATTTTTGTTTCTAGGACATGCCGGTTTCCTCACGGTGTTTTATGCTTCACCGTTCAAGCAAGTGATAATTAATTTCTAATACGCACATGACTTCGAAAAGTCAGCGGTGCGTGCCTCGGGATCAAACTCGAACCATTCGCCGTGGGAGGCACATGGTTAAACCACTTAACACAGGCTATCCTTAAAACTTTTTGATAATTATAAAGCAAATATTCTATATAGCGGGATATAATGTATTTTTGTGTGTGTCGTTTCCCTGTATAGTCAATAAATTTCTAAGGAATGAGGTACATAGATATCGTTATATTTTTCTTGATTTTAAATATGTGAGTTCCTAATACTACGTCAAGTAAAATTCAAAATGATGGACAAGACATCGTTTTTCCTTTAAGCGGATTATAAATCAATTCAATAGGTAGGTACCTACTAATAAATTACACTGTATTTTTATACCTATTATTCAAACTGAAACTAATAGCTATTAGAATAATTTCCGTACTGTCTGCAGAATCAGTATTCATTGGCTGTACATAAATAACAAGGTTACAACAGTCTGTAATCACAGTTATTTCTACCGTTGCCGATGTTCTAATTGACATTTTAGACACGACTGTAGCTGTAGACTGTAGCATTTAACAAATCCAGCATAATAATGCTAGATTTTGATGCATCTATGTTTTACCGACTGTGCGTGAAGATAACATAAAAATGAAACATCAGCGGGAATAATACACAAACAAAAAATATACGCATAATATATTATAGTGCATCGGATAAAGGTGCCTACGTACATACATATTTTTATGTATAATTCAGGCCTTATTCTATAATAACTATTACCGTGAGAAGAAAAATAACCACAATTCAACCAAAAATCAGTGCTTTGCAAAAAAAATGAATTGCTTATTTAAATACCAGCTTCGGCCCGCGGCTTCGCCCGCGTTTTTGGGATAAAAAGTAGTCTATGTGTTATTGTGATGTATAAGCTATATTACTGTAAAGTTTCATCAAAATCCGTTCAGTGGTTTTTGCGTGAATGAGACAAACATCCATACATCCATCCATACATTACATCCTCACAAACTTTCGCATTTATAATATTAGTAGGATTACAAAAATTACGCTAATACAAGGAGTCTCCAAATCCTCAGCCACAAAAACGGAATCGTAGTAATAAAGCTGAAATCACATTTGTTTGTACCATTTGATATTCTCAGCACGAAGGCAGAGCAAACTGTTTGCTTCCCCTACTGGTTTCACTGATGGTGCCATCCATTTAAATCCGGCATTTCCTTAAATTCAGATCCGTCCGTTTCCATGTTCCCCCGTGTAACTCCAGAATTTAATTAACGAAGTTCCTGTTCAAAAAGAATTATTATTCTTTTATTCGTTGGAATATTTTGTTTTCTTCATTGTTATGGTTTTGCTGGTACAACTTTTTGTTTTTTGTACAACTTTCGCGTGCACTGTTTGAGGTAGAATTTAAATGGTACCAGTACCTTCTTTAGCAAACTGATTTAATTCATTTGCAAGAATAAGTCAACGTATCAAGTTGATTAAGTAAATTAGTCGATAACTTTTAAACAATACCATAATATTATTAATTTTGAATTTAGTTGGTCGCTTTGTTCTAGTTTTATAGCTTTCCTCAAGCTAAAAACTATACGAGTCTGTGTTTGTAATTTAAACAGGTAATAAATAATTATGTAGATTTGCTAGCCTTTGTACAAAATTAGAGTTATTTTTGTAAAATCCTTCATTTCGTTATCAAAACTCATTTATTGAAATAAGGCCTTAAATCAGCACATTTTAAACGTCAATAGCTAAAATAGACAGCCCCAAAACGCCTACGTTCGTTCCTAAATCAAAACTGAAGTCTATGAATACACAAAGTTTCTTCTACGTAATTCAATTGAATAACTTTCTATAAAAACGAAATATCTGGCTGAAGAGCTGAATAGCTCCTAAATAGACATTTCAGGTTTTGGAAATCGTAAATACGCGACGGTAATAGAAACACGGACGGTATATCTAATTATTAGTACTTCGATAATCAAGCTCCAAACATTATCCACAGTGCCTAGCGTTTGGCTTTCGCAATTTTGTTTCAGTGTTTATAGCCGCCAAAAACCAGTTCATACCTCATATTTTTGTTCCATTTCAGCAAAAATACCATGTTTAATTGCAATGGCTACTAAATATAATCGAAAATCTGGTGTGGTCAATATAACTACAAGATTTGTATATGTTATATTCCTTGGGTGCCATTAGCGAGTGCTCACCAGCTTTTACCGTTAAATTGGTTTTATGGGGTAATAATACCATAGATTTTAGACTAGCTGCCACTATACCACTTACTTCTTTTCTTTCTTCGCAGAATATAAATTCATAACAACAAATATGTGAGAAAATGAAAACATTCTATTTACATCCACACGGCATTTCTCAGAAATTAACTTGAACAGAGAAATGCTAACAAACTTGTATGAAAGCAAAGAAATAAGCAAAAATATACTTAACCTATTTTTTATTGCATAACATTTTAAGTGGTCTTACCAAGTAATAAAGCAAGCACACGAATTAACGATATTAACCGTAAAAAGCAATTTGCAACAAGTTGGCTTGCACCTGACATTTACTGAGTGAGCGGGCACGTTGGAATTACTTCTTTTAAACTCTTTTACCTCAAAGTGGGGTCCTACTAAGTCCACAAGGTTAAAGTGCAGTACATTTTGTAAAAGTTCTATGCTTTTAAGGAAATGTACAACACACAGTTAGATTAGATTTCCAGTAAAGTTAAGTAACTTATTTCAAGAAAAATAGTGCTTTGATTTAGTAGTCTTAATTAATCAATATATTTCAGACATATTTGTTAACACAAGTAATTACTGGATGATTTAATAATGAGTAACACAGTCATTTATAATGAAAATTGATAACATTTTCAAAGCAGTGATGGGAGCGCTGCATAAACTAAAACTATAATTGTATTACAGTATTAATTTGAGCGAAAACCAGTAATAATCGCTTAGCTACTACAAATTAATGGGACTATACCGTAGTAATTATGTAGTCCCAACGTAACGAGGGTATCATTTAATTATTTTAGTTCTCAGTTATTATTAAATGCTTCCCTGAATATATAATTTAGAACAAAATAAAGGCTACATAACGTTTATCAAATTTGAAAAGGACAAAATCGAATTCAAGTCTATGAGTCTAAGTTTTATTTACTGCTCACATCAAATAAAAAAACAAGAATACTGATTAAACGTTTCCAGGAAAAATATGATTATGTAGGTATTTATCACAATCAGTGGGTGATCAATATCTTGGATGACCAATTTCAAGTAACTAAAGCTTTTTAATTTTCTAGAAACTATCTTAAATAACATTGTTATCACTTTAAGTTCTATATTTTTTTAGAACAAGCAAGATACGAAGACAATTATAACACTTATCATTATTACATCTCCATAGTTCCAAAAACCAGTTACAATAATATAGCAAATGAAATTTACCCAGTGGTTGAAGTTTTTCAATTTCCCCTACTGGAGAAAGGGGATCTTCGGAAATACGCTATCACGGGAAAATTGCGCTTCATTGAAAACTTGATGGACAGGTAATTGAGCATTTCGTCGCTCTAAATTCGTTATTTTTATCTCATTGCTTTCATTTAAGTGGTTTTGTTAAGATTGTATTGTTATAGATTCAGTGAGCTGCAAGATCTTATTACGATTTTAATTCGATTATTCTGCTGTTTTTTAAGTTCGAGTGCCATAGGACCATATGTTTTTACTTTAACTAAACATTAAAAACATATAAAATTATAAAACATATTGACCAAAATAAACAGCTGCACGTATTAAAATGCCCATTTTACTTTACAAATATGATAGGTAGTAAGTAGCATAGTGTAAACAAAGCTGTATTCGTGCCAAGAAGCATTTGCATGTAACAGGGGGGTTCAAAAATGGGACGTTTTATTTTTATTGGAGCGCACCACTACTCTGCTTCGGAACGTCAGAGCGTCGTCTATATAAAATAAGCAATGATATGCTAATAATGGTACTTTTCCACCGGCGAGGCAAAGCGAGGATTAGATGGGGGGGAACTGTAATCTCGTTAGTCCATGTCCACTCAATTATCAGTAATAGTAAGTAAGCGCGAGCCATCGCGAACTCGCACGATATTGCGCGATCCATAGTATGGATTGCGAGATAGTAAGGTGTGTATGATGAAAATGCACAGAGAAGCCCTTGACCATGGGAGCAGAGCGCTGTCCAACGATGGCTATTACAAATCCTCGATAGCTCACGCTGTATCGCGATGGCCATGGTGAGATTTGGTGTTTCTGTTACTCAGAATATTATAGTAATATTATAATTATGTATTTAATAAATATTTGAATCGTCGTCTCGCACATCTTTGCTAATGCAGACTATTTCCACCGAAGATTCGCTAGGAGAGAATTGAAAGTTTGCCATACAATTTTTAATTCTTGCCTCGCCTCATCACTCCTTGCCTTGCCAGTGGAAAAGCACCTTAATGATAGTGCGATTTTATGATGATGTGTTGCTTGCATGTTGTATGATGAATTTCATTTGAGAAAAATACTGCCTGTATAAGCGTATAGGTACCTACCTAATTTGATTGTGAACTCGCACATAAAGAAAAAAAGGGTTGCGGTAAAATTCGAACTTTAGCATTTTATTCTATTTTGGTAAAAAAAAAACTTGATTGTGTACCCATACAAGCTGCATAAGTAAAAGGGCCGATATTTGCATGGAAAATACAATCTGCTCAATCTGGTTTTTTCTTAACTAGTATACCTGTTGACCCCTATAACTAAGCTTGATCAACTGGGGCTATAATGGAACGGATAGGGATCGAACTTACGGCGCGGCGACTGGCTCCCCAGTCCACGCTTTAAACGTTTGGGTATTGTCGCTTTAATTTGTCAACCAACTATGATTTAAACAGTATATTTATATTATGCCCTAGATTAGTCCTGTGTGTGCCAGCCAACATAAAATATTTTAGCATTCTCTCTGAGAGGGGGCCACCATATCGCACGAATTAGCATCTGACCACGGCTAGACCCAGAAAGTCAGCAAAAACGTTTTAAAGAAGACTTTAACAATAGAAATTGTATGGTTAATGCCTTCATTAAAATTTAATTATTTTTCTGCAACCGATCGTCTGGTAGATAATTTTAAAAGGAACTTAAGGGGTTTCCTTAAAATAATAAAAAGGGCGTTTTTAGGGTTCCGTACTAAAATGGTAAAAAAAGACTTTATGGTGCGACTTCGTCTGTCTGTCTGTCACACCTGCTTATTTGAGCAATTACTAATGCTATCGACTTGAAATTTGGGACAGTTATAAAGAAGGCTTGCCCAACTTTATTGCAAATAAAAAAAGTCAAAAAATATTGTCATTTTCATTGCAAAAGGGGCCGGAGTGGGAGTCCGAAATTTTAAAGTAGGGTTACTAGGTCAAGTGACATATCATATGAAAGGGCTTGATTTGCACATTTCAAAATATATTTTCGTTTTATTTTATGTCTGACAGTTTTTGACATATGATGAAAAATGTCTGAAAAAATACCATTCCGCCCATTATCTCCGAAGTTTGCACAGCGAAAAATCTGAAATAATTAGAGCTTATAGGAATTAACCTAAATATTCCACCAAAAATAAAACGATGTTCCTAACTAGTACAGTTTTTTCAAAATCATCAAAATTATTCCTTCACAAACAAAATTAGTTATGCGGTCCGGTTTTTTTCACTTTATACGTCCAAAAATAATACGGAACCCTCGGTGCGTGAGTACGACTCGCACTTGACCGGTTTTTTTTAAGCTAGCCAGACTTTGGTAACTTTATTTAAGTATACTTTAAGTACCTATAAAACTACTGACACTGACTTACTAGCTAACAGACAACGCACAGTCCAAACCGGTGGACCTATAGGTTGGAAAGGAGAAAATTATGCCTTGAATAGATACCCTGGAGGCGCACTCAAAAGGGTTTTTTTTTAAATTCCATCTCTAAAGGAATCAAAAGAGACGATAAAGTTTTTATGAAGAAAATAACAATATTTTTATGTTTTTCGACTTCCACGCTGAGCCGCGGGCACAGCTGGTTACAAATAAAAGAAAATGATTTCAATCACACCAAATAAAGTTCGGTTATCAAATTAGTCAGCTTCACTCAGTGCACGGCGGAACATTGATAGATCTAATTGAATTGGTTATAGATATGTAGCAAACTAATATAACAGAGTGAAAGCAAAGAAAATAAGACCAATATGGATAAACTAATCTGTTTAAGTGAACTGGATGTGGGATCGATTTTTTATTATCATTCGCAAAAGTTTTAGCTCATGTTACAGTGATATCATGGAGTTTTTAGTTCGTGCAATGTTTATTTTTAGTAAAAGTATTCCGCAGCTAAAGTAGAATTTGAAACTATTATTCTCGCGGGAAAAGCATTATTTGGCAAAAGGAGTAACATTTTATGACAGCTTAGGCTGTGTCCCCAATAGGCAACTGTGAGCGGCCGACTGAGTTTGCGGCGTATCGGTTTAGTACATCATTCCATATATTTAAAATGGAGTGTCCACAGTTTGCCAGTTTGCGCTAACAGTATGCTACTGCAATTTGTTAGCGCAAACTCAGTCGGCCGCTCACAGTTTGTCTATTGGGGACACAGCCTAAGGAAAGTGATAGACTTTAGACTTTAGTGATCACTTTCCTATAGCTGTCATAAAAGGTTAGTTATTATAGAAGGTCATAGAAGGGAAAATCACTTATGTTATCATTGTGACTCTACTGTCCGTCCTGTGAGTGTACCTACTTTCACTGTGAGTGCTATCAGTGAGAATAAGATTTTCCATCTCGCGTAAATATTAATTAGGTATAGCCTAACCAAAACAATTTTTTTATATGACCATAGGGGCAACCAGGCGTAATTTCCACCTGATAATAAGTGGCCACCGTAGCTTATTAACCGCCTAAAAAACCAAATACTTAACTAATGAGCGTTATCGACCTACTAAAATGAAGATTCCCTGTACCGACAGCTTAGGGAAAATGCAAGTCCCCCGCTGTCAACACAACTCATTCTCAGGAGCGTTAGCTTCCTTACTCACCACAAAAACATCACACTACCGAAGAGTAGGGTTATTCGGCTGTGGTATTTTCTGTGGTGGAGGTACTTTCAAAGTCGGGCTGCTTCAAATTTGAGCGAAATACCTTACTGCTTTACCTCTTTAAACGCTACGCTTGCTTCCGAAAATACATAGGTACCTAAACGCCGACTAAAAATAAATTTTCATCTGCAATAAACATCAATAGATTCCCTTCATCAATATCCCACCTTACAACTATTCCCTTCATTCCTTTTGATCGTCCCTCTGACTGAATATGTAAATATAACATTTTCCGCCTCCAATATTTCAAGGTTCTAGCCACAAAGTCCATTGTGATCGTAAATGTATGTAAATCGGTGTCTGACGGGCTTTAACCAGTTAAATCACTGACGTTCGATTGAGGGACAGCGTGGTTGGACAGCCTGATAAAAGAATTAAATACCTTATGAATAATGTAAAATGGTAATGCATAAAGATGTTAGCGGAAAATTTTCATGTCCTGACTTCAGTCATTTTTATTGAATCTGATTGGTCTTGTGGCTAACGACATTTTAATAACAACTAGTACTCTGCCCGTGAATTCGTCCACGTAAATCACAGCAATAGTAAATTGTTTCGGGATAAAAAGTACCTAGTCTATAATTATTATCATTCAAGGATAATGTAGCATCCTATTCGTGAAAGAATTTTCAGAATCGAATTATTAGTTCCGGAGATTAATATCTCATACATACAAACTTTACCTCTTTATAATGATAGTATAGAAGTATAAATATGCACTAGTGACTTAATAAAGAGTAGTTTTATTCCTGTTGTTCAACGGTTTACTTATGTACCTACCTATTGTTTAAAGAAATCTTTCACAACAAAAATTCTAATTTAAAATTGTGGCTCCATTGTTCGTCAATATTTTTGCCAACGTAGGTTGGAAAATAAGTTCTAAAAATATTTTCCTAATTGAAAATGCTTTTCCTTTCATCTGCCTAGTTAGGTTTTTAATATTTACGCTCCTGAAATTACTGTAGTAAGTCACACGAAAAAGTCTTCATAACCACTTGATACATAATTAGCAAAACAGAGTACATTTATACTGAAGGTAAATTATTTATTATTTTATTAAACTGTTTTATGTCTGCAAATCAAAGACATTCTTAAATTCTCTAGAAGTCTAGAAAGTCAAATCAATTCAATTTCAAAAAATAATACACCTTCGAAACCAAATAGATTTTACGAAAAAGAATATTAATTTTTATTATACAACCTCTCAACATTCAAAGAAATAATAAAACTTCTAAAGAAAAATAATTTCGCCAACCAATTTTTATTTCTATTTTTATTTTATTTCTAGGTAAGACTAAGCATAGTACGTGAATGTCAATGCCTGAAGGTAGTAGAGAAAAAAACTCTCCAAATGAAAACGTCATGCCCAATTGAATGACGAAAGGCACCTACTTATGACAAGATTATCCTTGTATTTTCACGTCTCAGTGATCTGTCTCTTCGTGTAGTAGGTGTATTTTCTCAGAACAGCTAACTTTAAGTAGGTAACCGTGTTTATGATAAAACAGTTTTCATATTATATTTTTTGAATGGTTTTATTTAGCTTGGCTTTTTGTGTCTTGTGTGGGTCAAATCTATTAATAACAATTTTACCCCTTTCCTGTACCCCGATCATGAGTTTTTTTGACGTATAGTAACGTTAATGTAAGCATATTTTGAATCTAAAATACAACAGACCTGGAACATTTTGATAAAATGTTATACAATTTGCGCATTTTTAAAAATACAGAGAAATTAATTATGTACTTCATTTATATAAATATTGTGTAGCAAACGTATATTTTCAATTCAAAATATGCTTACATTAACGAAACTACACTTCAACTGATCTGAAATTTGGTACACACCTCTAGGTCTGATGACAATACAATTTATTATGTGTCTTCAGTATCATTGTAAATTCAAGATGGTCGCCGCCACAAAATGGCGGATTATATTATTTTTTATCAACAACTCGTAATAATGTTTAAGATTTCTGAATGTTGGAATCCTTATTGTATTTTACTCTATAACACACAACAAATGTATAAAATACAAGAAAATGTTAAAAAGCAGCAAACTGAAACCATTCCATTGGTATACAACTCACGTAGAGAGTGAAAATGACAGTTTCCATTACATTATTGTGAGGCGTTGAGCGGTTGCAATCTGCGCTACCTTTCAAATCTTATAACTTAAAACAGAATTCTTTGATGTTTTTGCAATCCAAACTAATAATATGAGTAAAGTGTATTCACTAGAAAATATTTTGTTTAAACTTGTTTCTGATACAATAAATGTTGTATCTGATGAAATATTAAAAATTTAATATTTTTATTTATTTCAGATATAGGTATTATCATTGAGTGTTTATGAAGTGAATGAGTTCTAGTCAAAGTTAATAAAAATAAAGAATATGAATATTATCATGCAAAATATTATTATTTAAATCAAGCTGAACCCTTATTCCAAATACAGTGATGATATTGGTCTCCGCAGCCACATTGTTGCAATATTTATTCAAATCTTCCATAAGTTACACCTGTGAGAACTTTCTAAGATTACATTGTAGGCAGAGCAACCAATTGCATTTGGTTGCTCTGCTTTGCTTTCTTCGCATATAACAAGTTATTGTCATTTTGATTTGAGAAAATGTATTTAGCGATATCGTTATTTAGTTGAGAATGGTTGTGTATTAACTGACATAATGAGTAATTATCTTGGAAAATATTACAATCGCCCTTAATTTTATAAACAAGAACAGTAGCAAAAATTACTTAATTCGTTACATTAATTTATCAAACGTGAAATGAAGCATCAGTTTCATTACAATTTTAAATTATTATCATAAATAATTTTTGGTTTCAAATGGGAATATGATCTACATATTTGTCACCTAATAACATGATTGACATTGAAACAAACTCAATCAATTCAATTATTCAGGTTCAATCAAACTTTAATTCAATTAGATAGGTAAGTACCTACCTAATATGTTTATTTAATACTCAGAATATATAAGTATTTCAGTTAAAATCACTAATTTGATATGTGCCCAAAGTAGAGCATTGAAGCATACTGTTGTGAAAATTATAAAATCTTGTGTACAAGTAGGTAGGTACAGGTGGGTCGCAGCTGAAAATCAGCGATAGTACTAATTAAACTCATAAGAGGCGTAAAAAGAGGTTTCCAATTTCAACTGACTCAAACATGATACTGTAGCTCAGTAGGTAAGAGCGCTGCCCCAGTTTAGGCAGATCTCGCGGGTTCAAACCCTGCCTGTGTCGGTTCTTAAATCTCTTATATATTGAATAAAATTAAAATACTAAGTTTTGTACTACTACTTAATATTACGCTGCGCTGATTGTCCTTTTGTCATTTATAATCTAGGTACTTCAATGTACATGTTCTTTTGTTTTTATTTTTGTTGTGCCAATAAATGTTTTCTATAAATTAATATTAACCATGATCAATTTTAAAAATCCTTTCTTAGTCCACCTACGTTAAGAAACCCCTGTGCAAATTTTTATGCTTCTAGAACCACCGGTTTAAGCTGTGCGATATCTGTCAATCAATGTTCATAATTATATTGAGTAGATATAGATACTAAAACCGGCCGAATATGTACATTCCCAGATTCAACAATCAAGAACGTAATAGAACAGATTGTTCAAACATCACACGACCTTTGAGTGAGATAAGTCTGTGTCCTGTCCAATTTTCCGTCCCGCTGGACTGAAAACAGGGTTCCACGTACTCGTTCATTTTACGATAGTATCGACCACCCGCAGCGGTTTCTACAGATTCCTTTATCATCGCCTACTCGCGGGTATCTTGCTGTGTTTTGCTAATTGTATCGCTTTGGCTATACTGATATTATTTTTATTGCTTTAAAATAAAATGTTTTTTTTATTTTTAAATAGGGTATGGTAGGTTTTAGCCACGCTACAATATTATAATGATTTGATTTGTATTGGTGTAACTTTTGCTGTTGAAAGTTAATGCGTCCCTAGTATGATTAACTGCCTATGTAGTAGAAGAACCACAACATAAACAAATTTAAGTTCTGGCATTATAGCTTCTCTAAACCCGTGTTTAGAGAAGCTAGATTTTCGTTGGTTTTGGAGCCGAAAGAGTTTGAGTAACAGCTGTGTAATGGTTTTAACTAACAGCGCACTCTTGATTGTTTCAGTTTGCAGCCTAGATGCTACGGATTAAGCGACAAACTTTCTGACTAAGTTTACCTCCCAGTATATCCAACTACTTTTAACAAGGTGTAAACTAAGTCAAACCAATTAAAATCGGTAACTCAGTCGCTAATTTTATATGGTAAGTCCTGGCGAATCGCAGTCTCTCACTAAACTTTTCTAGAATATTCTACCGTATTGCATTACTTTTTGAGTATTGCAAGAATACTGAATTTCCGATGTTTGCCATTAGTATACAAATTCGTACCGTATCGTACCTTAAGCTTGAAAGCTGAAAAAGTTTTGAATTCATATTTATGAAAATGTTGGCAAAGTGAGAATTATGTGCAATAACTTGTTCAGTAAGTAAACCTTCCCACTTCAATGTGAAGCCTCCTTTGAGAGTTTATATACCTAACAATTTTATTGATAAATCAGAAGATTTTCTCTAAACCAAGTTCAAACTAGATGTGAAATAAATGTCTTTGAAACTAACAGCAATGTCTTTGATTTTAAATGTAGGTACTTAGGTACCTATATTTTTATGAATTTTTAAACATATGAAAGCCGTACTAAGCTAAGATATCTTATTTTTATTATGAGATTTAAAAAACAACTTTGTTTTTCTCTTTTTCTTTATTTCTAGATATTTATAATCTAATGTATTAATATAATAAGTATCTTACAAGTTTATATAATCTATAAGTAATATAATTATGTAACTATGTATTGTAACTGTGATGTCATAATAATTACGATGCAGCAAAAATAATAATTGGATCGCAAGTAATCTCCATCTCAAACCACATCATAATTATGCGGCGGTGAAGGTACACAAATAGAGTTGTGCAAATCAAAATAATTCGAACGTGGTATTCGAATTTGGTTTTATTCTATTTTTACAATAAATTTCGAAGTATAATAATAATACGTCGATGTCTGCTTTTAGTTTAGCCAAATGTGACTCAGCATACTTTTGCACAGAACGCACCTATCTGCTTTCTAAAACCAAATTACTGGGCAATAACGATAATAAGTTAATTATTTGCTATATTTGCGTTTGCCGTTGATGACTATTGCCTTGTAAATTCACTTATACCTAGTGACTACCAGGCTTCTTTGGGATGTTTTTAACGAGGAGTTTCACTTCTTAGATATTGGCAAAATTTATTTGTTTAAAATACCACTCTCAAAACTATATAAGAACACATAAAATGTTTACGGCACACCTTACCATACAAAACAGTAGTATAGAAGCATTCTCGGCGTGAAATACATTTATTATTTAAAACAGGGACGCTCAACTCCTTTTTAGTACACCATACCATAAAGCTTAGTGAAGAGACCCAATATTTCTTTGAGCTAAGCGAGTTCTGTCTCGTAATTTGCTACACTTTCCCGTTGAGAAGATGCAAATCTGTCTGTCACATTTTTCACGTCCGTTTGTGACTATTAAGTTAACGCAGTAACAGAATCTTAAAGCAGTTATCTCCTTCCTTTTTTATCAAAAACAATAGATTCTTTAAGACAATTTGTACTTCTAATGCTGAATATGGGATGGAAGCCTTTGAATGACAATCAAACAGGTTTTTTTCTTATTCGTCACGCCTATTATGTTTTGGTGATCCTAATTATTGATCATTATTAGTAGAGTTGGGAAAAATGTCTGGCTAAACGTAGATATGAGCTATGGTCACACTATGGAGTAGTCTGACCGAATGATGGGCAATGTCAAGTCGTAGAAATTCGGGTAATTTAAAAGCGCGTTTGGCTGACGGTAACATTAGGGTAGCAAGAAACATCTGGACAAGGGACGTACTGTGGAGACTGGCAGAAAAGAAAGGAGGCATAATAATATACTTACCCAGCAGTGGATGATTCCAGGTTGAGATGATGATTTGTAATAAGGAGGACGCAGCTGCTCACCCACTTGACTCAATCCCCCAGTCACCTTTTGCAATACCCAAGAACAACCGCCCAACCTATTACCGTAAACCCTTTTTGGCACTTATTCGGATATAGATTGGATGTAAGACTTTAAAACTCGGTTTTCATCAAGAGTGCTGGCTCCGATTCAATTAATAATAAAATCCTTCAGTCGTCACTATAAAAATGCTTGAGATAAATCTTGATCTCCCATTCTAACAACCTGCCTTATCTTTAATTAACAAGGGAAGGGAAGAAATAGCTACTAAATAATTGAAAGTCATTAAATTTTCAGCTGTTCAACGTATCTTAAATTACTTGTGTAATCAATCATGATTAAAGTCTTGAATCAAACGGAACAAATGGTACGTCTTAATTTATTGTTTGAACTGGGATCTGGGTTGCAATAAAGTTTTAATACGGAAACAAACTACTTGGTATTAAGTTTATAGCCAACAAAGACGTAAATTAGGAGAGAGTTAGCACTGGCGTTTATCCTTACAGTGATTTAAATGTTTCGGTTCAGTTTGGATTTGTGGACGTTGTTGTACACCGAATCGTAGAAATTTTTAAATGGAAATCATCAAAAAAATAGCGTTGATTAAAAAACCTGTAAGTATTAATATTTTGTATAGAATTTTAGACGCAAACTCGCACAGTATAATTTTTAAATCAATTACTAACAGACACACTAATTAATTTTAAAAATACATGGCTAAAATAGAGCATAGGCGACTGCCCTAGCAATGTATAAATATTGCACTTAGTAATATGTAATGCTAAATAGCTGAATATTTGTATTTTGTATGAAATAAAGATTCAGGAACTTCTCATATCGCTACAATCCTGAAAATAAAATCGTAGAAACTCCTACGTTAATAAGTCAAACGTCAACTAAGTAGGTAAAGATTTTGCTTTGAAAATGATTGAAGAATGATTCACGCAAAGTGTAGGTATATAACTTACCTCGATTGTTAACCGTCGTGCTAGGATAGCAAGTAGAAGTTAAGGCAAAGAAGAGGTGATATGCCTCCGCAGTCTTTGAGTAGCTATACTAGAGCTTATGACATCTCATGATGAATCGATAGGCAAGGCAAGTCCGTGTAGAGTAGCGAGAGGTCAGTAGGTAGGTGAGCACACACAATAAGTCCGATAAGATACTATTAAATTACTTAAATATTTAATCTTATGAAACAATATTCATTAGTCTTTGGCTTTTAATACAAACATCTAAGCCCTATGAGCCCTATATTAAAATAAAATTGCAATTTAGTTTCGTTAAAATTCTTCAATAACTAGTGCCAACCAACTCACTGAAATTGTCTCATAAACTTTTACTACAGGTACGTTTAAAAAGTGTTTTCTGTTTAATAAAATCTTGAAAGCTTTAAAAGTGAAAAAAACATTGTGAGTCCTCATTGAGAACTAATTATGCACGTATTCATTAGTAAATAGTTGTTTTTCTTTCGGTATTTTTTTGGTTTTCTATTATACTGTGTAACTACTAATTATATGTAAATACTTAAATAGGATATTATAATTTCTTAAATACCTACTATTAATTTGATGATTATGTTCGTTCACCATTTAATCATATTCGTATCATGATTTAATTTACCTCTCTTTTTGTCTTACAGGTAGGTATTATTACGAACAAAACACGTCTGAAATAAAATTATTGGACCACGTCGGTGTATCAAAGCCCGCTCTAACAAAAGCTACCCTACCCCGCGGTTTCATAAAATAATGATGTGAAACTCTCACACCTCCATAATTAGAACACTGAGTTGAATCTATTTTTAAATTTGTTCTTAACTTTCTTATTGATCTATTCAGTCGAGAAATTTCGAGAGAGTTCTATAATAAGTGGACTTTGAGAATGAATTAGTTAACGAATTCGGAATTCATTGAACAATGAACATTCATGTTAATTTTCAACTGGGTTTCATTGGATTTGTCTTTTATTGTGTTCATTCATTTCGTGATTGGAAAGTCAAAGTATTTAAATAATGATTAATATTTGTATGAAATCACGCTTGTATTTCTAAAATGTCTGAATTGAATTCCAATTTTAGGAATAAAGGATCAAAGAGGGTCAAGTAAAAGTTTCAGTTCCATTTGAGTTTGGTTTATGATTCTGTATTTGCTTAATGGTTCCTAAAAAAAGTATGTACTTTTCATAAATTCCCTATGAAGTAAGCTGAAATTATGTTTTGACATAATTTCAGCTTACTTCATAGGGAATTTATGAAAAGTACATACTTTTTATAGGCTTTGGCCTATAAAGGTTTTTTAATCATTTTGATAAAGGAAATTTAGGAAAGGATGCCTCAAAAATAATGTTTATTCTCATATTGCTCGGGTAAAATTAAACTTTAGTTTTATTTTAAAAGAAAAATATATAATTCTGACATAAATATTTATAGACACATAATATTTGTAATTGTCTTTGACGTGAGCAAGCATACTTCCTTTTACGGTACGATGTTAGTTTGTCGCGTTCGTATAGAGCTTCCTCTCTTGAGTGGTTCATCCGCTGTAAGATCTGAAGATTGCATCCAGGTACACTAGTGTTTTATTTTCTTTCTTACGAGCTGCAAAATATACGAGTAACATTATATTTACTAGAGAGTAATTTCACTAAAAAAAGTATTTCTTTATTTGACAACAAAAAGAGCCTCGACCAACACCTGAAAAGGCTCTCGTTAGGCAGTTGGGTCAAGGGCTTGATGCAGAAACCGGTTCGTTTGGACACCGCATATATTTTTAGGAGGCTCTTCTTTCTGAAACCCTAACTGCCCGACAATTTTCTCGGTGCCGGTGAAACTTTCATATTTTATAATAACAAAATATTACTTATTACTATTTTAAAATGATTACTAATTGTTTCTATGTACGTATTCCTATATATTTCATTCGATCACGATAAAACTTTGGTGAGATGGTATGTATGCTCGCGAAAGTTTCTGACAAAAAAAAAGAACAAGAGATTTTCCAACGAATACACAGTACGCTAGTACTTACTTTATAAAAATATTACAAACATGTTTACTGAGACTGACCCCCTTATTCTCTTCAAAAAATTCATTAAATATAAAATTAATTGACATTCCTATCATTGAATACTCCTAAATACAGAGGAAAATCAATGTTAAATATTACACTTCGGAAACATCAATCACAATCGTCTTGTAAACAGTCGTGGCTGCCTAATTGCTCATTCGAAGTGTTTGAGCTCACTCAGATATTCACGAGCAAATAATTATCTATCTGCCTATTTATATTAAAGTGTTTATTCTTTTGATTTACTTCCGAAAATTTAACGTTCAAATACAGTAAACCTAATTATTTGAATATAAATAAATTTTTACCAAACTATATTTTAATTTACGTAGAAGGCTTCTCATTAACTTAAAGCATTACCTACTATTAATGTGCAACCCACATTGATAGAAAAAAAAGTTATAAAAAAAAGAAGTACAATGCATTTCTTAACTACTACCTACTTCTTATTTTAATTTGATTGATCGAATACTCTTGCATAGTCAAACTGCAGTCAATCTCTTAAAAAGTTAAGTATTAAACGTTGAATATGGCATATAGAAAACCGTAAATGGCGAAACTAATCTATACTTGTAAAGTAGGATATTATAAAATACACCCTATTAGTAATGTGTTAAAGATCATTTCGAATCTCTATCACAAGTGAAATCTCGAGCTCTATACAAGGAAATTACTTTATGTCTTCCTAAATCTCGTATACAGCCTTAATTCCGATAAGGGGGTTGATCGAGGTGATAAATAGAAATCGACTTGTCACTCGGTTTCGGATAAAATGTTGTCGCCTTAGACGGTGTAGAAAGAAACGCTGCTTAAATACTTTACAACATAAAATAGATTCTCTCAAAGCCTCCTATCGTAATTAAAATTATTGTTATCGCAATGCAAGCCGAGACGGTTTTTTAAAGAAGTAAGGAAGTTATAACAAATAATTTATTCTCCAAAAAAAAATGGACTAACAAGTTTAAAGAAACACAAACCCCCTAGCTAATAAATTTAGAATTATGACAAGCATAAACATAAAAAATATGGTTATACAGACTTTATTTATTGTTTATAATTATATTTGGTGTTTATTTGTAAAGCCCAAATAATTTACAAATAGAATTAGATGAATGTACATCAAATTGGCACCTAAAAGTGACATACCGACTCCCAAACTAAGGCCCGTATAACAGAACGATACTCGAGCACCGATCTCTGCTTGAGCATAGGTTTCAACCAATCAAATGGCTTCAAATCTATGCTCAATCAGAGATCTGTGCTCGAGCATCGTTCTGTATTACGGGCCTAAGGCTCGTATTACAGTATGACGCTCGAGCACAGATCTCTGCTTCAGCATACATTTAAAGCCATTTGATTGGTTGACATCTATGCTCAAGCAGAGATCTGTGCTCGAGTATCGTTCAATAATACGAGCCTAAGACATCCTCGTAACTTTAGAGTGGGAGAATTAAGTAAAGGTGGGGTACCTACCTAGGTGAATTTATTTACTCTTATAATGAATTCAACATGTTTTAAGTTTTCAATACAAATTTTTTATTACCTGGCTAAGAACAAACGCAATTTCACTGATTAACAAAAATGTGAATACAAAAAAAATAATCATGCCTCAAGGAAAAGTGTTTATGACAATGTTTTTGTATAGCACTCCTAAAGCAGCCGAGTGTACAAACAAATCACCACAATATGTTGTAGATGCTCCAAATACAGTAAATAAAACACCTAATGTTATATTTCACCCAAACAACGGCAGAAAGTGGGCCTTTCATACATATTTGACGATGTTACCATACATTCCCAGACACGTAGCATTTTTATAAGAAACGTAGTGGCAAAATAAAAGATATTTTATATTTTGTATTTCAAATAAAAGAAACCACTTAAGTAAAGGAAGCTAGATAAGTGCTTCGCGTGGTGCCTCTTGATGCTATTAGCTCCCGGTTCTACCTATTACCTCGCAAGTATAAATAGGATAGGTACTGTAAAGTGGGCGCCAGATAGTGCGCAAAGTTGTGACGGAGTCATCCTTCATTCATCATTTAGTGCTGGCAATCTTCCATTACTGGCCACTTCATCCACTCCATTCTTCCAGATTTGAATTTCAAATTTCAAAATTAGAACATCTCATATTTTTATGCATTTATTTCATTGTTTTACCATTCTTTGTCTGGTCTCCAACGACATCGGTCGTGGACCGCTGAACCGCTATACTGTTATTATATTTTGTACCTACTACCTATTTATCAAAGTGTGCAATGTTATAGTAAATATGTCTTTTATCACAGTTATTCTTATACCAGTTTTGTAATTTCTGTGTACAGTTATTAAGTGTTAATAAACCATCTAAGTACATCACAATTCCAACTCTCCCAATCCTGCTGTTTTATTTCGCATCAAGATTGTGACCGGAGGCTCCCTCTCATAGCTAGCCGAGGCTGGGAGGCCCTCCGCGACAAAGTTAAAACAAACATTGAACACTTTGGTGTGCGCTAAAACTTAAAAAATCAACAGCGGATGTAAAAGTTTTCAAACTTTACATAAAAACTTCAAACAAACTCTCTAATGAAAACTCACAAGCGAATACTAGCAATGAAAACGCACCATAACGTAATGAATGATGTTACAAGTAGAGGTTTTAAAAACTTTCAAATCCTAATATTTTCATATAAAAATGAACAATACAGAGTATGTAAATAAATAAAATGAACGCTAGAATGGGTCATCAAAAACATAATACAAAGTTATTAAACGAAAAATTTGTCGCGGTTTCAATGTTTCACCAAATTTTGAAGTATACGGTGTTTCATTAGTTATTATTATTAATCATTGGCACAGCGTAAATAAGAGTGATTAATTACTGAAATCGATGTTTCGAAAAAGTTAATTACGCTAATTTATCTTTTATACTAAGGTTTTGGTGAGACACATTCATAATTATTATTTTTTACAATATTGTTATCGTATTAATTTCTAAATTCCGGTCTAATTTCAAACTCGTACAAAGCTCTTAATCATAAGCTCTTCACGTTTGACAATTTCAAGTGCGACACGCGCCCTTTCCACGTGATAAGCTCATAAACATGAGACTACAACCGTAAACATTAATAATTATGTTAAACCAGTAGAAAATTAAACTATGAATATGTAGCCAAATATAATTTTACAGTTGCGTAAAAATTGCTTGGGTGTCAACAAACATACATGTTCTAATTACTTGTTTACGTAAACAGAAACATGAGGTTCAAGGATGTTTTAGTGCATGCATCATATTTTTGGGTAGTTTTGATACGAAAATTTGATTAACCATTGAAGAGGTAAATAGGGTTTTTTTTATACAACGATGATGACAAACAGTCATACGTTTTACCTCACGATAAGCTGTAACCCTAGCCCGTGAAACGCAAGCAACACCAAGAATCATATGCGTGTTGCCGACCCTTTAAAATGAGGATTCACTGTACCGATAATTTAGGAGACAAGCAGGTCCCCCATTGTCAACACAACGTATCCTCAGGAAATCTGGTGACCTTACCCACCACAGGAACACAACACTACCGAAGAGTAGCGTTATTTGACTGAAGTATTCTGTAAGGTGGAGGTACTTCCACAGTAGGACTGCTCCAGATTTGAGCGAGATATCTCGGTGTACCCCACCTCTCTAGGTTGTTTAGATTATCACAAGAGTTTATCAATCTAAATTGCCTTGAACTTCACTGAGTGACATTTGAAAGGGCGCTATACATTCTGAAGCACACGAACCTATACCGTTCGTAACATGGATCCTTTCAAGCTAAGGTAACCTCTATAAATTCATTCCATGTCCGTCACAGTTTAACCTTAACATTTAAACTACAATAGAAATTCTGTAGTCAAACACTTTGTTGCTTTTTACTACTTAGTAAGTAAACACTACGAAGTTTAGTTTCGATGTAAGTAATCCACATAACGTCCGTGAACTTTTGACATCTCCTAACGATATTTTTTTAGCGAAACTCCTAGCTATGATAACCTAAAAAAGACTCAAAATATTAGCCAAGGTGTATAATATTTGTAGAAAGATCAAGTAGGTACTTTTTTGCTTTTTCGCTACACTCTACGGAAAGACAATATATCACTTCATAACTCTTGTGTACTTTTGCCTCTAGGCAGACAGGAGTACAATCACATCGTTCGTCGCTCACAGACGATAAGTGGCTTCATGAAAATTCAACGTAAACACCATATATTAACACTTCTCTATTCCTATGCGTACCAACCTTTCTGTTACCGGACGGAAAGCCTGTGGTGTAAAAAAAAATAAACAATAAAAAAAAACCTCTCTGTTGCGCAACAGAACTAATATGGGTATTACGAGTAGTTTAAAGTGTCACTTTGATTTATATTTATGAGCTAGACGGTCGGTTGCAGAAAGATAATTAAATTTTAATGGAGGCATTACCCATATAATTTCTATAATTAAAGTCTCCTTTAAAACTTAATGACCTTTTCTGCAACTCAGCGTGAATCTTATATTTAAAAGTTAGTGGTTGTTTCATTAAACTAGATTTTAACTTACTCGAGACCCAAATAAAATAAAATAAACATTATACCTACCCAGCGCAATTTGCGACAAGTTACGGTTTTTATTCATTGAAAAGGCCAACTAAAACACCTTTTTCACAAATACTCGTATAAAGCTTATTACAAATAATATTAAATGTAAAATATCCAAGAGCTATTTAGTAACAGCCGGAGTATAAGCCAGCTCCTTTTAATTAAAAACAATCTAATTTATAATTCTATAATAGCGTGAACCTTCTGCGTTCTATGTTATTATGAATATAATGCCTTTAAAAATATATTTTAATTTTTTTAATAGAAAATAATGTAAAGAAGTTATCACAGAAAATGTTTATTTAACGCTTTTCTTATTAAGAGATTTTTTGTGTCCCGTAACCGTAAACGACTCCTAACGATCATTTTACTAATCGTGGGGTCCGTCTAATCCGTCTGTATGTTTTTTATCACTAAGAGCAATCTCAACGGTGAGAGGTAGCTGACAGAAAACACCAATGGTGTAGTTTTGAAGAATGAAACATGACAAAAAAAGAACTTGAAATAAATGTCCAAGACATTTGGTTTGTTCATTAGCTTAGATGAACTATTTTTATTGCTTTTAAATTAGGTACAAAACATTAAAAGTTACTTGCAAGTTACGCATAATGCTAACCGCGTTTTCTAATAAACGATTCCTCAAAGTTAGAAGTCAACAGTAATATAATTTATACGTCATAACAGCTATATTTCACACATGGTACCTATAATTTACCGTTGCTTGCTGCTAATTAGTTCTCAGCACGAAATAATTTACGTCAAACCATACTTTGGGAACTACCTTTCGATATACGAAGTTAATTTTAAATTAAACGTCACTTACGCCACCTGTACGGGTGCCGCTGCTAACTTTGACTATATGTTTTGCAAATATTTCTGAGCGAAAATGGCAAACAATGTTAAGTGAGTAAGTCGTTAAATTAAATATATTTAGCTGCCAATTTTAATTCGAAGGAAACAGTGGAAATATGTTGATTTATTAATCAAAACTGTTTCTTTTGAGCTGTAATTAGGCACTCAAAATTACTGAAGTTCAAAGGGGAGTTTATAAAGTATTAAAGATTTACAGCTTAAAATATGCCTAACTAATAAAGAGAACAGAATCAAGACAGACTTGTAAATGAAACATTTCTTTTTCTATAGGTAGGTACCTAATGAGAATCGGATTCGAATTCTTTGACTCTCTTCGTCAAAGATTTCCTAGTTCGATTCTCACAAGCAGACTATTGTGGTCAGTTTGACTGCCAGTTATAGAAACTTGACATTGACCTCCTTGCCTTCCCTTCTTCACTCTGAAATTGCTAGACGGATTTAGATGAAATTTTGCAAAGTGATAGCCTGAAGCCTGAAGAAACACATAAGCTACTTTTTCTTTTTCATCTAATTTCACGTAGACAAAGTCGCGGACAACAGGTAGTAATTATAATACCTAAATACCTTGAATTTTCAATTACAAAATGAATGAACACAAAATAAAAGACCAATACAATGAAACTCGGTTGAAATTAACTAAAATGTTCATTGTTCAATGAATCACGAATTCGTTAACTAACTCATTCTCAAAGCCGACTTATAATAAAAATCTCCCTCGAAGTTTCTCGACTGAATAGATCAATTAAATAAGAAAGTTAAGAATTAATAAAAAATAGGATCACTCAGGGTTCTAATTATGGAGCTGTGAGCATTTCACATCATTATTTTATGAAACCTCAGAGCGAGGGTAACTTTTGTTAGATCGGGCTTTGATGCCGCCGACTCCGTCCGTGGATTTTAGTATGAACCCTGCAAAATATCTAGATAATATAATATCTACATGAACATTTAAGTTATAATTCCTGTTTAAGTAGAGACTTAAACAGGAATTTTAACTTAAATTTTCACGATGTGTAATCTTAAGAGTAAGATTACACATCGTATAAGTAGCAAACTGGTCGCTTAAACGTTAATTTGAAATCACAGACACTACAATTTTATTTATTAATACAGATAATTTCTAATTCAGATTGTAGTAGTCATTCATATAACCACGTAAAATGTTTATAAATACGTAAATAACTACAGCTACAAAAACTCACCTTATTGATCTCAACACAGGCACCCTCTTTCAATTTACTCCCGTGTAAACTGGAAAAAGGGAAAAAGTGTATGTATACAATACATGTATTACATCTGTTAAAATATATATGTCTCAAGATAAGATCTTCAAAGGCATTAGTACCTATTTCTTTAAGGACACATGCTTTCACGCGAAATAAATGTCAAACACGACACCGAATCCGGTGGAAAACTGTACTTTCACTGTGACTCGTGTATGGACTTATTTAGTTTTTATGATATTACTAACTGTGCTTGTGTCTGCGTGGAAGTCGGAAAACAAAACAATGTTGGTTATTTTCTTCACACAAACTTTACCTTTTTTTAATCCCTTTAAGCGATTCGCACACCGCACCGCATCACGCAGCGTAGCGCGGGAGCGGTTATTTATTCATGTGGCGGGAGTGCGTGGTCTTCTATTGTTTGCAAGTACCTACCTGTATTTGAATAGAAATCACGCGTAGTGCAACACACTGAAAACGCATTCACGCGCGGGCTTTTGTTCCGTCGCCACGTACCCCGCAGCGTAGCGTGGGGCGGTGTGACATTCGCCTTAGGGTTGAAATTTCAAAAAAATGTCTCCTTACTGAACCTTTAAGGCACTCATGGAGTATCCTACAATGTTCGGTTTAGGCTTTGTTCCGGTGTTTGCTCTTAAACTTACAGTTTTTATAGTAATTTATATCTATAAAATAGGTACTTTAGCTGCTAATAATAGCACTTCATTTTAATTTTATTTATACTAATCGTCAATATTTTTAATGAATGAAAACTGAGCTAAAATAACAACAGCTGATGAATGAGTATGTCAGAATTTTCGTTTGAAATATGATTGAGATAGTTGAGTCACACAGTTGAAATAATAAATGAGATTCATTAATCAACATTATCGTAATATCTGCGGCTTTGATTTATTATAAAAAAGTATAATTATTAGGTATGTCGTTCAATTTGGTTTTAAATAATAGCTACTGCTGAAAATACAATAATAATGTAGAAATAATAACATAATTCTGAAATACTGGACAGTAATTTAAATTCATTACTTTCTTAAATAAGCAATTTTCATGTTTTTAATTTAAATAATGAACTAGGTAATCATTAAAACTATACCTAGTTCCGTCAATAAAAACTTAAATAACCCGCACTTAGTTGCAATAACATAATAATATTAATTTATCATGCTGATAAAGAGATATGATTCAAAAACATCGACAGATGCAAGAAAATGCTGTATAGCAAAAGTGTTACTAGAACTTTATCTTGGTATTTTATTTGCCACAAATTTTGCACAAGTACTACATGTCCAACGTATAAAAATACGGTAGTTGCTTTATAGCAGATAAAATAAAAATAGACATTGCAAATTTTGTTGCGGACCGGCGATACTAAAATACATCTGAAGTACTAGGTATACCTATAGTTCGTGTTGATGGCGAACGAAACTCCTGGTTTCTTTTCTCCTTTTTTCACACCTGGTATAGACATTTTGAAGAGGCGTTCGTTAAAAGAAATTCTGTACATACTGTACGTATTACTATCGTGGTATTATCAGGATTGGAAATTGCAGGGAATAAACCTCAGATCATAGAAACAAGGAGATATGCCACCATAGCAAATTAGTACAGGAACAACTGATGCCATTTTAGTACATTTTTCGACACAATTACGCGCATAATTAAGCGCTCCTTGGGATTAAAAAGATCTCCCACGCATTAAACATTTCGCACACCCTCAATCTAACACTGTTAATCGTCACTCAACACTAGCACTAAACTAAAACACTGTATTTATACCATCGATCGTGTTCGGTTCGTCGCCAGCGCGTACGTTTTTAACCGACTTCCAAAAAGGAGGAGGTTCTGCATTCGGTTGGTTTTTTTTTTTTTTTTTTTTTTTTTTTTTTTTTTTTTTTTTTTTTTAATGTATGTATACCGATTACTCTGTGATCTGTGAGCCGATTTACGTGATTTTTTTTCATATGGTAGAAGAAGCTCGCGAGGTGGTCCCATATAAATTGTATTAACTTAGGTTGAATAGTTTTGTAACCAGCTTCAATAAACGGAATTTTTCGTGTATATTGATGACATCATGACGATAATAATAAAGTCATATTATGTAGGTACTCGAATTCCTGGACGCAATCGAACTCGATATTATACATGCATAACATCACGCTGGTATTTTCCACAAGGTTAGGCAGAGGTGTATAGTACACACAGCTTTTTTTATGTTCAAGTCTTATTTGATAGAAAGTTAGGGAAAGAGCCTATTGCTGAAAAAACATTGTTTTCGATTACTGAAACGTACTTATCCATAAATATCTTAAAAGGTAAGTACCTATTTAAATTCGTGAAAGCAATCGATCTCGGTAAAAGTACATACAAAATGTGTGTCAAAGGCAGTATATTATTAAAGTCGCTCTATCCATAATTTTATGGTACTTTTATATACGTAAGGTATTATTATAAAAAAAAACATGACATGTTACACTACACTAAAAAGTTAAAAATAAAAAACAGGTTTTAAAAAAACCGACTTCCAAAAACTAAAACTAACACACACTAAACTACGACACTAAAAACTATGAAATAAAAAGTTTAAACTTCCATAATTAAAAATCTAAATGTATATTGAAGTCGGTGGGGCCTAGCATGAAAATAAGCCAAATTGCAGATGAACAAGGAATAAAAGGAAATCTTAATTTCCACGTGCACACATTGCGCACACCCTTCCTGTTTAAAGACTGAGAGGCAAAAACCTGAAAAGGCCCCGCCGGCTTCAATATACATTTCGATTTTTAATTATGGAAGTTTAAACTTTTTATTTCATAGTTTTTAGTGTAGTTTTTGGAAGTCGGTTTTTTTAAAACCTGTTTTTTATTAATATGAACAATTTGCTCAAAATCAGGCATCAAGCTCGATAGCGCCTTGGCACATCTCCCTTGTTTCTATGATCTGAGGAATAAACCAACAACGAAAATGTATACTTGGTTTACGTACTCTACTGAGAGTGCCTCCTGTATCAAAAGTAAGCAAAACTATCTGTAGGGTAATACAAATATATTTTGTTCCATACGGGATTCGAACCCACGACGTGTGACGCAGCAGCCAATCACTGAGCCGCTGCGCCAACCGTGCCATCATATTATTTAATTAGAACTTATTAAATATGACTAATGAGTAGGTATGCTTTCGAGAATTTGATACGTTTTTAGTTTGATTAAAAGCTAATTTTAAAGCTGGTAATTAATTTAAATGATATTTCTGTGTAGCGCTTATTTGATAGGTATTATGGTGGATCCGTCAAGGTTGCGCGCGAAAATCAAAATATTTTGAGTTTTTTGCAAATTGCAGTGCTGTTTAACGTCGTATGTTGATCCAAATTCGATTCGCGACAATAATGATAATATAGTTACTAAATAATAATCATCAAAATCATCAATATAGCCCTCAAAATTATATTTGAGGAAAATCGATTTTTTTTCACGAAAAACTGTATTTTCCTCAAATATAATTTTGAGGGCTATATTAATAATTTTATTGATTATTATCTAATAGCTGTACTATCATTATTGTCGCGAATCGAATTTGGATCAATCTATAACGTAAAATAGCGCTGCAATTTGCAAAACACCCAAGATATTTTGAATTTCGCGCGCAACCTTAACGGATCCACCTTAATTGTATTATGCTACTGAAATTGTGTATTTGATGAGTATAATCTAATTACTTTACACTAAAGTAAATTTTGAAATTGAGCTATAAGATACCTATTAATTTATTAAATCCTTGTATCTTATACGTCAACATGATAAAAAAAATAATTTCAATCATCCATAATTGAATCTATTTTCCCAGTTGCCGCTGAAACAAAATTAGAAAAGCGGCCGCAGCGCTGTTTCTATGCTGTATACAGTTACACGAGTAATGAATCTCTTTTCCGAGAAACGTTCCGGGATCCACTCCAGCTGTTCATTAAACGCATCATGTGGTTCAAGTGAATAGATAAGAGGGGAGAGGAAATGTTATTTTTTTCTGCGGCTTCGTTTGACTTGGGCGGATTTTTGTTACTATTTTAAAACTTTCACGCTTGTACATAATTAAGGCTCGTTAAATTTTGAAGTTTGGTGTCCGAACAGGTACTTACGGAAGTAAAATGTTATATGGAAACACAAGGTATTCACTCACATTTGTATATTTCACAGTATTTTTTTATTAGGAATCACGAACTAATTGGATGAGCAAACGTTAAAAAAACGAATGAAATATCTTTAAAAATGGCCGTGTTAGGTATAAACGTTTGAACATTATTTGCTAGACTAATGCCCGTTTTCACCAACACTAGGAGACCTAAGTAAAATTTTAAAATATTAAAAGAATTTACCTAGCGCAAAAAAACGTTTTACCAACCACTAGGCGACAATGATTGAATCCATTGTTGTCGCCTAATGGTTAGTGACATGTTTTTTTGCGCTAGGTAAATTCTTTTAATATTTAAACATTTTACGTAGGTGTATCCTAGTATTGGTGAAAACGGGCATAAGGGTATTACAGAACCTAACCTTAGACTCAAACATTATTAGAAATAGTTTCAAGCCATTTGATTGTTTGAAACTAGTTTTGAGTAATGCCTGAGTCTTGAGTTGGGTTCTTCAATGCAAACATATAATACCTATACCTAAGGTAACGCTACTAAATGTTAAGGTCACAATACAAAGACACTGTAGTACCTAACTCCACATCTCTTAGTACCTACTTATTCTAGCTACTGTGTAGTCAAATTACACCCATAAGAAACGAAAAAAGAATAACAGGGAACAACATACTCCATAACATTATGTTCACATAGACCACATTCACCGACAATCTGAAGAGATAGCGGATGTGCCGAGAGCCCCATAAAAGAGGGCCTAGCAGGTTTCCGAAACACATCAAACTGTGCCCAATGTGGACGTTAGGCTTAGAGAAAAATTATTAGTAAAGGGTTGATCGGTTTTATCTACTTCCGTCTTTCCGTTATTAAGGGTTATAAGCTGATATTGAGGTGGATATCGAAAATAAATGCAGCTTAGCATAAGCTCTCAATATAAGAGTTTTATATCACGTTGTGGGTAGGTATAAGGGAGTTCTATATCAAGTTGTACATCTTAAGATTTTTTTTTATTTTGCTTAGACATTTAATACAAGTAGCACAACTCATTACAAAAATTAAGGCATGTTGACTTCGGCACTTCTGTGCCGAAGTCAACATGCCTTAATTTTTGCCACCGCCAGTTTTAATTAGGTGTATTTTGGGAGAACAAACTGGGTAATAAAGTATTGCAAATAACCTACTCTTTTTGGTTATGTGTCGTTACGAGCTCAATGGAAGACTCGGTGTCGCAACAAACCAATCAAATTTTCTTGAAACTTGTCTCAAGTAATGCTTGTGTCTAGAGTTAGGTTCTGTAATACGACCTTAATACAACTTGCCGGCCTAGCATGACCATGATAGAAGCGGGTTTTGTCTACAGAAGAATAGACAAAGTGACAGATTGCAGAAACATTTCTACGTTATATGCATAAAACGGTAGAAATGTTTCTACAATCTGTCAATTTTTCTATTCTTCTGTAGACAAAACCCGTTTCTATCGTGGTCATACTAGGCCGGCTGTGTATGTGGTGAAAAAACACAGTAGGTATAGTAGTACTTTTAAAGGCTCCGTCGATTCGACCACGATTATGAAAAATCATTCGTGAATGGCATTGATTTATTATCTACATATTTTTTGTGAATATTTGAAGCAACTAATAAAAGCATTATTACAACTATGCTATTGCTAATAAAAACAATAGGTACGTAGAGCTTAGTGATATTAAAAGAAACTCAGACTAAAAAAAATTAGACGAATGTAACTAAAACAGTAGTAAGACCATACTAATTTATTTATTATAAAAAGCAAAATAAAATACACAAAGCGATCCCTTGAGTGTCTCAATACACTGTTGACGGTAATTAGTAGGTATTTTCCACACAACTTCGATTCGCACCCGACAGGTTTGAGGTAGGTCAGAGTTAAAAAAGGTCGATTGAGTTCACGACACTCAGTTTGTCAACCGTCTAGCTTCATTATAAATAAACATTAAATTGAAAAACTTTATGCTTGATTTAAAATGCTTTCAGTGTAACACATGTATTAGTAATACATGAATAATCTAGACTAAAAGCATAGAATAAATTATATTTAGGTGAATTCAAATGAAAGCATACATTTAGTTTGAACCTACAAGTTATTGTTTTTTTTTTTGCCCACAATCTATAACTAAGATTGATTACCTTAGTTTGGAAAGGTATGTTTGTTAGAAAGGCAACAAAGTCCCAACACGGATGAATAATTTTCAGAGTTCCTTAGAATGATAATAAATTTGCCTCTCCGAACAGATACGTAGATGTAACATGGACCTCCGGAACATTTCTCGTGGGATTCAACTCGTGGCTCAAACCTACTAATTAGGCACACAGAAATAAGGCCAGTTAGAGATTATATACATTATCTAATTGTATAGTGAACCTTAGGGAGTTTCCATAGGACGGTTAAAAGGGTTGATAGGTAGTTTTCACGCGATGCACAAATAAAAAATAATAATGGTACCTACTTGTTAATCAAGTCTCATAGGAAAAATTGGCTAATGTTGGTTTAGTATTTCTTTTGCGACTTAAATATCCACTTTTCTATATTGTAATCAGCCCCTAATTATTTACTGGACATAAGTTAATTATAGTTTGCTATTGGATTTTTTATTTTTATCGGCTATTATTAAAGTTGGGCCAAAAATGCGACCTTGTGGAACACCTTATTTACATTCGTTAATTCATAGCATTCGTTTTTTTTTTTTTGTTAGGAGTTACTACGTTCTGATTTTTTTATAAGTAACAACACAATTTTTCTCAAAAAGAAGAGCCAAGACTTCGCTAAGTTAAGGAAGTGCTTAACAGCTAACATCAAATATTGATAATATGTATATGTATAATATACCTATACAATTTTGAGTCCACGATGGTATGTATTTTTTTAACTTAGTTTATTTAAAACCGTCTAAAATTGGTTCTAATTATAAGAAACTAACATATTACATATTCTGATTTATATTTTCAGACATTTTTTTGTATGAAAACCTTGTTATATAAGCAAGTTTTTTTTTATGAACTAGAAGTTAACCTAAAATCGAAATGAATAATGCTAGGTGTCAATTAAAAAGAAAAAAAAAACGACTCGCTTACTTGTAAGTATATTATTCTATTTTAGTCCCCTCGGGAGGTAAAGTATGCACTATTAAGTAGGTTTGTAAAACCAGCGAACAGTAAGAAACCAGCGCTATATTTTTTACTTTTGTTAACGTTTTATTTTTCTTTCAATGTTGGTTGTAATAAGATAAGCACAGCGCGAGGTCACGCTACTATTTATATTAGGTTGGGGAAAAAGTCTTTTCGCATTATAGTATGTATGAACTTGTAATAAAATCTCTTTGGCTATACTATTTGTATCTGGCTGGTTTTGGTATCATTGAAAGTTTAAATTTTAAAGAACATAATTCCAAATTCAAATTAGGAAAATGTGTGATTTTCATTTGTTTTTCGTACCGTCAAGATGAGTGAATCTAATGAAGAAATTCGATACTTTTAAAAATTTACTACAAAAAAGGTAAAAATGCAACGCAAGCCGCGAAAAAAATTTGCGATGTTTATGGACCTAGTGTAGTGTCTGTGCGAGTAGCACAAATTTGGTTTAAGCGTTTTCAATCCGGAAATTTTGATGTCAAAGATGCACGTCGCTCTGGTCGCCCTATTACGGATAAAATGGATGCCATTTTTGAAAAAGTGGAGCAAGATCGGCATACCGGTAGTTACGACGCAGCTGAAGAACTGGAAATTGACCACAAAATAGTTTTGGCGCATTTGAAAAAAACTGGGTACACAAAAAAGCTCGACATTTGGGTACCTCACGAGCTCACTGAAAGAAACCTAATGAACTGTGTACTCATTTGTGATTCTTTATTACGACGTAATGAAACCGAACCATTTTTGAAGAAGCTGATAACTGGTGATGAAAAGTGGATCACGTATGACAAGAACGTGTGAAAAAGGTTGTGGTCAAAGGCCGGTCAGGCTTCACAGACTGTGGCGAAACCCGGGTTAACTCGCAACAAGGTGATGCTGTGTGTGTGGTGGGATTGGAAGGGCATTATTCATTATGAGCTGTTACCACCAGGCAGGACCATCGATTCTGAACTCTACTGCGAACAACTGATGAGATTAAAGCAAGAAGTTGAGAGAAAGCGGCCGGAATTAATCAACAGAAGGGGTGTGGTTTTCCATCATGATAACGCTAGACCTCACACATCTTTAGCCACCCAACAAAAATTAAGAGAGTTTGGCTGGGAGGTGTTAATGCATCCGCCGTATAGTCCTGACCTTGCACCTTCAGATTTCCACCTGTTTCGGTCTCTTCAGAATTCTTTAGGCAGTGTCAGGTTAACATCACGAGAGGACTGCCAAAACCACTTGTCGCGGTATTTTGACCAGAAGTCCCAAAATTTCTATAGCAATGGGATCATGTCCCTACCTACAAGATGGCAAAAAGTTATCGAAAAAAATGGTACCTACATACTTTAGTTAAATGTAAATAAACTTTATTAAAAAATGTTTTGAATTTTCTTAAAAAATGCGAAGAAACTTTTTCCCCGACCTATTATTATGCTTGCAACCATAGTAATGTTGAAAGCCTTTTTTTATATGACGTCATTGATGGAAATGGTATTGGCGTTCTTTTTTTCAAAACCTACTTATTCTGTATTCACACAAAGTTTAAAAGACGTGAACCTTGAGCTATATTCTTTTATACTTTGTTTATATAACTTAAGTAACTGTTAGGGCCGTAAGATCAATCGCAGCATAGACCAAGGAAGAGAGTAATCTCCCGTCTTCGATTGTTTTCGAAACAATCGAAAACGGAAGATTAAATTCTCTTCCATGGCTTAAGCTAAGATTGATCTTACGGCCCTAATTGTGTTTTCAATAGTTAGTGTTCAATAAAATGCATACATAAGTAAATGAAAGCATATTATGAATAACGAAAAGGACGTTGGTAGTTTTGGGCTTGATATGGTACAGTAATAAAAGCTTAACCAAAAATAAAAATACATTTTAATTGTTCTTTGCCTAATTTATCTTAGAGATTAAGAATTGGAATCAAAAATCTAAATAAATAAGCAATAAAATGATTATGCCGTTGACATTTTGAAAAAAACAATAAAACAAAAACGGGTGCATGCTGGCTGGCGCGTGCCTCCATAGAATATCATGTCGACAGCAACTAAAACCTTTGAATTGAGAACTCATTAGTCGGGCTGTACTTCATTGGATCATTCACACCATACTTAACCTCACTGTCACAAATACAAAGATTTCTCTTTAATCCAATTACGTACAAAAACAAATAAAAAATGAATTTAAATACTCTTGAAATACTCGATCACACCAAACTAATTTCATATCTGTACCGACCTCAGATCATAGAAACAAGGGAGATGTGCCAAGGCGCTATCGAGCTTGATGCCTGAACTTGAGCAAACTCATATTAAAAACGTACGCGCTGGCGACGAACCGAACACGATCGATGGTATAAATACAGTGTTTTAGTTTAGTGCTAGTGTTGAGTGACGATTAACAGTGTTAGATTTAGGGTGTGCGGAATGTTCAATGCGTGGGAGATCTTTTTATTCACAAGGAGCGCTTAATTATGCGCGTAATTGTGTCGAAAAATGTACTAAAAGTGGCATAAGTTGTTCCGGTACTAATTTGCTATGATGGCATATCTCCATGTTTCTATGATCTGATACACAATCTGAAGCCCAGCGTTCTATGGGCGTCCGCCGTGTCCTTTCTCCATTTGTCACAACAGACACTACGTAAAATAATTATTTATATTCCATTTGGAGAAAATGTTATGCATTATATTCTATTTTTGTTGACCAAAATTTTATACATAAATAACAACTACTATCATTATGGCACTCTAATTAGAAATCATAACATTCCCAAGATAAGCTAAATGTAAGTTTCTCAATGCTTTGTGATTTTCATCCAATTTTAATCTAGGTATGGTCTCGCTTTCTTACTCGGTAACACTTATTGTGATATCGCCTTTCAGTCAAGTGGACGGGAGATCAATCACTGCTTAAGGCGTTCATAACTGATGTCAAAGTTCATGGTAATTTGAAGCTTTGGGGAATGACAATAGAGTTTAAAATTGCATGGTAATCAGTATTAAAGCAGCTATTAACTGGGTTGATGTAAGTGACGTAGGTACCAAAGAGCTAGAATGAAAAGACAGATTATTAATGATTTAATTTTCATTATTCTTTAGGAAAGAGCCTCCTATTAGTAGTTTTTTTTGGGTTTTTGGCTCAATTAAATTTTTATTTTTTATTTAATAAGGGTAGTATTTAACCGCACATCAGAATATCCCTGGTTTTAACCTAATTTTTCCAACAAAATATACTAGTTTCCTATCAAAAATACTAATTGCACAGCAGAATATGCACACCAAAAAAAATCAATTTTGGCATATATTTTAATGAAATGACCATCACTAATATCTGAATTCTTATCAAATTTTCTTTGACACACTACAAGAGTTACCATTTTTTTAGAATTGACCACCTATTCTTACTTCATCTGCCTGTAGGATATAAAAGAAATGGTGAATTTTATCGGCAGTTCGGATCAGGCACTCGCCGGGCATTTTTTTGAAATTTTACATATTCACGTAGAATTTTTCAGTATCCAGTTGGTTTATACGCGTCTCCGGCGCTGCAGGAAGCGCAGCCCCCAAAAACACTCTAGTGTAGGGCAGACAAGACCACGTGGAGTCAGGGTTGGCCAATTCGGTTCTGTCACTTCTGTCACAACTTATTCATTACTATCTTATCAACAAAATTGACGCACAAAAAATGAAATAACATGCGTTGTACAAACCTTGCTGAAAGATTAGTTAATCTACTGTGCTGTAATTAGTATTTTTCGTATGATATCATTATTTTAGATGTAATGTTTTGATTCTTTTTTTAATTCTTTGATGTACAATAATATTTAGGTTTTGAAGGTCAATTTGTTTATTTGTAGGATAATAGTCATATAATTGGTGCTATAATAGTTTTAATTATGGAAACATTTGATGTGCGTTACTTAATTTTGATGTGCCATTACAAATTTTCCATTTAATAATAGGCTTTCGTTTGACCGCCATCTTGCCATCTTCAGCTTTATCTGTGAATAGATGATAATTATTCAAACATTTTAATCTTTTTAAGATTTGAATCTTTTCAGGATTTTAATCTTTTCATGATTTTAATCTTTAATTCAGGATTTAATTTTTTTCAGGATTTGAATCTTATCACTTTAAAATAATATGGTGTCTGGCTTCCATTTCACCTAGATGTCGCTGAATCATCCATCTAGTATTTTACATTGAAATTGTATACAACACTCAAAATGATTGCATATCGATTGTAAAACAAACTATGAATACATCGATTGTTAGGAAACCACTAGAATTCTAAATATATCATGCCCGTGTTCGTTATGTATTTCATCCGAATTTAATTTAAGCGTTCTAATTATGGTTTGTAATGAAACAGAAATAAGTATAAGTAATTCCAATTAAATAACCAGATGTTGTCGCCTACGTAATCCATATTCCATAATTACATGAATATTATAAATGGGAAAGTTTGCGTGTTTGTTACTCCTTCTAGCTGAAACTGCTGGCCGAATTTGGAAGAAATTTGTCAAAGAAGTAGCCTGGGCCTATAGCACATAATCTTTTAATCCCTTTTCACGCAAAGTCGGAGGCAATAGCTAGAAATAAGTTCATATTATGAATGCGAATGTGACTCTATCTGTTTGTTACGTTTTAACGTCTAAACCACTTAACCGATTTTGATGAAATTTGGCATAGCGATAGCTTGCAGCTTAAGAAAGGCCATAAGGTACTTTTTACCCCCATACGACATGAGCGAAGCCGCGGGCAAAAGTCATAAATAAATGAGTTTTTCATTTACGGTAATGTAATTATGTTTTGAGCAGTATTTCTCACACTATGTTATTATTTTCCTCGTTCATTCTAATAATACCGAAACTTCATTAACCCAAATGAAAGCTAGCGCGCTGTAATTGTTTATTTCTTCAATGGTTGTAGGTATCTAAATAAATGATAATATTAATCAATTTAAGTAATGTACATTAGCTGCTTAATAAATTGCCTAGTTACACGCCTACTGAGCGCCGGGATTCTGGGTTCGATCTTCCGGTCGAGTCAAGTACTTATTATTAGTTTTTTCCTACAGAAATTCCTCAAAAGCAGTCCACCCGGTCTGAATTTGTGTCCAGTTTATGGCTAGTGTGGGAAACCCATTTGTATTAAGTGAAAAAGTAAAATAAATTTAAAAATTATGATGGTTAATTTGATATACCTAATAATATATTATAGCATTTGTGATTGTAATTCTAATAAAAAACATTATAATACACCAAGAAAACATGAGTATAACCTACTACAAAAACAAATTAAAAACGTTTCTCCATTACATAAAATAAAAACATAACGTAATCTTTGTAGCGTAGTTATCCAACATTCCATAAAAATGTTATAAACATCTGGTACAGTAGGTACGGCACAAATAAATCAGTTGTTGTTCTTCTGTAGTAAAATATTTCAGTTTGTTGTTATAAACCAAGTTTTCTTTGTGTGAGATACCTACCACGTTCTTAACAAGTATAGTAAGAAGAAGACAAAACTAACGAATAAACGTCGGTATGTATTGTAGCTTTAGTATCTAGAAGTTTCAAGAAAGTTTCCAGCTTGTATCAAATAGAAATATAGAAAGTATTTTATTCATAAAAACTGAGAACTTTCTAGAAACGGCTAGATATTCTATTTAATATGTATGTGTAAACCAGTAAGTAAACTAAAAAAAATACGTGGTTACCCACCAGTGGTTACCTTTAGTTTCGTTTTCTTCATCCGCTGCTGTTCATTCAATCAATCAATTGATACAGACCGTTGAATAAGTCATTCGATTGATTCATTGAATTAACACTAAACAGCTGGACATAGGTGTATTCCAAGTTACGATAAAATTCGAGGAAATACGGGCCAAGAAATTTCAGTGTCGAATCCATGACGACAATTCGAAATCAGGTCGGTCGCAGTGCACAACCACTGAAACCAATACGTCGAGTACAGGGAACGAGGTTTTTCGGTTTCAGTACACAAAATTCTTTGTCTCTTTTTTCAGGACAGAAAATAAAGTATTGTTTTTATCGTTATTTGTGGAAATCATGATGTACCACACCACACTTTTGGCAAAACATGACCGAACTTAAAATTTACCAAATGAGTCACAGTGAAATATCGAACTAAAAGTGTAGACTCCATAATCTAGGTACATACTCGTACCTACGGTAACCTACAGTATTAAGGTTAGAGAAGTATGTACTACAAATTAAACAACCAAATAATATACTGTTAACACAACACACTCAACATTTTATGTAAACTGTCAATAGTAATACCGTGAACAAAGGAAAGCTGAAAGGCCATTATTAAGTGTTTTCTAGAAACATAATATAGTTTTATTTATATAGTTAAAAATTAAAAATTAAAAACTATGAATTAGAAGTTATACCACAAAAGATTTTACATGACCAAGTCCATTAGCAAGAATTCATCAAATTAAATAGTTGTATATCTATTGATTATTTAAATTAAATAGTTTGTGAACCTTCTCCAAAATTGGGGTTTCAATTCACGACAGTCAGATCCCTTTTCAAAAACTTTCTCAGGCGTTGTTGATAAGGATAAATACGTGGATAAACTAGTGGATAGCCTTGCTTTAATAATGTGATTTCTGTGCAATGTGAGAACGTTTAAAAAAATTTAGTCGGTCACGACTGCAATGTTTTGTTTCTTTTTTTGTGGTTTTATTATCACCTAAAGATGCAGTGCAACCGCGGTCGGGGTTTTTTTTTATTTAAGTAGGTACTTACTAAAGAATTTGAAACAAGCAGTCAAAACCATTAGCTTAGGTTTTTATAAAATATGTTCTGACTTTATAAATTGTAAAGATGTATGTTTGTTTGTGGCAAGTGATCCAGCCTGGCAATTTCAAAAATCAGTAAAATTTCTTTATACCTATGATTTTTGGAAAATCACCTCAGATAATAGAACCAAACAAAAGATAAAAAATCCTTGTATTAACTACTATAGGAATCAAATTTTACAATATAAAAAAAAACGATAAAACGATGATAAAACGTGCCTCCAGCTTTGACCAAACGATCAACCTTTACTCCATTACTAGGAATCGGGTTTCAATGTGTACTGAACCCAAAAAACAGACGCTCTAATTGAAGAGGTGAAACACGTGACGTGTCTGAACGTCGTCATGCAAATATTATTGATCAAACGTAGTATATCGATTGCTCCGGCTATTGCCAAAATTATGTTGTTCTGTCACCGTGACGTTATGACTAAAACACGTTATATGGAAATTGCAACGATTTCGACGACAATACGGTTGGAAAATTTTGAATGGAGAAACAATTTCTCAAATTCTATTTGGGCAGTAAATTGGTGATGTTTTATAAGAGACAATTTAAACAAAATTATAGCATAAAATTGTCTATTAATTTCAATATAAAATCAGCCAATTCCCAGTAGTGATTTTTATAAAAATCTAAACTATATCCCTGAAATCTCACAAAGACTAATGTTTTTATAGAGTAAAAGCATAGGTATATGTTTTCACAACACATTTACATTGACATAAGTAGATAATTATTATTTTGTCAATTTGAACCTAAATCTAGATCAAATCGAACTAGATCAGCCATTGTGTATAAAATTCTATTTTTTCTTTTGAGTTTTATTCTGATTTTGTTTTGATAATCTATACTTAAAATAAATCTGTAGAGAGGTCAATTCTGTACATGCAATATATTCTCAAACTAATTATCAGGGGGTGATTAGTGATCGATACTGATGCCAAAAATGCAATCAGTAAAATTTTTGGTCTGTCTGTCTGTCTGTCTGTCTGTCTGTCTGTCTGTCTGTCTGTCTGTCTGTCTGTCTGTATGTTCCTTATAGAAACAAAAACTACTCGACGGATTTTAACAAAACTTGGTATAATTATTTTTCATACTCCTGGGCAGGTTATAGTATACTTTTATCACGCTACAATCAATAGGAGCAGAGCAGTGAAGGGAAATGTTGGGAAAACGGGAGAAGTTACTCCATTTTTTAAGCTTCCGTCGCGTGTGCACACTTAATGGTTAAAGCTACATAGAAATCGTGTATGACGAAAACGTTCTACATAAAATTATCTAAAAAATATCCCACAACAGCATATGTCTATATTTTATGGTTGACTCACAATAACACGTGTAACTCCCGATAGCTTATCAATTCAGAGCTTTCTGATTGTATTACACACAAGGAGTTAGGTACACGCTGATGGAGTCGCGGGCACAGCTATTAATAATAATATTCTGCGGTTCCTTATTGCGATATTTTTCAACAGTATTGTGGATTGACATATTATATTTCCCTACTAAAATACGAAAGTTAATCTGTCTGTTACATCAAAACCATTGAACCGTGAGGAAGGACATACGCTACTTTTTTACGAAAAACGACGGAAACGCGGACGAAGTCGCGGGCAAAAGCTAGTACTAAATAAAATCAGAAAAACAATTAACTAACGAAGACAATATGAAGTGGCAACGGAATGAACCCTTTTCTATGTTTATGTACTTACTACGTTCGTAACTGCGTTGGGTAAAATTTATTAGAGAAAGGTCCAGTGTTAATGAATCCTTGAAATATATTTTCTTTCACTCATTTGGAGCTATATTTACGTTGGCAAGTAATTTGGAAGACTAGCATTCTATTTTTCACAATAGATTTTCGCAAGTCACGGTGACTTAGATAGGGGCCAACAGTCCTTTTCTCTACCACACACCATACACACAACACACCATAGATAGGTATATTATTTTTTTATGTAACAAAAGTCATCCAGTATATTATGTATAATATTATATTATTTGTTATGAATTTATGTTACAATTTATTCAAAGATGGATGGATTATGTGAAAGATGATATTGTTAGAAAATGAACACTGAGATGACAGCTGATAGACATATTTATATAGAAGAATAATACGCCGATCCCAACAAAAACTCATCATGAATTTTTAATATAGGACCTTATTGATGTTCCAAAGAGTGTAATATAGAATAATCAATACTAATACAGTACGTGGCAGTAAATAATGCACATCGAGCTTCAGAAAGAGATATTTGCTAGCTTCGACTTTATAGAGCGTCATCTCTGTCGGACGAAGCACTAACAGTCTCTAATAAACAAGTCGGCGACAAAACGTCACATAGGTATGAGTGACGGATACGACGCTCTACAAAGCCGAAGCTAGCCGATTATCTCTTTCTCAAACTCGATGTGCAATATTTATTGCCGGGTACTGTATTTTCCTGTGGTCGAAATTCAACCAATTGTGTTTTTTGCAGCGTTTTGAAAATATGTAAATTTTAGCTTTCTACACTCCTTTTTCATCTAAACTTTAACTATGCCAAATGTCACACTCCTTCGTGCGCACAAAATACCACTTACAAAGCTTTCTCATCACGTGTATATTAATATTATGTAAATTAAAGCAAAATCGAACATACGCATGTCAGAAAAATTGTTACGCGTTCTAGGCAAAAAACATCAATTTACAGAGAAAAATATAGGAAAAAAAAGCGTATGAATGATCAATGGACTCAATTTAATTATACGTACTTTTGAACTTTATAATTGATACACTATTAGTATTGAAACCACGCACGCTCTTTACCTCTTTTTAAAAGAAAAGTAGAAAAGCCAAATTGTAGATATTGACCTTTGTAATAAACCTTAGAAACCCAAAGATGTCACCTAAAAACGTGATGACAATGTTAATTTGGTTAGTTTACCCTCTCAAGAATGCAAACGACAGCACCTGAAATTATGCAAATTGTGATCATGAATTACAATAATCGTACAATTAGCACCAATTGACATTAGTAGAATTAGGGTTTCCAAGTCGGTTAATATAATGCTAGAGCTAAGAATACTAAGTAGGTACTTTACTTTCATAACTAAATACCTTTCCCCAATTATGCATACTATGTATACTATAGTCTCCAAGTTAAAGTAAAATACTACGTTATTCGTGCATATAGGTACAGATCTTACTACACTATCAAAAGGTTTTGTATAAGACATGATCCATAAAGCAATAACCACGATTTTGTGATAATATTGAGTTTTGTTTCGGATGTTATACATTGCTTTTAAATTAGGTACGAAAGGAGGTTCTTGCACATCTTCTTTCATACTTTCATGAAGCATTTTGTTCCTTAAAACGATTGGGTATTTATTTTCCCATTTCTCTGCTAAACACTTCTTCCGAAGAGATTTTTTTTTCGAGTGTATGATATTTTTATCGCATTTTTGAAATACACAATCTATTTGAATTGAATTACTGGTTTTTATTGTGACTACAGTTACCTCTTCTTTGCATTATTTGCATTTGCCCGTACCTACATTTAACATGATAGTCATCGGTGACACAATTGTATTTGAAATATCATAAAATTATTTGTGTATTTCCAAATCCACTCACTGAAGATATTTGTCCATTTGGACTTTGGCAATACTTTTCTACTGTGAGTGTGAATTCTGGGTTTACGTGGGTCATTTCGTTTGTTTTCCACTAATTTCGGTAAAACTTCTTGCCAAAATTCACAACTTAAATGATTCAATGTATTTATTATTACGATCAACTAATTCTGGGCTAGAATCGTGGGTATTGAACTTTCTCACTCTTCTTTGCATTATTTGCATTTGCCCGTACCTACACTTAACATGATAGTCATCGGTGACACAATTGTATTTGAAATACCATACGCAACGATTATAAATTATTTGTGTACTTCCAAATCCACTCACTGAAGATATTTGTCCATTTGGACTTTGGCAATAATGTTCTATTGTGAGTGTGATTCTGGGTTTACGTGGGTCATTTCGTTTGTGTTCCACTAATTTCGGTAAAACTTATTGCCAACATTCACAACTTAAATGATTCAATGTATTTATTATTACGATCAACTAATTCTGGGCTAGAATCGTGGGTATTGACCTTTCGTGAAGCATTTTGTTCCTTAACACGATTGGGTATTTATTTTCCTATTTCTCTGCTAAACACTTTCTCCCGAAAAGATTTTTTTTTCGAGTGTAAATATTTTTATCGCATTTTTGAAATACACAATCTATTTGAATTGAATTACTGGTTTTTATTGTGACTACAGTTACCTCTTCTTTGCATTATTTGCATTTACCCGTACCTACATTTAACATGATAGTCATCGGTGACACAATTGTATTTGAAATACCATACGCAACGATTATAAATTATTTGTGTACTTCCAAATCCACTCACTGAAGATATTTGTCCATTTGGACTTTGGCAATACTGTTCTATTGTGAGTGTGATTCTGGGTTTACGTGGGTCATTTCGTTTGTGTTCCACTAATTTCGGTAAAACTTCTTGCCAACATTCACAACTTAAATGATTCAATGTATTTATTATTACGATCAACAAATTCTGGGTTAGAATCGTAGGTATTGAACTTTCGTGAAGCATTTTGTTCCATAACACGATTGTGTATTTATTTTCCCATTTCTCTGCTAAACATTTTCTTCCGAAGAGATTTTTTTTCAAGTGTATGATATTTTTATCTCATTTTTAAAATACACAATCTATTTGAATTGAATTACTGGTTTTTATTGTGACTACAGTTACCTCTTCATTGCATTATTTGCATTTGCCCGTACCTACACTTAACATGTCATCGGTGACACAATTGTATTTGAAATACCATACGCAACGATTATAAATTATTTGTGTACTTCCAAATCCACTCACTGAAGATATTTGTCCATTTGGACTTTGGCAATACTGTTCTATTGTGAGTGTGATTCTGGGTTTACGTGGGTCATTTCGTTTGTGTTCCACTAATTTCGGTAAAACTTCTTGCCAACATTCACAACTGAAATGATTCAATGTATTTATTATTACGATCAACAAATTCTGGGCTAGAATCGTGGGTATTGACCTTTCGTGAAGCATTTTGTTCCTTAACACGATTGGGTATTTATTTTCCTATTTCTCTGCTAAACACTTCTTCCGAAGAGATTTTTATTTAGAGTGTATGATATTTTTATCGCATTTTTAAAATACACAATCTATTTGAATTGAATTACTGGTTTTTATTGTGGCTACAGTTACCTCTTCATTGCATTATTTGCATTTTCCCGTACATTTAACATGATAGTCATCGGTGACACAATTGTATTTGAAATATCATAAAATTATTTGTGTATTTCCAAATCCACTCACTGAAGATATTTGTCCATTTGAACTTTGGCAATACTTTTATACTGTGAGTGTAAATTCTGGGTTTACGTGGGTCATTTCGTTTGTGTTCCACAAATTTTGGTAAAACTTCTTGCCAACAGTCACAACTTAAATGATTCAATGTATTTATTATTACGATCAACTTATTCTGGGCTAGAATCGTGGCTATTGAAATTGTAAGCCATCGTCAGTACTGCAGCTAGTTTTTGATGAATCCGGAAAATTTTTGGTACACACCGAAGAATCTTCACCAAAGAACGTAAAGAAATGACGTTTCGCTGATAAATATAGCGCTATATTGAATGAGAAAAAGGGCGACGCACTGGCGTAGCAGAAAGAGTACTTAGACAACTTTGTGATGCCATAATTATATAATAAATACCTGGGCACGTATGTAAGGATAGAAATAAGAAAGACAAAACTACTTCGTTGGAAAAGTTTAAACAAGTGAGTCAAGTTGTTGATCTTATATACGGGTACTTTACAATTATTAACCGACTTCAAAAAAGGAGGTTCTGTATTCGTCCCGTATGTATGTATGTATGTAAGTATGTATGTATGTATGTAAGTATGTATGTATGTATGTATGTTTGTATGTGCGCGATTTTCTCAAAAACTACTGATTCGATTTGGATGGAGTTTTCACTAACGTAATCTACATACTTTCAGGAAGGTTTTAGTATATAATAAATTATGTAATCATTCCTATGTACAAAGTTATATGCATAAATGTACACACTCCGTAGAAGATTTACTGTTGAACGAATTCGTGAAAGTAATCTAACACGGGATAAAGAACTAAAAAGGGAAAAATAAAAAACTTTTTTAACAAAAAATAACCGACTTCAAAAATCCACTACAAAGAAAATAATAATTTTGGTTTCGGAAGTCGGTGGCAAAAAAAAGCAAACAAAAACCAAAGCCACCGACTTCCGAAACCAAAATTATTATTTTCTTTGTAGTGGATTTTTGAAGTCGGTTATTTTTTGTTAAAAAAGTTTTTTCCATGAAGTTGTTGAACCAAATAATCCCTTAGTACAAACTGAAAACTACGTCCCAAGTAAAGTCATTTTAGGAGCCTTCACTTGTTGCTTACTAGAACGTGGCCTCGAAAGGCCAAAATTCAATAATAATACCAAGTTAAGAAGCAAATATCCTTCGCATTTGTTACAAGCTCATGGCCTTATAACTCAAGGCCAAATACTAAATACTATTTTAGCGTTGAGAATTTCATACATAAAATTACGTTTAATGATACAATCTGTGCCGTGGTATGTTGTTTTGTTTTCACGAAATAAAATTCCAATTTCACCATGAATTTAACTGGGAATTTAACTGGGAACCCCGGTTGTCATCTTTGACAGTCATTACGGGTAATCAGGAGCCCAAAAGTCTGACAACTGGTCTAAATTTCAAGTACCGATATTCCCTTATAGTTGAGTTGTGGAGGTCAGATGGCAGTCGTTCCACGTAAAATATTGATATTTAGTCACAGCAAGTTACTGGAAGACGACTTACGATTACAGAATACACGTCTGCCCAACCCTGTTTTTACGATTTCAAATAATTCAGAAGAGGGATTATGTTCAGAAGAGGAGGACGAGTGGCATATTGAGTTTCCGATTTATTTTTCTTTGGAGTTTTTAATTACACGTTCGTTTTGTATCTTACTGTGTACTTTGCAAACAATGTCCAGTTATAACTTTCCACAATATAACCATTAGTTAAGAAATCTACAATATAATATAATTATTTAAAAAGTACCGTGACCTGACTGACAGATACCTGTACAACGTACAGCCTAAACTGGTAAAATATTCGTTGAGTCCACTAGAGATACATTAAGGAGGGTTTTTTTGAAATTCCATTCCTAAAGAAGTGAAAAGGTGTAAGTAAAAGTCTGTGTGAAGAAAATAACGACCTGTTATTTTCCGACTCCCGCGAGGACAGAGTCGTCGGCACAACTAGTTGTGCTACAAGGAACGAAGGCCAAGATTACTAAACAATCGATTAAAATGACGTCATAATACTCCCTTCCGTGACCTCAAAAAGCCTCACAGTGTACCTTACAAAAATAACTGGGTTAAACCGAAATAAACGAAGGAGGATAACAGCTAAACAGTTTTTTATACAAACCACAATAGGCCATGTTTTTTCCTGTTAACTGCTGTGGCGAACCAAATCTTGACAGAATTAAACTAAGTAATGGGATGTAAAAAGCCGTGTAGTTTATATTTTACTTTTTGTTTAGTGTAACCTTTTTTTAAAAAAAACAGATACACCCAGATCTATAGATTATTCATTGGACACATTGAATCCTAAATAAAAAAAACTTTCACCAAATAAATCCAAATAAATTTTAGGGTCACCTGAGATTTCAATTTAGAATGGCGAATATGGCAATGATTTGAAGCTACCACTGCAGTATGAAAACAATAATATAAACAGCAAATTGGGTTCGGATAAATTCAAATACGTTATCATATTATTGGTCAAAATACGTTTGATGCGTTAAACGTCAAGATTTATAAGACAAATAGCTGTGTCTGCGGCTTTGCTGAGATGCAAATCTGTTCTTTTAGCACCATTTGTCGCAATGGTAACGTGAAGTCATGTACTTACAATCATTTTTTTTTACTTCGCTCTGTCATAGGAATTTCTCGTGTAATGTGGGTGACTTTACAAACACAAATCTCTCATACAAAAACAACAAGACCCAGAATAAATGTTTATTCAGTGCTGGAATCAAACCAGCAACATAATGCACAGCAGTCTATCTCTCAACCACTGCGCCAACCGCTAACCGTGGAATTAATATCTATTTTTGAAAAAACAAAACAACACGAATAAAAAAGCCCTTCTCAAACGAAATAAGACAATGACGTCATAAAACAATGGTTAACTTTAAATTGGTAGTTGTGACGCAACAGAGGTGTTCATAACTCAACAACGCGGTCAAGTGTCTGACCGACCCTTGTTATAATTCCGGCAGACACTGAAATATCTCAAGTACACCCAAGAGTTACGAGTGATCCTATACTCTGGGGCGTTTTTATCTTCAGCAAAACTGTAGGATTACTCGTACCTTGTAATTTTGGAGGTAAGTAAGCGTGGATTTTTTTTAAACGTAAGTGTTATTGTAACAAAAACGTGATAAAATATAAAAGTTGTTCATATTACGGTACAAAATAATTATTATTATGTGTACAGTGATATTTTTTTACTATGATACTAGGAACCTATAATGAATTGAGTAGGCTGCTAAACATGATGCTATTGTAAAAAAAAAACTTATATTATTATTATTATACATCAAGTTGAAATTACATGCGCACATAGAGATAATGACGTCGTTTTGACGCAAAACAAATAATTATCAATGGGTAACTTCACGATATTGTTTGCTACTTAGCAACTGAATCTAGAAAATGCAATAATGAAAGTAAGAAAAATAAACCGCCATAATAGAAAAAGCCATTAAACCCTACATACATACTACGCCCTATCGCTAACATTGTACTTATAAAATAAACAATATTTTCGTAAACATTTTTATTTTTATTCAAATATTAAAATAAAGCACCGGCGACGTAAAAAGCGTAATTTTGAAAGATATTGCTGCATAAAAAGCCAACGAAGTTTAAAAGAAAAATAATGAAATTGCATTCCCATCCCTAGAGGACTGTCCGGTAGTACCGTAACTAAAAAGTCTATAGACTTCCCTTGACGTAAAGTTTTTCAAGCAAAATTTCTAGATCCGCCGTTGTTCCGTTGAGACGAGAACAACAAACAAGCCCACTTTACCACTTAGGTACAACATTAGTTGAAAAAAAAAATAAAGCCTGCAATACATGTTGGCCGAGTGTTGTCGAGTGAAGGCCAATACCAACATGTAGACGGTATATTTGCCTTGTCTTGCTATCGCTCGGTGTCACTTGCCTAGTTGGTTGAGTATAGACAAGCGCCAACGTGTATAGACCTCATTTGACGTAGCTTGCCACAACTTGCAGTCGCTCGCGTCACTTCGGAGCGGTGTCGGTTTTTCTGCACAAATCAAAGGCGCTCGCTGTGGCGCTTGCGCGCGCTCGGACAATAGTGTTCACATGTTTGTCCACGCGCTATTATGCGGTTGACGTCAAACTTTCCGAACGTGTAGACAGTAGCACTTGCCTTGTGTCAATTTGTCTAGGCTCGCGTTGGTCTAAGCTCGGCCAACATGTATTGCAGACTTTAAAAGTTGTGGTCAGTGTGTATCAACATCTACCAATTTATATACAAATAGACAGATCTGTGACTGTTTGCTTGCACATCCTAATCTATTATGCATAAGCATAATAATGACTTAGGTTTTCGCGATTACTACACATTATAATAAAACAACTTTAAACCGATTAAATCGCGTATATTACTGATTTTATTGACGTTTCGAACACTGCAGCGTTCGTGGTCAGGAACGAAACGTCAGAAAAAATCAGTAAGTATACGCGATTTAATCCGTTTAAACTTGTTCTATACTCAGAGGCACAATTAACCGGCCACCTATGTTTAGTGTCACCACGTTTGCTTTCGAAATCGTAAAAATGCTTCGGGATCACAAATCAGAAAAGCAGTGAGAGTAATAAGTATTTAATTTATTGCTATAGTAGCTACTTATGAAGTAACATTCATCATGATATGCTTTATTTAACTTAAACAAACGTGGTGACACTAAACATAGGTGGCCGGTTAATTGTGCCTCTGAGTATATTATAATAAGCATAAGCATAATAATCAGCCTATAATGTTCCCACTACAGGGACAAGGGCTTCCTCTCTGTGAGATGGAGTCCGCCACACGAGTCCAATGTGGGTTGGTGGACGTCAAATGTCCTCGTTTTTTTTTGGTTCTGGGACATACCGTTTTTAGAGCAGTGGTGATGAAACAAATTGCACAGTGGGTGCCAGCCGCGTGCTTGGCATTTTAGTTATATCTTTTTCGATATTGTTTGATAAGGAGTGTTTATATTTTATGATTTACCTACCCAAAAAGGATCATCTCAAACCCAATAATATTGTGTTTGCGATAATACTTTTTATTGTAAAATCACTTACTGTAATATCCTTTAGATTAGTCCACCGATTGCGTTAAGTGTCGGCCGAAATAGTTTCCAAAACAACCTATTTATACAATAAAAGTCTTTATGCGTAAACAGTTGTATTAGATTACGACTAGTGTAAGCTTTTTGAACAAAGAGATTGGACGATCTTGTTTACTTTTACAAAAGTAAAAACAGATTTTCAACGTTAAGCTTGTATTTTCAATTTAATCTATATTGACTTTGTAATTCATTTTTTCTTTGTTGATAAAGTTAGTGTATTTTTACAACATAATTATTTTATAGTATTATGAAAATAAAGTCTAATGATTTTGTTTGTGTCTATAGCGAAATGTCTCGGTTACGTAATAATTATATCTTGGGCCTACAAAAATATGTGTAAATTGATAAATAGTTTCAAGTATCATAGTATCATCGTAAAAAATATTAAGTGGCTGTATAAATATCTAATTACTGTTTATTACGAGTATAATCAGTAATAAATATGTACCGTTCCACAATATAATTCGGTAGGACTTGAGCAATCCGAATAAAGCCTTAATATTACTCATTTTCTTAATATAATTTGCAGGGTTTTCTATTTCATAACATTTTTTGTTTATGAATAATTTAGATATTTTGTTCCGACTTTCCGTACAAATGGCATCAGCTGGTCGGGTCAATTCGTATGGAGAATCGAACATTTTTGGCTTAGTTTTTTATATTTGATCTATCAAATATTGCTCTAAATAAAAGTCTAAATAACCCCTTAATTATGTCCACGTATATTTGCTAGGTAGATACACGTTGTTTAATAGCAAATGTCAACATTAAAATTATTTCTTTAATATTTTCTAACCTTTTCGTGGAACTAATCCCCGAGTACCTAAATATAAATTTTCTTACGCAGAAAAGGAAATTATAATAAGCAAGAACAAAGTTATCAAAAACCGCCAGTCTTTTAATATAGTTTTTTATTATCATACAAGGCCGGGTACAATAAAAACGACGCCACAGTTGTACGTACATAAACGAGTTCGGGTATATAAACATGTTTATATAATTGTACTTTGTCGTATATAGTAGGACTGAGGCTCGTAATATTACAGAACGATACTCAAGCACAGATCTCGTCTTGGGCATATATCAGTCTGTGCTTAAGTATCGTTCTGTAATACGAGCCTAAGTGAGCATATTTCTTTACTTTTGAAAGTCGGAAAGGAAATGATCGGCTTTAAAGGTAACGAGCTTGTAAAATTTATCGGCAAGTTTACTATGTGCTCATGCTCATAACCTTTAACAGACTGACATTAATTATAGCTTCAAAATTATTTTCTAGACTCTTGTGTTCAGAAACATGAAATATTGAACCAACAAACTTTCTATGCATTTCAAAGTTAAAATAGGTTTATTTTTGGAAGTACGTTATTATGTGAGACTTGATAAAACCGGCATTCCGAAAAATTAAAGGAATTGTCTATTTCTTTCGTTTTCAGTATATTTAACTATATACATACAACAAAAATGTGTATCAAAATAATATTTTTAATCTAAGCTATCTTGTTACATTTTATTTTCAGGTTAACATTAGGCCACAGCTGTGAGTCCTGGATTACTTACAAGAATTACAATAATGGTGGAAGGGATAAGCCAAGTCTTTTATCGTCTTGTTACGGCATTCTTTGGGCGTTTGTGCACTACACGTTTACAGCGCGTATATTCTCAGACCGTTTTAGTTTTTCATACATTTTAAAAAGTGGTGGGGATCGAAATGTATGAAAAAAAACGGTCCGTGAATAAACGTGCTGTAAACGTGTAGTGCACAAACGCACCTTAGCTCAATGGTACCTTCCGACGAAATGCTATCTAAGAAACTGACCTACTAAAATCTTTATATCCAGTAAACAGCTTGCCAGTAGAACTTGAGCTCTAAAGTCTTGTACATTGTATGCTTGACGTGGATCAATATGATTGGTAAGTATATTGATAGCGTGCAAGTTTGAATCATCCATATAAAGCCAGTTATATTGAGCTGTGAATATCTTTGTACTATATTTATTACATTGTATACCGTCTTTGTAGCTTCTGAAATGCTACTGCACTGAAGTTGTTATGGATTTTGACGGTTTTAGTGTTATTATTTGCAAGGTGAATAGAAAATTCATTTTTATTTTCTTTCAGCGCTTTAAATATTGACATAGACCGGTAGGTCCATAACCAAATAATATAATCATCTGAAGCGTAAACTTAAGTACATATTATGTATTTTCTCCATCTTGACTAAAGCGCACTGACTTGGTCTTTGACAAACACCGACTAGTTCAAACTCAAGGTTTGCCAATGAACTATGAAGCGCAGCTTACTAGGTATTGATCCCCTTACTTATAGACGATGATTAAATTAAACAGCTTTAAAGTCAATTGTCATCTCTATTTATTGTGATGCAAATGACAAAGATAGTGATATAAATATTTAATCAGTCGTTAAAGTTAAAGGGGGTCTATTAGTAAGGGGGTAAATTAACAAATTACGTTGAAAATGACTACGAATGAAATGGCGGGACAACTTGGATTTCTACTTTAAAATTTGGAAAGAAGCGCAGAATTGCGCTAGGGCCGTACAGTTTATTTACACGATGCGGCAACGTACCGCGACACGACGCGACGCCCCGCCGCCGCCGTGGTGTTGTGGCCAAGCCCTAACTCAAAACCATTTCAGTGATAAAATTATTTTCGAAATGGTTTTCGTGCCTCTTGAGAATACCTTTAATAAAAACTTAGTCTATCATTCTGAACTTTTACTGTTCTGAGGTTTCGGTTTGTGCTGCTCAATAAATACTGAACGAAGATTTTTGTCTAGCTTTTTCAGCTTATAAAATCTTTATAGGTTTTTAATATTACGGTCACGGTTATACTTATTATTTGCCGTCTTCTACCAAAACCAACATCTTTTTTTTATTGATTTCTGTGAATTTCCACAGTATTTTTTTATTATAAATACTATATTGCCCATTCTGTGTCATATTATCTAAATAAATTTAATTCAACCGTATCCTCAGCCTTTGATCTTTCATCGAATTTTGTCAGTTTTCTTGTTCTAGAGATAATTTTATATTCTAATTTGTGTGAAATAGTAAACATATCTACCAGTGACTGCATATAATAACGTAACCGCTGAAAATAGCTTATTTATAGCGTATTTTGAAATATAGGCACTCCACTTCTTGAGGAGTGAACGTGATTCTGGAAGCATTCATTATTACTATTGGTTTGCGTTACGACAAAGGCAAACCAGTGGAGCAAAACTTCTGGAGTACGAATTCAAACTAATTGACGGTTGATCCACAATTAATATATTCACACTACAATACCTTTGACTTTATGTTATAGAAAATTCTTGTATAGTACTGTGCTTGTAAGTTGGTTCGTATGTTTAAACTTATACTGAGTAATAGGTTAAACGAGGTGCATACTAAAGGAAGTTATTCAATATTCGATAGTAGTTCGATTAACTACGAGACCGACTTTGAAATCACGTATACAAAATCAACTGTTCCATACAAGAATACCCATATCGCTCGACAAAATGTATGAAACAGCTGCTTTTTTTGTTTTGAGACTCAAGTACCGGAACGGTAAACGGTACGAATACCGTGATTAATCGAACTAGTATCGAATACTGAATACCCTCCTATGTCCTTCGGGTAACTAGTTACCCAGTGTGAATAACTGAAAAGTTAATAAGATTGATGAAATAAAAAAAAATTGCCGAGATAATGTTACAGTAAATAAATCTTCGGAACTCACGTAGGTTTGTGATTTAGCATAGTATCTTGAAAGGGGTCGATTATACGATAAGTAGGTATAAGAGTCTAAAACTGATATTTAATAGATTTCTTTCTAAAAAAATACAGATTTCTCAAGATAAAATATTGTTCACACTCCAATATACTGTACCACATCCAATTCCTAGTTCTAAACATCAAAGCGATAAAATTCTTAATAGAAAATAAACTAAACAATTTATATATTCATATATTGTTTGCCAATTTTTCACGTCAAACTTTCAATTTGCCGATCGTTTCTTTGATTCATTCTTTGAACTGTTAGTTACTCGTAAGTTGAACAAAGTTGAACGAATTCCCTTTTAAAAGCTTTTAGTCACGCTATGAAACATTCGTCTGTATTCACATCGCGTCTTAACTTTGTTTTAATAAAAAGTGCTGACTCGAGAGGTTTCGAAAATCTTGTTGAAGACATGTCATGTAAAGTGCTTATAAAGGTGTATGATAATGTTTTAAATAGTACCTATGTATATAATCTTAATACAAGAAAAAAACAGGTTTTAAAAAAACCGACTTCCAAAAACTACACTAAAAACTATGAAATAAAAAGTTTAAACTTCCATAATTAAAAATCTAAATGTATATTGAAGCCGGCGGGGCCTTTTCAGGTTTTTGCCTCTCAGTCTTTAAACAAGAAGGGTGTGCGCAGTGTGTGCACGTGGAAATTAAGATTTCCTTTTATTCTTTGTTCATCTGCAATTTTGCTTATTTTCATGCTAGGCCCCGCCGACTTCAATATACATTTAGATTTTTAATTATGGAAGTTTAAACTTTTTATTTCATAGTTTTTAGTGTAGTTTTTGGAAGTCGGTTTTTTTAAAACCTGTTTTTTATTTTTAACTTTTTAGTGTAGTGTAACATGTCATGTTTTTTTTTATAATAATACCTTACGTACATAAAAGTACCATAAAATCATGGATAGAGCGACTTTAATAATATACTGCCTTTGACACACATTTTGTAGGTATGTACTTTAACCGACATCGATTGCTTTCACGAATTTAAATAGGTACTTACCTTCTAAGATATTTATGGATAAGTATGTTTCAGTAATCGAAAACAATGTTTTTTCAGCAATAGGCTCTTTCCCTAATTTTCTATCAAATAAGACTTGAACATAAAAATAACTGTGTGTACTATACACCTCTGCCTAACCTTGCGGAAAATACTAGCGTGATGTTATGCATGTATAATATCGAGATCGATTGCGTCCAGGAATTCGTGTACCTACATAATATGACTTTTTTATTATCGTCATGATGTCATCGATATACACGAAAAATTCCGTTTATTGAAGCTGGTTACAAAACTATTCAACCTAAGTTAATACAATTTATATGGGACCACCTCGCGAGCTTCTTCTACCATATGAAAAAAAAATCACGTAAATTGGCTCACAGATCACAGAGTAATCGGTGTACATACATTAAAAAAAAAAAAAAAAAAAAAAAAAAAACCAACCGAATGCAGAACCTCCTCCTTTTTGGAAGTCGGTTAAAAATAACTAAAAATATTATGAAGCAGTTCCCGTTTTTTGTAAGTCCATGGATTGTCATGCTATCTTATAGGTACCCGTTCAATATTCTTAAACATCAAATTATGTCTTTAATATAATATATATATATAAATATCTAAAATTTAGATAATTATAAAGAAATAATTTTATGTTTGTTTGTTGTTGTTGAAGATCAAACCCTGGATGCAAATAATAAATTAATTGCCCACCATTACAATGCAGTATTTCACAACTCCATAATATTTACAGAATAGCGATAAAATACTGCTTTGTGGTGTTTTGAAAACTTTAATTATAAACAATAAGTATGTAACGTTATACATAATTATGATGGTTTATTTACAAGAGTGACTAAACATATAAATTGTAACGTGTTAACGTATTCAGTCCAGATATATGCATGTGAACCGATCTGCGGAATGCTATGATTAATATGGAATGAAAGTTTGCGGGTATTTTAAATGTATGGTCATTAAAATGTAATTAGTTTATAAATATGTTATGCTAAGACACGAATGAGCATAAAATAAACTAAAAAATACGATTTTGTGATATAGGTAGGCAAGTACGTATGCTTAATTTTTTATATACATGTTACCAAAGAAACGTTATACTTTATAGGTACATTAGATAATAATTTCTTTCAGGTGTAAACAACTGTTAATGCCATTGTTAACCTACCTAATTAAAAAAAAATCCTTTATAAAGAGAAACACTGGCCACTAATAGCTGATGGATATCTTATTCTCGATCTCATTCAAATTAACGAAATAAATAAATTATGGGAATAAGAATTAAAAGCTATATGTTTCTAAGAAGTAAAGTATTAACGTCTGTGAATCGCATTTAAATCTTTAGTGGCAGTCAAAGGGATATTTAATCATTCTGATCTGTGGAACCAACAAAACTGTCAAACTTCACGGTTAATATTCTAGAATACGATTAAGCGCAATTAATCGTATGACTTGACATTCCAGTCACGACTTATCAAATACACATCACAGCATTGATTAGGTGTACGATATCAATCTTCTTCGTCACGATCAATCCTTGTAATACGTTTTCACTATGTAGCTAAGAGCGGTCTAATATTAGCTAATTTAGGTATCATAAAATATTCAGCCATGTCTAGTTAAATATAGATGACTGTATATATACAATAAACATGGAGGACTGACGTCAAAAGCCTCGTAAAGTGGGTATAGTTAGGACCGTAACTATTTGCTTTGTTCTAAGTATAATTTTGTTACTATGGGGTTTGCCGACCAGAATATAATATGATAATGGTACTTACAGTATGTGAGTTACAGTTTTGAATAAATTTAAAACGTTATAAGCCTACATTTAGTGAATTGATTATTACTTTATTGCTATTGGTTCATTGCAAATTAATATGATCGATAATATAGGTAATAGAACAGAAAGGTTATAGATTATCCGCATGACCTTTTTTACTTAATTTTCCTCGCATCATTAAGTTTTTGAATGTATTAACTTAAGAATACGAGCAGACCCAAAATTAAATTCCAATTTCCATATATAGAGTCATTCGCATCACTGAATCTTATGTTGGGTAAGTTGAATATTTTGATCAAGTAAACCATAATACCTAGCAGTGTTTCTATCTCGTACTGTCTTATTAATAAACCAATTACTAACGGTGAGTTGCAGAAAAGGTCATTAAGTTTTAAAGGAGACTTTAACGATAGAAATTGTATGGGTAATGTCTTTATTAAAATTGAATTATCTTTCTGCAACCGACCGTAAGAAAGAATATTATTAACTATTTTGGTTTATAGTTTTCAAACAATGTTCCATTCTTAGGTGTCATCTATGTTTGGAAACAACCTTATGTCACAGCTCCCATTTTCAATCACCTTTTTTGGTTTGCAAGGAAACTATAGAGTTGATTTTACTTTACCAAAGTTGGTACCTTAAGCCATTAATTAATTAAGCCATTAGGAACCAAAATATCACTATCATAAAGACAGATTAGTAAAAAAAAAATATTTAATAATAGGCTTGCGTTTGACCGCCATCTCGCCTGATGTTAAGCGATGATGCGGTGTAGACCGCATCATCGCATTTCTTCTAGGCAAGCGTGCTCCAATGGAGCACGCTTGCCTAGAAGAAATCGATTCACTAATCTATCCTTTTATCTATCTTTTATCGTGGCACACTCCAAGTCACCAATACCACGGACATTATATGCGCTTAACGCTCTCCTAGACTCAAACACAGATAAATTGGATTTATTTACGGAAGAATGGAAGACGATACGATACGTCAGAATTTTTATGAAGTATTGTGAGAAAAACGTATAACTGAATGCATTACCAGGTAATAGTAATTAGGTATGTCTTTATTCTATTTTATTTTATGTACTTTTCGTATTTTTTTTATTTATAATACCTAGTGTAATTGGCTTTGGCCGTTGTATTTAATTTAGTTAAATAAATAAATACATGTTTATAGATCCTTTACCCAGTCTTTTCCAAACTAGGTTGAAATCGGCTTCCCGCCGTCTGACTAAATGCAGCTAAATATTACATGGATCATTTTCATGGAGAGACTCTCATCCCTTCATAGCCCAATTCCTTGGTAAAACCGATATTCTTATTATTTATTCCCATTGAAACCTAATAACGTAAGTCTTATAAATATAAGATAAAAGAACGTATGTAGAAATGAATGTATGAAGATTTTAATGATTTTAGTAAATTGTATCAATAATAAGTAATAGTAAGGTACCAGCTGAGTTATACATTCATACACATACACATCTTCATTTTAACACTAATATAATTTATAGAAACAATATGTACCTTCTTATATGATTACAAATGATGTTATTAGCCGGCAGGTGTGCCCACAGCCCTGTGTAATCGCTTAGTTGATTTTTACGATGCCCTTGGGAGGGCACACGGTGCGTGCCGTGTTGTAATGCGGCGATGGAAGCCAGGAAAGGTGAAATAAGGCGACTCTAATGTTTTACTTCGTGTGCTCCCCTGCCTAAATCTTCTCTACATATATTAAAAAACAGGTTTAAAAAAAACCGACTTCCAAAAACTACACTAAAAACTATGAAATAAAAATGTTAAACTTCCATAAATAAAAATCTAAATGTATATTGAAGTCGGCGGGGCCTCTTCTTCAGGTTTTTACCTCTCAGCCTTTGAACAGGAAGAACGTGCACAGTGTGTGCACGTGCAGCTTGCTTTGCGCCTCGACAAATTAATATTTCCTTTCAATCCTCCTTAATCTACAATGGTGCTTATTTTCATGCTAGGCCCCGCCGACTTCAATATACATTTAGATTTTTATTTATGGAAGTTTAACATTTTTATTTCATAGTTTTTAGTGTAGTTTTTGAAAGTCGGTTTTTTTTAAACCTGTTTTTATTTTTATCTTTTTAGTGTAGTGTAACCTGTGTAACCATTTTATTGTTGTTAATAATTACAATAAAGTATCATAAAATCATTTATTGTATGTATTTGCTACACATTTTGTATGTACCTACTTTTACCGAGATCGATTACTTCCACGAATTTAAATAAGTACTTATATTCATAGATGTTGGCGGATAAGAGCGTTTCAGTAAACAAAAAAACCGGCCAAGTGTGAGTCGTACTCGCGCACCGAGGGTTCCGTATCGGTTTTGGACGTTTAAAGTGAAAAAAACCGGACCGTATAACTAAGTTTGTTTGTGAAGGAATTATGATGATTTAAAAAAAACTGCACTAGTTAGGAACATCGTTTTATTTTTGGTGCAATATTTGGGTCAATTCGGCAATTCCTATCAACTCTAATTATTTCAGATTTTTCGCTCTACAAACTTCGGAGATAAGGGGGGGAATGGTATTTTTTCAGACATTTTTCATCATATGTCGAAAACAGTGAGACATAAAATAAAATGAAAATATATTTTGAAATGTGCAGATCAAGCCCTTTCATATGATATGTCATTTGACCTAGTAACCCCACTTTGAAATTTCGGACCCCCACTCCGGCCCCTTTTGCAATGAAAATAAAAACATTTTATGACTTTTTTTATTTTCAATAAAGTTTGGCAAGCATTTTTTATAAATGTTCCAAATTTCGAGTCGATAGCATTAGTAGTTGCTGATATAAGCAGGTGTGACAGACAGACAGACAGACAGACAGACAGACAGACAGTCGCACCATAAGGGTTCCTTTTTTACCAATTTGGTACAGAACCCTAAAAACAGTGTTTGTTTCAGTTTATAATAGCAATAGGCTCGCTCCCTAGCCTTCTATCAAATGCGACTTAAGCATAAAAAAATTGTGTGTACTATACACCTCTGTCTAACCTTGCGGGAAATACCGGCGTGATGTTATGTATGTATAATATTGAGATCGATTGCATTCAGGAATTCATGTACTTACACAATATCACTTTTTCATCATTGTCATGATGTCATCGAGATACACCAAAAATACCGTTTATTACACCTGGTTAAAAATCTACTCAACCAAAGTTAATAAATTTTATATGGGACCACCTCGCGAGCTTCTTCTACCATATGAAACAAGAATCACGTAAATCGGCTCATAGACCACGGAGTAATCGGTGTACATACATGAAAAAAAAAAAAAAAAAAAAAAAAAAAAAAAAAACCAACCGAATGCAGAACCTCCTCCTTTTTGGAAGTCGGTTAATAAACAAAGTCCCCCTCCCTCCATCATGTTTGTCTGTCTGAATGCGATGAACTCAAAAACGTCTGAACGGATTTTCATACAGTTAGTATAAATGGCGTGATTCATGAGGAAGGTTTTTGTATATTTACTAGCAACCCGCCCCGGCACGGGTGCTATAAACCTTCCTCTTGAATCACTCTATCTATTAAAAAAAACCGGATCAAAATCCGTTCCGTAGTTTTAAAGATGTACGCACACATAGGGACAGACAGACAGACAGCGGGAAGCGACTTTGTTTTATACTATGTAGTGATGAACGTGTATTATATTAGCCGAGATGTCACGATTTTTATCAAGGATGTCAGAAAAAATATCGGTTTGAAAGAGCCGTTTGCGCGTGCGCTGCCTAAGCCGTCTGATATACCTACGCGAAAACACGTGGCTCAAAATAAACTTTACCCAAGTTCGGCAAGGATTTTTTATAACTGTTCCAAATTTCGATAGCATTAGTAGTTGCTCAAATAAGCAGGTGTGACAGACAGACAGACAGACAGACGAAGTCGCACCATAAGGGTTCCTTTTTTACCATTTTGGTACGGAACCCTAATAAAAACAATCCATGGGACAGAACTCCTCATATTAACAATTTAAAGGAATGTGCTATTGAAACTTAGTACTACCTACTTAAATCTTAAAAATAACTTGCATGATTAACAAGGGAACATAATTATCATGGTTAAAATATTGATATTCAGCCACACCTGGATTGAAAACCGACTCTATCCCAAATAGTAAAAATATAAACTAGTAGGTAAGTAGTTGTTGACTCCCCACGGTGCAAGAACGTACCAGTATAATCACTTGTGGAGGGACATATTGACAATCATCAGCCCAGCTGTGGGTATGGTTTTAAAAAATGCTAGTACCTCAGTGAAAACAAATTCAAATTCAAAAGTCATTTATTCAAAGTGGGCTACAGCCAATTAGCACTTTTTGAACGTCAATATACATTAGACAGCCCCCAAAAACGCCCACCCTTCACCGCTTCCTAGTGTTTTAGCTGCGAAGAAGAAACGGCGCAACAAACTCCGCAGCAACACGATTCTGTCTTTCAGTAACTTTTATTTAAAAAAAAAATTATATAAATTTACGAAAAAAAATATTAACTGAGCTTTTAAAACAAAAATATATATATATATAAACTATAAATACTTAAAAGTAAAATAATGATGTAACCTAACACATACCGATATACCTAATCAAAGAAAATAAAGTAAAAACAATAAAAAAATAGAAACAGAAAACAAAGACCAGAAAAGTGTGGACTGGGAATCGAATACAGTAGGTACCTACTACACGCTACAGCAACACTTGCAACCACAAGAAAGATCAAACGCGGTAATTAATGTATCCCTTCGGATCCTTTCAATTACGGAGGTCTATATGTGCCATTTGTACATCTATAGATATCGTGTAAGGACCGTCCTGATTTGCTCTATTATCTGTACCTACCACACATCATGAATACAAGCTATACTTGCCTATATAATTATATATTATGTATCTACTAGCTAAGCATGACCTTGTTTGGGGCTGATGATATTATGTATATGTAATTCCCGTACCATAATCTGAATACAAATTAAATATTTATAATACGCCACATAAAGCCCCTCATCAGTTATTATGATTAAACGGTATTTATCTTTTTATTTTGGCAATATTATGCTATGTCGGTCAATACTTCAGTTTTTTAAATCATAAATTCATTACATTAAAACTTACTTCTATAGAGCATAAATCAAAAATCTATCTCTAGTAAAAAATAATTTTGGAAAATAATTTAAACTCGTTAATAATAAAGATCTGAAATAAGTAACACAAACTCTTGATTATCACCTGAAATGCAAGTGTATGTAAAAGTAAGTTAAGTCCCTGACTGTGCCATCACTCGATACAACTTCCTATTACGCCTTTCGACTACGCTATTTAGGGATGGCCTCAAAATACCGCGATAAAAACACAATGGGATGTGTACGTATATAACATACAGTTTGCTTCTCCACAGTAGGCGAAATCCTACAAATTCATCAATTCGAAAACATCGTTGATTTATACCATTTTGTTTTCAGCTAAAAATAGACACAAAACAAGTTCGCTCCTCGCGATTTTGTAGGAAATAAAACGGAAGTTATTTTAGGCTTGCTCTGCATTTTACTGAAGTAATAATAGCAAACGTAATGGACGTCTTTTAACTGACATGATGTTGATAAGGACAGAATAGATAAGAGAGGCGTATTGAACAGATTTAAAATTTCAACTAATGCAGCTGTGACTCGGTAGCTCAGTGATATACCTATGGCCGTTCCTAATAACCGATTTATCGGCTTTTTACTGTATTAAAGATAGATTTTTTTGACATTATTTCTGTAGAGCTTAAGTCAAAAATCGAGATAGATCGATTATTGGGAACAGTTATTAAAATTCGACGCCACGATTGTGGCTCCAACCATACCTACATTTCCATTCCAACCTCTTTTATCTATTTCACGTTGATGAGTATGAGAAAATTACAAAACATGATCACAATATCAACCTAAAAATATGCATTGTTGAACACACTGAACATGAACAAACACAACATGAATTTTCAAAACAAATCTGAGACTATAAACCAAATCTAAGAAAATGTTTTATTGTAAAACACTTTCTTAGATTAGTTTTAATCACCATGCCTGGCCGACGGTTAGACACGCTGTTGTGCATACGCAGTATAAACAAACCCGCTTCACTGCTTCTTAAAATTACGTGGGCAAAATAATAGCAGATAAAATCGCTCATTATTTATAAAGAAAATAAATAATCACGTCAAGTAAATTCATAGATCAGTTTAGTACGGAATACTGTTCGTATTCTCACAGGTTTTATATTTTCTGTGAAGATGCCTGGCTTCTTCTGCTGAATTCTCTTGAGACGGTGTGAAATATGAATATTCCTTATACACCTTTATTTCTAAGGTCGCGGCCGCACCGGTACGCGCGACGCGACGTGATGGCGATTTCCTGAACAAATCAATTTCGCTTGTCGTTTCTTCAGTGCGGCCACCAACATAATATGTTTATATATTATGAAGTTGTTTTCACGAAATTGCCACCGCCGCGCCGTCGCGTCGCGCGTACCGGTGCGGCCGCAGCCTAAGATTAGTTTAGACTTTTCTCTACACTTTGGCATACCTACCTTTTACATGTTCATGTTTAAAGTGTTCATACAGCCACATAAATGCATTTATTTGTCTATTGATGTCGTTTCAATAATCTTACTACTTGTCACAACTAGATAAATGCTTCTGAATATGTTAACCACTAGCTGTGCCCGCGACACCGTTCGCGTGGAAATCGAAAAAAATACAATGTCGTTATATTCTTCGTATAAACTTTATCACCCCTTATTCCTGCTCTAATGCACCTCTAGAGTATTCAAGTAATATTTTCTAAAAGTTTCAAATCTCTAGGTCTACCAGTTCAGCCAATCAATATACCTAATATCTTACTGACTGACAGACAACGCACAGCCTAAGTCGTTTCAGCCTTAATTTTTTCGTCGTATAAGTATACCAATTCTTATACAGTACGAAGATCAAACCTTGAAACTAGTTGATGGGCATACGTAGAGCCGACGCAATTTTTATGCAGTTTTCTATGACGAATGCCAAGAAAATTTTTGATAGGTATACCGGTAAATTATAGCTTGTTTTCTCATACTTTACTGCGAAAATATAAACAGTTCTCAGCAATTACTTCTAATTCAAATTCATGTTGTTGTGACACTTGAAGTTAATAACTGTAGACATTTATTTGTGTTGTAGATAGAATAAGATTTATGGCAAACGTTTCGTTGGGCATTATTTGGAAACTAGTCAGACTGTTTAAATTAAACGCCCACTCTACGGTTTTACGACTATTTATATCCAATTGCACAAGATAAATATATCTATCTGTTTGGTCTAGCCAAGAGACTCGTAAACTTTTACTTTCGTTCGAAAATAAAATAGGTAAAACATTGTCTTTATATTGATAAATTAAGTTTGATAAGCTGCTTGATTATTAGCTGCTTAGAGGCGCTGACCTAAGACTATAATTATTATAATCTTCGGCTCCAACCCAACGCCTCTTTCCCACCGAAGCGAACGACGTATAGGTACACATACACCTATCTCAATTATAACCACGTTTTTCTTTATCCTTTGAGGCTTTCATTATGTTCCCTCATACACGATTTTACACAACTAAATACCTAAACAGAAACTGAGCTACTATCTGCTTATCCCGGATAAATTACTAGCGAAGCTATAAACTTGCGACTATGATACAGATATACGCAAACGATAGGATAACAGTAACTTGTAACTACTGATGCAATATCCGAACGTGGAGTTGCATAAAGTTGAGTACATTAATGTAGGGAGGCGATAGCTATCTCACATTCTATCACGATGTTAAATTAGTTTCGTACGGTGCTAGTAATAATTTCGATAGGATGACACTACTAAAATTCTTCGTCTGTTGCACTTGACAGACACAATTGATTTCGACCTGAATGAGGCGGATTTTTCAATTGTGACAGATGGAGGGATATATTATAAGATTTATTTATTAAATCTACTGACGCGTGCGGAAGTAGTCCCGTTTGTTTACGGGGGGTTGGGTATTATTGGGTTTTTTCTAATGGCAATTATTTGTGCGGCATGAAGCGGCATGAAGTCGGGATTTGTGCTCGATTAATTTGTAAAAGGCTCGCTCCCTATTTCATAGGACTTGAACTAGTGAAATGGAGTTATACTATACAAGTAGGTATTCAGTATGATAAAACGGTACTTATCAAAGTTGGCCCCGAGACTCTTTTTAATAATTTTGGCCATTTCTTATACTCAGTTTAAGATTTGGTCATTCACGCACACATAGACAACTCACCCTGTATACCTTCTGCTGGGAATATTGGCGTGACGATATGTTATGCATACTTACCTGTTTTACAAATACTTTGACACATTTGCAGGGGTAGATAATCCGTTGTATTTGTAGAAAGGTCATAACTGATCGATCAGCTGTGACCTTTGTGATTGTACTGACAGTCATTTATTCTTCGGCAGCTCTATAAAGTTCAGTGGAACGCTGACTGGTTCAATACTCGTCCTATGTTAACGACTTCTTTGACTCAAGGGCAAACCCCAATCGATGTAAATAGAAAATACTTCAACGAAACCAATTAATAATATATGTATTAGAAGCAAGTTTCCGAGGTTTTATACATAATTCATACACAGTTATTTCGACTGTTTAAGAATACAAAGACTTTGAATAAAATAAAATGTTGTTTTTCTTTCGTAGGTATTATCATAAACAGAATATTTTAAACTTTTCCTGTCATAAAATAAAATGGTCGTAGTAAATGCTAATTTAGTAAAAGTTCCCATCCACAGAATAATGCTCCTCTAATTTATCTACATACTTAGCGAAGAATAGCAAATAGGTTCTCTACTCAGTACCTACTCAGTTAACTTTTCTAAAAAAGCTTTATTAATCTGTGGCCATGTATAACATGTACCTACCTTCAAATATAATACGTGTATTGTTTCCAACTTTTTCCGAATATCATAAGGTGACTACGCATTGTTTTTTTTGCTTTATTGACCTTTTGACTTGCACAGAAAGACATCAAGCCACACCTTGAAAGGTCTTCAAAGGTGAGTAGGATTATTACAGAGGTATTTTTCATTTTAATGTAATATTTGTAACTATTTATGGTTAACAAAGCAATGTGTTATTATGGACTGTTACTCACTGTTGAATAATAGATGCTCAGCCAGCTAGATCGAAATATTTATTTGATAATAGCTTAAAAACAACGGTATCCTGTGAATAAAATAATAGTACCGTGGGAGAGCCATGCTTCGGCACGAATGGGCCGGCTCGACCGGAGTAATACCACGGCCTCACAAAAAGCCGGCGTGAAACGACGCTTGCGTCGTGCTTCGCCGAGTGAGTGAGGGTACCGGAGGCCCAACCCCCCCCCCCACGATGCCGCAGTTGGTAAATCCATTGTTGTGGGGGGGGGGCAAAACTGCGCTCTACAATGCCCAAGGCAAGAGCAGTTTTTTAAACGCCGGCAACGCACTTGTGACTCATCTGGTGTTGCGAGTGTCCATGGGCGGCGGTAATCACTTACCATCACGTGATCCGTCTGCTCGTTTGCCTCCTACAATATAAAAACAAAAAAAAACAACCTATAATTAGTAAAACTTTAATTATATGTATTTTAATTATGTATTTAGTATGTAGATTCATTTCTTCAAAAGGTTATTAATAAAAATTGTCTCCAAAGGCCCAATAGCAATAATTATGAACGGACATTTACATTTTTCCTATTAAAAATACGTCACAGTCTAAAAACAGCAGTACCAAAATATTTTAACTTTATGAGTTAACTAATTAATTAGACTGTGGATAATATGTAAGAAATATGCCTATATTATAATTATTTTTATAAGAGTATAAATAAAATGCACATTATTGTCGTCGAAGATAGGAAACCTAGACAGGATATCGATGTAGCCACCTGCATTCATTAAGGAGTGATTCTACCCATCATACTGAATAGACAGGATATCGATGTAGTCACCTGCATCCATTAAGGGGTGATTCTACCCATCATACTGAATAGGTAATTTTCCCTTCGAGAACCAATCTAATTCATGAAAAAAAAAATAAGACATCTTTTCACAAATATTATATAATCTGGCTACTTTTGTATTATTATGCCGAATATTTTTTCATTTTTCTGACGAATCTGATATAAGTCTCATAAGCAAAGTTATTCAGTATGACGGGTAGAATCACTCCCTGATGAATGCAGGTGATTAAATTAACAGCCTGTACCTAAAGCATGGCACTTTGCCATCCACGTTGTCTGACAAATCGGTGATCAAAGTATATTGTCAACGCTACGACGTAGGTATTGCTTATTAGCCATACAAACAACCGTACAACCATACAAACATACCATAAACATCACGCCTGTATTCCCCGAAAGGCTAGGGTAGGCAGGGTAGATGATTATAATTATGTAGTACAACCACCTTTCGCTAGTAAAGGTCATCGTACATTTAGACGATTCGCACACCGCATCGCATCACGCCGCGGGGTGCGTGGCGACGTAACAAAAACCCCGCGCGTAAATGCGTTTTCAGTGTGTTGCACTACGCATGTTTTCTATACAAATACAGATACTTACAAACAACGTAAGAACACGCACTGCCGCGCTATGCTGCGTGATGTGGTGCAGTGTGCAAATCGCCTTAACGCCTCAGTACCAGCACACAATCAGCACAGTCACAAAAGTCCGTCGTTAACGCGCTATCCATCTGACGTCTTGTCTACCACGTACGGTGGTACCACCAATCAAGTCCCAAACTTCACACCGCACTACAAAACATCGAGACACCGTGAACGATTATTGTGTGCATCGAAACGAGTACGATTCGAATAATATCGATTGAAAATAAATCTGTCATGACGCCTACCACCTCAGTCGTCCTGCGACCACGAACGCTGCAAAGTGTTCGAAACGTCAGGAAAACTGTAAAAATCTGTAATATACGCGATTTAATCCGTTTAAACTTGTTTTATTATAATGTGTAATAATCGCGAAAACCTAAGACATTATTATCGCGGCTGTAATCTAGCCACAAGCCATGACAAGGAACATTTAGTACCTAATATAAAATACTAAAAAAACTTTATTAGGTATTTACGTCATGTTCAGATCTTTCTCTTATTGCGCGACGCCTAGTGATTAAATGAATTGCGACTCATTTGTGATAATTTTGGCGGTACATTATGTTTATAAAGAACACTAATATTACTCTATAAGTGTAATGGCTATTATTATCATTTATTTTTGCGAGAAACTAGAACAGAAATAGCAATATTTTCACATAGTATGACAATGGAAACAGTTTGAAGAACAGAAAGTAAAGAATGATAGGTATATCGGAAAAGATAATATTTTGTGGCTACTCTGCCACTGCACACACACCCATATGGTGAAAATTAGGGCTCTTTCAATTCAGAAAATTGGTGTCGTACGGCAGCAGTGCGGGTGTCGCACTATGCACCACCAATTGTTTTTACCATACCTTTGACACGTCGAAAGAGCCTGCAGCAATTGTATAAATAGAAAGAGCCTTTAGGTTTTACCAATAAAGATGCAAAATAAGAGCAGTGGTGGCCCAGTGTAGCGGCACCCAATGACAAGTCGTAGATGGTGGGTTTAAACCTCAGATCATAGAAACAAGGAGATATGTCATCATAGCAAATTAGTACGGGAACAAATGATGCCACTTTTAGTACATTTTTCGACACAATTGCGTGCATAATTAAGCGCTCCTTGTGAATAAAAAGATTTCCCACGCATTGAACATTTTGCACACCCTCAATCTAATACTGTTAATCGTCACTCAACACTAGCACTAAACTAAAACACTGTATTTATTTATACCATCGATCGTGTTCGGTTCGTCGCCAGCGCATACGTTTTTAATATGAGCAATTTGCTCAAGATCAGGCATCAAGCTCGATAGCGTCTTGGCACATTTCCTTTTTTCTATGATCTGAGGTTTAAACCCAAGCAGACACGCACAGTGACGCACTATATTTTGTGAGTTTTGTTTCATCACCACTGCATCAAAACGGCGAAGGAATACATAGTAAGGAAACCGGTGTCTTAGAACCAAAACTTCGAAGACATTCCGCACTGATCCCATATGGTGGGCTATGGCCCACTCTCTCTCTCACAGAGAGGAGGCAGCAGTGGGACCATTATAGGCTGATTATGATTAAAGATGTCCCATGGCTTCTTGTAGATGAAGATCAAGAGCATCGTTCCAGTCCGAACCTCGTCAGGTCTTATTTTCTTGAATCGGCAAAACCGATATTTGAATAGTTCATGACTTGGTAAAAGTAATCCGCTATCAACAAGGTGGTGGCCAGATAATACCGAAACAAAAACAACCAAAATCGTAAATATTAAAAAGAAAGGATTGGTAATAAAACTTTTCGTTTTCTACATTGGAACCAGTGGTAAGTCAATAAAATGTACCTGCCGTATGGTTCCCTTTCCCCCGATATACACTTTGCGGTGTGTGTCATCCTCTAAGAATAAACGCTTTCCCGCGTACGTGTCGTAAGAAGCGATTGAAGGGATTAATGCCGTATATGTTAGCTATTGTGCTTTTATACGTACGATAGAATTTTCCTGTACATGACATCATTAATTCCTCAGTATTGGTTATTATAATCAGGGAGAGTTGGGCTAGGAAGCATTTTAATATTTTTACCTGAATACGAGAAAGTTAAAAGAAAGGGTTATTTTTATTTATAGACGATTTGTGTTAATGATCATTTAAGAGATGCTTGTCTTGTTGTTGATTACCTAGCTTTACCCGACCCGCACGGGCTTCGCCCTACCTAGGTACTCTACCTGCCTACCTACCTACCTGCCTACCTATCCTACTTATCTACTGACCTAGCAAATCCATTACCATTTTCAGTGCCTCATTTTCTATTTTAATTACAACTGTACAAAGTTTCAAGTTAATCGGATGAACAATGCACCAATTGCTATTTTTAATTATTAGATTTAATATTAACAAGACACAGATTTTTAATTAATAGTTGCAATCTTGCTTTAAAGGAAGTATTGTATACTTTTGAACTCAATAATACTTCAGACAACTTTTCATGAACAAAAATAGCACAACAAATTATGATAATTTATAAACGATTCCGAAACATTAATAATAATCGATGTTGTGTAGCATAGTAGCACAATCAGCCTATAATGTTCCCACTACTGGGACACAGGCCTCCTCTGTCTATAAGAGGGAGTGGGCCGTAGTCCACCACGCGGGCCCAGTGCGGGTTGGTGGACGTCACAACATGTTTTCGAATTTTCGGTTCTAGGACATCCCGATTTCCTCACGATATTTTCCTTCACTGTGATAATATAATTAATTTCTAATACGCACAATATGACTTCGAAAAATCAGCGGTGTATGCCTGGGGATCGAACTCAAACCATTCGCCGTGGGAGGCACATGGTTAAACCCTTGTTAAACCACTAGGCCATCACTGCTATCAAGCCATCACGGCAATCAACAAAAATAGGACAACAAATAATGATAATTTAGAAACGATTCCGAAACAATACATAATAAATCGATTTTGTGTATCAACTCATTATTGCGGGATTACAAAAGGGCTATATCGGTTTACCTTCGTTATTAACTTTGCTCTCTGCCCTGTCTTATGCAGAGATTTCATCAATTTTGCCCGCAAGTTTATCAGGCTAAAAGCAATTAAATTTATTCAAGGCCAGTCCTGAATATAAGCCGGGGTTAGTAAAATATCGAGATAACAACGTAAGAAGACGTTGATCACTAAGTATAGACCGATTTATTCTAAAAAAACGGTCAAGTGCGAGTCTTACTCGTGCACCGAGGGTTCTTAATTAATTAATTATAGTAATTATGGTCTATTCAGGATTAGCCCCTCCCGTTTAAATACAACACAATATTAAATTTGATAATATCTAACACTAACGCACATTTCAGTCCCAACCTACATTTCAGTTCTGAATTGTAACAAATGATGTGGAATAATTCACCAAATCCGTACACCCACTACTTTCACACTCAATTAATCTCAATCTTCTTAAAACGATTTGGCATTGAATGATATAGAACTTCTAGGTTATAGACATCTTTAACCTAATAGTTCGTCTAAGGAAAAATAAGGCTGTACAAGGTGCTTTGATGTCATACTGCGCATCAAAGGTGTACTGTTTTTTAACTAAACTTTGACAAAATTAACGCGACCTTGCAGTAAATTAATTATAACAGAGTGCACTAACAAAGTGCGATAAGCAACATTATTTTTATTTTCAAAGCCAAAACACCCTTAAAAGATTTTAATTAAAAGTCTATGGAAAAGTAAAAAAAAAGGAATAATGATTTTTTTGAATTTTTTTGAAATTAGTCCCCCCCTCGCTGCGTAGGTACTATACGTACAACATATCTATTCAAATAATTATTTATTGACAAAATATAACATATGTAACTAAATACAAATGGACGATTTTACATAATTAAATGCAATAAAACGACTTTTTTACCCTATAACATCTATCTTTTTCAAGTCACTCCCAATTGTACAAACTCAGCTACTTACTGTATGTAAAAGTACTAATTTAACGATAAACTACGTCATATTCGGTGTCAAGCGATAACAATATATCAAATTAATAAGACCTTTATACACCCTAAGTAATGAACAAAAAATAATTCACAAAAATACCTCACCTATCACGCGAACAGTAACGCTAACTGTACGTAGTGGGAATACGTCAGGTATAAAACATTCATTTCTATACTTTTCTTTTATTTAATCAAGTTATTTTTCCAGTAATGGAATTAATAGAACTTGTAATTTTCCTTATACTCTTGAACAATAGCAAAAGAAAACACTAAAACGATTTGAATGATTGCAGCGGTATCTTTCGGGTAACTTCTAATTTGTTCAAAATGGTTTATGGTATTTTGTCCAATATAAATAGCGTTTCTATTTTGTTAAGGGGAAACATCTTTTTGACAGACAGTCTGCCACTGCATTAGGAACATAAACGTTCAACTGACAGATATATATCTAACAATAACACAAGCAATGCATTCGGGTCGGTCACAAAAATGTTATTATCTTCGAAACTATACTTAAATAGGTAGGTACTAACTTTTTAAATAAAAACTGTTTTATTCCAGGGTGCTACAATATATTGGTACACACTTATAACATAAAAACTGTTTTATTGCAGCTACTACCTAAAACATTTTTTTATTTATCAATAGGTTTAAAAAAAAAAAATTAAGCTGGCAGTCATAATCTTACCGATCCAAATTCATTGCCAGTGTAGGCAGTGTAGTTATTTCTAGGAACTTCGCGTCTTTTACGACTGTATGTAACCAACCTAAAGGACGTTGGTAGTTTTGGGCTTGATATGGTAGGTACAGTAATAAAAGCTTAACCAAAAATAAAAATATATTTTAATAGTTCTCTGCCTAATTTATCTTAGAAATTAAGAATTGGAATAAAAAATCGAAATAAATAAGAAATAAAATGATTATAGCGTTGACATTTTGAAAAAACCAATAAAACAAAAACGGGAGCTTGCTGGCTGGCGCGTGCCTCCATAGAATATCATGTCGCCAGCAACTAAAACCTTTGAATTGAGAACTCATTAGTTGGGCTGTACTTCATTGGATCATTCACACCATACTTAACCTCACTGTCACAAATACAAAGATTCCTCTTTAATCCAATTACGTACAAAAACAAATAAAAAAAAAATATATCTTGAAATACTCGATCACACCAAACTAATTTCATATCTGTACCGACATACACAATCTGAAGCCCAGCGTTCTATGGGTGTCCGCCGTGTCCATTGTATCAGAAAAGGTTATGCAAATGCTAACACCCTTTCAAGGTTTTCAAACATTTGGCATTTCAGCATAACATCGTCTCAACCTTCGTGATATTTTGAAACGATCTCACAGAATGGACCTGAAAACATGGCGCAAAATTCGTAGTAGTATAATGGATATGAGAATCCAAGGTTGTGTTTTGTGATGAAGCTTGAACATTGTTTGTATAAACAATTAATTGGGTTAATAGCTCAAATGGTTCATCGATAAATTTATAGCATTCCTTTTCTTTGTGTTTGTGCTAATTTGACTCGTTTTTTTGTTGTACCTACTTATCTGCCGGTAAACATCCACCGCTGAGCATGAGTCAGTGCATGCTACCATAATACGGAATCTTAACAATGAGCTCAATATGCACACGAACACAATAAATGTACCGTTACCATTTTTATCAGAAGCATTTAAAATGATTATACTAACGCCTCTAATAACACCTATTACGTGTTTGCTCACATAAATCCGTAGTAATCCGTGATAAGCGATTTCGCGGTCTATTACAAGACCAATGGCCGTGAATAACCTTTACATTATTAGAGATCAAAGAAAAAATGTATATGTACAGCTGAAAATAGTTTCATACTTTTCTAGCAGGAAAAGTTTACTAATAAAACAAATAATACTGTCTGGAGTTCCAGACAGAGTGAAATAATAATAAACACCAATTAAAAGTACTCCGTTTTAACTCAACTGATCAGCTGTTAATTCTTAAACAAAACTTATTTCCCGCTGTAATGAATACTTACTTCCGAACTTTCCAAATCATTTCTTAGATACAGATAAATGAGAGTTCCTTTGAGAATAGTGCGTACACTGTGTCTGTCAAAAACTTCCATAACCTTTTAACTAGAGCTCTGAATAATGTAATAACTACACAAACTGTCAATTTTCATTAGCTGTAACATGAAACCTATCTCAAGGATTAAACTCGTGGGTGTAACGGTTCAGAGAAAAGCTGAGCAAATTTTCATTCTTTTATCCATTAAATGTAAACATGGGAAGCCGTAGTAAAATATAAAATGTATATTTATAGTCTTACCTTGTGTTGGTATGTGAAGAATCAATATCAATTAGTCTTTGTTGTAGTTAACTTCAACAGCAGTACAGACTCACTGCATAGATATGTTCGCGTAACAATGTATTATTTACACAAAGCACTGCACAAAGCCTTTAAGTACATCATCCAGATCTTTGGCCCTCGAACCAGATACACAATACTCTTAAAAAATATATTTACAATAAGTTTAAGATATGAAGGTTTGATATCAGCTGTTGCTAATAAGTCACTTGTTTGGACCGAAGGGTAGACTCTAGTGCGGGAAACTAAGCGTTTACTCTAATATTTGGCTATGTTTGGAATTATGCATACACATACACGGCTCAAGCAACGAAAATAAACTTTGAACATCGAATAAATCACAAACGCATTCACTTACAATCGGCGTAAAAGTTTAATTTTATTAGAGTAACAAAAGTTGGTGCCGCTGTCGGCAATTATGGGGTAATAATATTTAAATATACACTCGCAACACCAATTCAGCAAGCAAAATAATGTCCGTACGAAATGCGGTTCAAATATCGCGGCAAGTAGCTGGGCGGCGTGGCCTTACGTCCGCGCGCCCTGCCGCTCAAACGCGGACTGAAAGCTTTGCTGCCGTTCCTGAAGCCGGTGCACGATTGAAAAGCTCACCATATTTTCTATGTTCCCATATGTGTGAAAGAGATGTTGCGATATTTCTCGGTGTGGTGTCAAACGCCATGCTCGAGTAGTGTCTATCAAAAGGAAATGTGAAGGTGTTCGTATCAAAATAAACATGCAACGGCTGTCTGGTTTTGGTAGGTCAAACGTGCAGGAAATGGTCGAAGACAATGCTTGTGAGGCTAATTTGACAACATGATGTAATATCCTACATACGAACTGAAAACAAGAGTGAGTTTTACTTTCATCCATTATGAAAAGCGAAATTCGACTAAAGTACGAAACACACGTATTGTTAAAATGAATAAAATTGTACATAATTTAATGTACTCGTACTTTTAATATATTTTTTTAGAAAAGAGTCATCTTCTGGGTGCGTTAGTACCATTGTAGACCTCATGCATCGTTTTTCATCAGCCGGGATCATGGCCAAGAGCGGACCCGTTCATTCATAAAAAAAGAAGAATTAAAAAATGTACGTTTTCTTTTAATCAGTGCAGTATCGCAATACCAATAATTGCAATACAAGTGTGTTCGAGCTCTTATTTTTCAAGTCACTTAGTACGGAAGTATAAAGACAACTAATAGTATTAGTAGATTAATCTAAACAATCGCATTAAGTACACGCTAGCCTCAATTTCACGCGAGTAAACCAATTATAATAAGTAGGGCATCGGTTACATGAAAACGAACACTATAAATGGATTAAAATGCGTTTGAGCATGAATTTTGGAAATAAAGGTCCTTTAATTTTCCGTAAAGTGGTAAAATCAATTCGCTCGTTTAGTCTTTAGGAGGGAACACAGAAACGGAAATACATAGGTACCCACATACATACATACATACTAACATACAGGTGAAACACTATACCCTCCTTTTGGGCTTCGCCGCAGTCGGGTAACAAGGCTCATTGCAGTTCCTCGGAAAATAAAAACTATTTATAAATAACTCCAGGCTTTGCCACAGAATCACGTGCCGGCTCCACCGGGAGTCTCATTAATCATTCTAATGTAAATTAAAAGTAAAAGCTTTCAAAACACCTATCTGGATCTAACCCCAAGGAGATCTAAATGAACTTATTATCAGTTTCTACTTCATAATTATGTTTATACCATTCCCCCTCTAAAAAGCTTATTTTATTCACTGAAAACAGTGAATAAAATGCACTTTTACTCACTGTTTTGATGTTTGAAAATGGAACACACCAATGTATTCGACCACAGATTTAAAGAACCTATGCTAGATGCGGCACGTTATTAGATTGTATGAAAACCGAACGTGTCATATTTTTTATACCTACGATAACTTCACCCCAGCCATTTAGTGATGTGCTCAGACTGGCTCAGAGTAAACAGAATTGTTTCAATCACTAAGCGTCACTGAGCTAACAGACTTTTTTTAGTACGAACAGTCGAACATGCAGGGCACGCTTGGTCGTGGCTTGCCGTATCTAGTGTAAGTGTAATCTGTGCATTCGACCTATATTGATGTGTTCTAAATTCAATTTGATTGGTCGACATTTTCGACAAGGAGTTTAGCATTAGAATAAAAATTGTTTTGTGTTCTTTGCTGTCCTTAGTAAATTGGCGCTATTTTGAATACTGTAAGTTGTACGAACACAAAGTTTAGTGTTACTTTAATCTTTAATTTTGTGTTTGTTTAGTGTTGTTCTAATCGATTAAAAATGCATTTTAGTGATGAAGATGTGTTAACACCTGAGTTTGTGAAAGAGAGGGCGGCCGATATAGTGGAAATGTGGAAAGCTTGCTACCCAAAAAATCACGGCTGGTTTACATCAAAGCCAATTTAACTTTACTTTTTCTTCATTAAATGTATATTTTCACTTAAATCTTTCTTTTTCTCGTAGTCATGGTATAAAGTATAGTATGCAACTCTTGAATAAAACGGATTTATATCGACGGCCATGAATCACTCGCTACGCTCGTGATTCAATCATCATGAATCACTCCCTACGGTCGTGATTCAATCGTTAGAATCCTTCACTAGCTCGTGATTCATCTATGGCCCTCGCTTTAAATCCGTCCTTTATTCACTAATTGCATAATATATTATTAAATTACTTTAATTTGTTAATCAAAATAATGAGAACTTCGCCGAAATTGTTTTGTTCTAGGTTTTTATTTTTTATGTGTACTTGTGTCTGAAGCATTGTGTGTATGAAGATGAGCTTTTATTTTAAAAGATCGTGGATAACTTATTATCTTTTTACTGTTTCTAGCTAAATTATTGTAAGTGCCGTTTAGACCGTAATAATATCAATATTATTAATCAAAATAAATAATAAATATAGACAGATAGTATGATTGATGTTATTCAATTACAGTACATTATAAGAACGTAATAACACAGGTGCACTTTATTCATCGATCAATTTATTCTTTTTGTTTTAGAAAAACAAAATTTTCTTTTTACATCAGATATGACCGCCAAACAACATTTAATCTTAAAACCGAAGATGATTGTGGATTGATTTTTCGAACAAATAAACTCAATCTTTTTTATGTGAGCCTATAAGTATGGACAAGT